>NC_033676.1:38214911-38226599 GCF_000165445.2 Microcebus murinus
CCACATCTCTTGTAGGCTTTGCTCTTTTCTCTTGTTTCTCTGCTCTATCTCTGTGATGGTTTTATTTAGTTGGAGGGTGTTATCTTCAATCTCTGAGATTCTTTCTTCTATTTGATCTACCCTGTTCTTGAGATTCACCACTGTATTTTGTAGTTCCCTGAATTGATTCTTCATTTCTAGGAGTTCTGTTAAACTTTTGTTCATTGTGTCGATTTCTTTAGTGAACTTTTCTTCTAGGTCCTGGAGGCTTTTTGTGGTTTCTTTGTGTTGGTTATTGAGTTGTTGTTGCAGGTCGGTGAGTGTTCTTATGATCCACATGCGAAATTCGTCTTCTGTCATTTTGGTTGCCTGATTTGGGTTGATGTCCGTTTCTGGGGGGCTGGTGCTCCTCTTTGGGGGTGTGTTTTCCGTTTGTTTCTTCATATTTCCTGAGTTCCTTCGCTGATTTCTTCCCATGTCGATCAGTTGTTGTTTCTTTTCTTTAGGTTTTTGTTTGGGTATTCACATGCTTTGTTTAGTTTCTGAGCCGGTAGGTGGTGTCTATGGGTGAGATTCAACCACTCCCTGTATAATGAGTCAGTAGGTGCTGTGAAAATGCTGTGCAGAATGTCCTCCCTGTCAGTAGATGGTGCTTGCTGGGAGGAACAGGCTACGCTGTTGTTTTTGTGTCCTGTTATGAGCTCTTTGAGGCACTCTAGTGCCTCAGGTGGTCGGTGGGGCCCTGGGACTTCCAGGTGTGTCCTTTTCTTACCCTCAGTGAGGGCTGGTCTGGGAGAGGGTCTGGGCGGAGCTGGGTTGGGTAAGCCTGCCCTTAGGCACCACCAATGCCTTTAGCAGGGGTCTAAGTTCTGTTCTCTGCTTCTGGGAACAGCTGTCAGTGAGGGGCTGGAGTGGCCCCACTCAATCAAAAAAAATCTGTGTGTGGGGGTGGGGCTGTCTGAGACCTGCAGTCTGGAGCGGGCCTCGCTTCTTTCCACCCTCCCCAACTCCACAGCTACTCCTGGGCCTCTGCCACAAGCCAGACCACACGCCACCGGGCCTCTCCAGATAGTGATGCTGGCGGGTTCCCTGCACAGGAACGCCACCTGGGCTGGGCGTACGGCCTCCTTTTGGGAGAAAGGTTGCCCTCTAGGACTCTGATCTGCTCCTGAAGGCACACACACCTCAGTAGGCTGTTCATGTGTATCCCTTCTGTGCCCTGGGAATGGTAGACCTAGATGCACAGGATCTGGTCTGCAGGTCTAACCTCTGGGCCCCAGAGTTCAAACTATATCCCCACCAGGGAGAGGAGGGCCAGTCCCAATTCACCCACAGGGAGCCCAAGCTGGGTCTATGTCTCTCTGCCTCAGGGTCTGCCCCGTTCTCCTGGGATCACCGTGCCAGCAGCACCTGGGAGGACTGGCGGGTAGGAAGCTCACAGTATGAGTTCCCCTTAGTCAGCTGCAGGGCCCCAAAAGGGAAGGTCCTGTTCCCTGGAGGTGCCTCCAGCTCTTGGCTGTATTGTCTCTCCGGGAAGCCATAGGTAGGGTCAGGGGAGGGGAGAATGAGGCAATATGGCTCTTGCTGCGCAGCTGGGATCTGTGCACAGGGAGTTGCCCCAAGGTAATTGGGAGCCTGGTGCTGCGTCTGCTATTGGCTTACCGCTCACTGACAGCTGCCGTCTTTGGGCTGGTGTCCTCAGGTCTCTCCACCTGCTGGGGAGCCCACCAGCAGTCTCAGATGCAGGGGAGGGGAAAGGTGACTGATCCACCTACCCTTCCCGCTGGTCTCCAGGCTGCTCCAGCGGTCTCAGCTTCCAGTTCTCCCCCGCAACCTCCTCCTGTGGCGTCTCCCGTGGTCTTAGGTACCCCTCCTTCCAACCCTCGTCTGCTGTATGCTCATCTTCTTGCTTCTTCTAATTTCTGCTAGAATCTGTCTTTTCTGCAGAGACACTCTGTCTGGCAGTGTTTCTCATCTGCCATCTTGATCCAATCTCTAGCTTAATTTTTTAATGGACACATAATAATTGTACATACTGTGATGTACATAGTAATGTTCTGAGACATGTAATGTATAGTGATCAGATTAGGATAATTAGCATATCCATCATCTCAAACACTTATCATTTGTTTGTGTTGGGAACATTCAATATCCTCTTTCTAGCTATATGAAACTATATAATATATTATTTTTAACTATAATTATCCTATAGTGCTATAGAACACTAACAACTTATTCCTCCTATCTAGGTGTAATTTTGTATCCTTTATCAAATCTCTCCCCATCTCTCCCTTCCCCTTTCCCTTGCCAGCCTCTAGTAATCTCTGCTCTACTTTTTACTTATACTTCATCAACTTTTTTAGCTTCCACATATGAGTGAGAACATGGGATTTTTCTGTTCCTGGCTTGTTTCACTTACCATAATGCCATCCAGTTCCATCCATGTTGCCGATGAATAACAGGATTTCATTCTTTTTATGGCTGAATAGTATTCCATGAGGTATATATACCACATTTTCATATATACCACATTATCCATTTATATGTTCTTAGACACCTAGGTTGATTGCATTTCTTGGCTACTGTGAACAGTGCTACCATACATGGGGGTACAGATATCTCTTCAGTATGCTGATTTCCTTTCCTTTGGATAAATTTCCAGTAGTGAGATTGCTGAATCATATGGTCATTCGATTCATAGTTTTTTGAGGATCCTCCATGCTGTTCTCCATAGTGGCTGTACTAGTGTACATTCCTACCAGTAGTGTATAAGAGTTCTCTTTTCTCCACATCCTTATCATCATTTGCTGTTTTGTTTTGTTTTGTTTTTTATAAAAGCCATCCTGTGGGGTAAGACGAAACCTCATTATGGTTTTGGTTTGCATTTCCCTGATGATTAGTGATGTTGAACATTTTTTCATATAGTTGTTGGCCATTTATATGTCTTCTTTTGAGGAATGTCTGTTCAAATCATTTGCTCATTTTTCAATTGCATTGTTTGGGTTTTTTGGCTGTTTAGATGTTTGAGTTCCTTGAATATTCTGAATATTAATCCCCTGTCAAGTGAGTATGTTGCAAATATTTTTCTCCAGTTCTGTAGGTTGTCTTTTCTCTCTGCTGACTGTTTCCTTTGCTGTGCAGACCACTTTTATAATAACTTCTGATAGAGTTTCTTTCTCTGCTTTTTCTCCTCTATTACCTTTCCCATTATATTTGGGGCCCTATATAGAGATGAACTTGGTTAAATTAAAATAATCCTTCAGTTACATTAGTTCATCTACTACTATTCAAACACAAATGTCCATACATTGAAGGCTTCTATGAACTGCCTAAAGCAGTTCATTATTGTACCCACCCCTCCCTACCTCCTGCCCCAGTGCCTAACACAGGTGTTTGGCATACTGTCAGTACCAAGTATATGTTTCTCTAATTTTTTAATGAATGGATGGATAAATGAAGCTTATTTTGACTCAGAAAAAATGATTTTTAGTGGGTTTGAATTAAGAGTTTAGCTTTAAAAAAAAATTAGCCTCAGTTCTTCTTAATCACTATTGCTTTCTCTGTTTGGTAAATTTGAGTAGAATATATGAATAATTTACTTATTCCTGACTTAAATATATGTTTTACCAAAGGACTCACTTATGGAAGATTTGAAGTACATTATTAATTCGGGGAGAATACCTGACTTGTTTGAAAATGAGGAGTTGGACTCTATTGCAGTAAAGATCAGATCTCTTCCTGAACAGTTTGGTCGTGCGGATGATAGGCAATCTTTACTTTCATTCTTTCAAAAGGTACTTTCTTGTGGGTTGACTTTATCAAACTATCATGTTATATTAAAAGTAGACCATGTTTATAATTCTACATGATTTCCAAGTTGGATATAATTTCTTTAGTTCTTTAAATGAGTTTTAAAGCTAAAATAATGACCACCATCCCTACCCACAGACACACCAAACCCTTAGGTAGATAAAAGATAAAGGATCTGAGCCTGACTGGCCATCAGTGGTTTAAAAAAATAAGAGCTGGAGGCAAGCAAATGAAAAATAAGATCCCAAGATTATTTCTTACACTGAGATTTCTTCCTAACTAATGAGGTTTTTGTTTTAGCTATGTTGGTAACAAGACCAGAAAAGTAAGAAACAGGAAGTCTTTCATCTCTTTAAACAGATCTACAATTGAAGTGGAGGCAATGGATACAGAAAGATATTAGCCAGATAGAGCAGATGCTATTCAGAATGAACTCAGCAGCAGGGTGGCTGTGAAAGAACTGGTTTGATGAGAGATATAGACTTACTAGACCAATGAACTAGGCTTTCTGTGTCTTTGAGATATGATGACTGACCAGTGGCTTAGTGAGTAGATAGCCATGATTATACAAACCAAAATGTTCACTGGGGAAAGACCAAAGGTCACCTTATTTCTGGTGCCAGATTTTGTCTCTCATAGGGTCATTTAAAAATTGAACCTGACCACCTACCATTACTCAACAGATACTTAGTAATCTGTCACAAGAAGATGATATAAAAAAATCCAAAAATGAATTCATAGTTGATAGGGAATACGGTGATATGAATAGTGATGCTTGAATTGAGTTATATTTTAAAATGCCATGATAGAAAGAAGGTGGCATTTATCGTAATAACTTGTTATACTCCAATTCCTTGTTAGCATATTTTATTTATTCACTAGACTATGAGTGGTAAAGAAGAACAAAGAAATTCCAGTTTGGAATACGTAGAATAGTATACTCCAGGAATTTAAAACAAAAACAACAACAAAAAAAACCAGATCCCAGTTAGAAATAAATTATAATTATTTATTTAATTAGTTTTTTATATTATATGATATTCCCAAAAATGATTTGACATGTCTTACAATAATAATAAATAATAAAGGCACACTTTAAGCTGTTAACATTTGATATCTTTAGGTAGGAGTTTTAGGGATAGATAAAACAAAGAGAGGTACTTTCATTTTTACTTTAAATATTTCCACATTGCATGGTTTTGCATCTAGCAGTTTTATTGTCTTTATAAATTTTTTAAAGACAAATAGTAGGAAAAAAGGAAAAAATCTTGCCCTTAAGTTTTCCTTTAGCTTCACCATACTTGTTTGGCAAAATAGGTTGCTCGACACTTAAAGATATCATCACTTCATACAGCTGAACTTTGAGTTAAAAGGAACACTGACTTGCTGAGGTGCTTTCAGTAGTATGAATTTATTATAATGTGGCATGTGGAAATAAGGAAGAAGGAATCTGTGCCCATGGCCAGGCCTGCTTAGAACCCAGGAACAGCAGCAGCACTGCCAGGCCCTACAAGGAAAAGGGATACAGGCAAATTTCAAAGAAACTAGCACTTAGCCTAGGGCCTGTAAAATTGTGTAGTATCTAGTATTGCTTAACTGTAATCCTTTAGCTGTAGGAGTTTATTACCACCTCATCTGGTGCTACCTATAATGCCAGTCTGTTTCATTCAGCTCTGATTCATCTGGCCATTTTCTCATTTTGAGTTCCTGTAGTCTTAAATGCACATTTCCCCAGAGAAAAGAGTTAAATGATCTGACCCAACACCATCTGATATAAGATCCCCTACTGAACAGAACTCTAGCACCAGACCCCCTCGTAAGAGTTGATTTATATAAGGGGCATTGTAGATCCAGTGCTTCCCCTACCTGGTCCATCGAGCTGAAGACAAAAGGCCGGGTCACATGGAGCAGCCATGGCTACTTTCCTCAGAAGGGCTCTGTGGGACTGTAGGTTTCCTTGGAAGGGCTCTATTTATGGCAGGCAATCACTGTACAATTGATCAGTCTATAGTCTACCCATTAAGGAAAGAATTAAAATAAGTTTTCAATGGAATTTTTAATATAATATTTTTCAAAGCAGTGGATTACATTTTAACAACTTGTACTTTCAGAGAATATATAAAAATCTTCATATTTTTATGATCATGAGTCCTGAAGGACCTAACTTCCGCCACATTTGCAGAGTATATCCTTCTATGATTAGCTCCTGCACAATTGATTGGTACAAGAGGTGGCCAGAAGAAGCTCTCCTTATCGTAGCCAACTCATTCTTAAGAGAAAATGTGAATTTTGAGAACAGAAAGGTAAATATCTAATGCAAATGAAGGTTTCAGTTTATTAACAGCATCTAACAGTACCATGCCTCAGAACAGCAATGAACACTAAGTGGGCAAAAACAGGTATCTCTAAGCCAAATTATGAAGTGTGTCAAGTATTTGTCTTGACTCCTTATCAATTCCCCATTTGTTTTGCTCCCTAATTCACCCGATTTCAAAGATGCCCAGATTCCTCACTGCCTGGCCCTCTTCACTATTCTGCCTCCACAGTGAACAGGAGATTTCCATGAAGGAAAACAAGTTCCATTTTGCAAACTGAACTCTGTGGTGAGGGTGCTGCAACCTTCTGTGTGTTCTTTGTAAGTTTCTCTTGGCCACAACAGCAACACTACAGAGAAATAAGGGCACAAGCCACAACCACAGAATTAGCTCAGAATTTGAGCCCCAGGTCAGTGAGAATCTATTCTAGATTGACTACATTGGAGATCCCACAGGCCTCAGTGGACAGAAAAGGAGTAAGAATTGTTTACCAAAGGAGTTGTAAATGTACAGAAGCCTGAAACCCAATATGGGACCTAGAAAGGTACTTGCATCCTTTCTTGTCCAAGAGTTCAAGGAAAGCAAAGGCCAAGAGAGGTAGAGACAGCGTAAAATCAAAAAGAAAATGCAGCTTTGTTAAAAGTGCCCAGTGATTGCCTAGGCTTGGTGGACTGGAGATGGGTATTCAGAACTAGCTTATGTCTAAACCAGAATTCTCTCTCAAGCCAGGCAAAGACAATACTCTTTCTACTCTGATTTTACCCACCTATATATCCTCTGGACCAGGGGTCCTCAAACTTTTTAACATGGGGCCAGTTCACTGTCCCTCAGACCATTGGAGGATTGGACTATAGTTTTTAAAAAAACTATGAACAAATTCCTATGCACACTGCATATATCTTATTTTGAAGTAAAAAAACAAACGGACAAAAACACCTGCATGTGGCCTGCAGGCCATAGTTTGAGGACCCCTGCTCTGGACCCTTACATGTTTGTAGCTTTATTTTACTCAAAGAAACTTCCTTGAGTATCTGGCTATTAATAACCATTTTAAGAAAAAAAAATAAAGGATAAAAAAGGCACAAAACCCTTGGCCATTGATGATTATGCCCTAAACCCTTAGACAGCTGTAGCAGAAATGAGGGCAAAGCCCAGGAGGATGAGTCTGGATGCCACTAATCATTAGCTATATCAGTGCTTCTTCCACCCCACCACCATCCCAACCATTAAGACTGGTGCTTTCTTGGTCCTATTCATGCAGGACCTTTCTCTGCATCTCCACATCTCAGAAATGATAAAATATTTCAATTTATTCACAGTATTCAACTTTCTCTTTTATGTATGTTTGGATTGCTTTCTCTTAATTCTTAATAATTATTATTCTTCAGAACTTAAAAGAAAAGCTTGCCCCAACATGTGTCCAAATCTACAAAAGCATAAAAGACTTGAGCCCAAAATACTTTCAAGAAACTAGACGGCATTATTATATCACTCCCAGTAGCTACTTGCAATTCCTGGAGACATTTGCACACATTTTGAGGTCACAAGAGAAGGAGATGCACATGAGGAGGTAAGACTTTGAGCCCAAATCAGAAATATACATTTTATATTGGTGCTTTTATTTGTAAAAAGAGACACAAATGCAACATGTTGAGCCTAAATCTGCCTTTTTGATGGAGGAAAAAGACAAAAACTGCAAAAGATCTTTATTTTTTTATTTTTTTATTTTTTTTGAGACAGAGTCTCACTTTGTTGTCCAGGCTAGAGTGAGTGCCGTGGCGTCAGCCTAGCTCACAGCAACCTCAAACTCCTGGGCTCGAGTACACGAGTCTCACTTTGTTGCCCAGGCTAGAGTGAGTGCCGTGGCGTCAGCCTGGCTCTACAGCAACCTCAATCTCGCGGGCTCAGCGATCCTAACTGCCTCAGGCCTCCCGAGTAGCTGGGACTACAGGCATGCGCCACCATGCCTGGCTAATTTTTTGTAATATATATTTTAGTTGGTCATATTAATTTATTTCTATTTTGGTAGAGACGGGGTCTCGCTCAGGCTGGTTTTGAACTCCTGACCTTGAGCAATCGCCCGCCTCGGCCTCCCCAAAGTGCTAGATTACAGGCGTGAGCCACCGCGCCCGGCCTGTGATAGAAATTTTGACAGTCAAAATACCTTGGACTATTTTTATTTACAACCTTTTTGGGAAGTATGTTAAACATAAGTATTTTATCAAAGTTTTATAAGATATTCATCATATTTAATATTTTCATTTTCAAGCCTCTTAAAATAATGAGAATAATTTCACTGGAAAGATAAGATTAACTGGAAAAAACAGACACAGACAGGTTTATGAACTAATGCATTGTCAACTGATCAAGAAAGAATCAAAAATTAGATTCTTTATAAGAAACTAGGTAAGTCTTTATTTTTATTATTTTTTTCACCCACTGTAATATCTTAATTAATACAAAATAACTTTTTTAAGCATGTTATTAATGTAACATGAGAGACCATTTCAGCCCACCTGCTGCTGTTTGGCTGCCAGTCCTCTTACCTCTCTCTTCAGCAGGAGGCGGATACCTTTTCCTCGAGGAAGAAGAAAACCATGGTTTGTTGCCTTGCAAATAACGAAAATGTTGGAGAAGCGCGAGTGGCAAAGCTGTGCCGATTGGAAATTCTTTCACGTTGAACCACATTCAAAAGACCCGGAAGTCTTCTGTTGGGATGCACACCAATCCTTCCCAGAGTTAGCGCCTCCCAGTCACCATGCACAGGTTACCAAGTGTCAAACTTGGATGAAATCAGTAATCTTGCCAGTCCTGCCTACAAATCTTGAGTGGTGTCATGTCACTTTGATGAAGTGATCAGATAGCGCGGATGTGTGGCGAGCATCATGATGTCACCAGATGAAGGATTCTTTTGCCGCACAAAGATTTTTCCTGTTTGCAGCAACTTGTACTTGGCGCTCCTCACCAGGTGTGATAGATGAACAGGCAAAGCGACCCTTGGTGTCATAAATCACAGACGGAAATTCTCTCCAGTCTTGTCAATGCTGATTTGACAATCCTAAATTCGCGCCAGGGTAGGTCTAATATCAGTTCGGTGACCCTTGCCATCAATTTTAATGAAGCGCTGCCATGGCAGAATCTTCTTCACTTCCATCTCCTGTCAGGCCATACTTAAGCCTGGTTTCTTAGCGAAAATGAGAGTGGAACCATCTCTCAGCGTGTGGGGACCAGTGGATGGACGAGGAGCAAACACACCGTGGTCAAGCTTATCCAGCATTCCAATGCTTGGAGCTGCTACACACTTCAATGCTCTCTTGGGGACCGTGCATGGCTGGCCTAAGCAACGGAAAGAGCAAAGTTTTATTTTTTTAACGTCCGGTCTTGCTCTGTCACCCTGGCAGGAGTTGGCAGTGGCATCACCATAGCTCACTGAAACTTAAAATTCCTAGGTTCAAATGATCCTCTTGCCTCAGCTGCCCAAGTAAGCTGGACTATAGGTTGTATGCCACCATGCCTGGGCTAATTTCAATTTGTTTGTTAAGAGGCAGAATCTCACTCCTGCTCAGGCTGGTCTTTGTAACTCTTGCCTCCAAGCCACTAACCTTCCTTGGCCTCCCCAAAGTGCTAGGATTATAGGCATGAGCCACTGTGCCTGCCAGGATAAGTCTTTATTGATAGGAAAATAACCTATCTAATCTAACTTAATAGTATTCTATTGTGGAATCATATCACCATTTTGTTATCCATTGATGGGCATCTTGGATTTTTTCTACTTCTTGGCTATTATTGGAAAAAATAACGTTGCTATGAATATTATTCATAAAATCTTTGGTGGACATTTTGTTTTATTTTCTCTTGTGTAGATACACAAGAACAGAAGTGCTCAGTTATTATGGTAAATCTATGTTACACCTTTGTAAGAAACAGCCAAACCAACCCATTTTCCAAAAGCATTGTACTAAATTAACACTCCCTACCAGCAACGTATGAAAGTTCAGTTTATTCTCACAATCTGTTTAATACTTGGCATTTCTTTTGATTATAGCCATTCAAGTGAGGGTGTTTATGTTTTCATTATGTTTAATTTGCATTTTCCTTAATGACTAATAAAATTAAACATCTTTTCATGGAACCTTACTAAGCCATTCATGTATCTCTTTTTTGGTGAAACATCCTAATTCAATTTTTTCCATTTAAGAAAATATACCTTACATAGAAGAGTTTTAGATTTACAGAAAATTTCTAAGATAATACAGAGCATTGTCATACCCAATATCTTAATTTCCCTTATTATTAACAACATCGTATAATTCAATTGTATAATTAATGAACTAATATTGATATGTTTACTAACTACAAAGTCCATGTTTATTCAGATTCCGCTTATAGTTTTTACCTACTGTCGCCCTTTTCTGTTCCAGAAAGCCTCATCCAGGGTCTACAGTAAATTTTATTAAGCCAATTCTCCTTAAGGCTCCTTTTGGCGTGACAATTTCTCAGACTTCCGTGTTTTGACGACCTTAATAGTTTTAAGGAGCGCGATTCGGTATTTGCAGAAAAGTCTCTCAGTTGGTATTCTCCTTGATGTTTCCATGATTAGACTCGGGATTAGTATGTTCTTGCGAGGGCAGGAAATCCATAGGGTAAAGTGCCATTTTCATCCACATCATTCAACGAGAATATTAATCAACTTGATTTTAGCACTTGTTTGATGCAGTCTTAATCACGCTAGTTGATGGGTAGTGTTGTTAGGTATCTCCCCGTAAAGTTACTATTTTTCTTCCCTTTCCATAAACTGTACTCTTTGGGGAGAGAAGTTACTATGCAACAGCCCTCAGTCTAGAGGAGTAGGGGAGTTACGCTCAAACTTCCTTTGAGGGTTGACTGTCTACATACATTTTTGGAATTCCTTTTGCCCATGAAGAATGTCCTCTCTTCTCCCCCATTACTTATTAATTCAATCATTTATATCGTATGAACCTCATGGATATTATTTAATACTTTGGATTATAATCTCAAAATATCTTATCTCATTCCTCCAGCTTTGGCAATTGGGACTCTTTTAGCTGCTCTTGTTGTCCCTCTGACGATACCCCCATCAATTTTAGCACTTCCTTTGGCACTACATGGAATGCTCCAGGTTCATCTCTGTTAATTTCCTGTCCTGGTCCTATAATCAGCATTCCTAAAGGTCCTGGCCCCTTTTATTGGAGAAAATTGTCACTAGAAACCAAATCCTGGGAGCTAGGCATACTACATTGCTACTGGAGTCCTTGTGTCTGTGAGCCCTCCTCAGCTGACACCAGCAACGGAAAATAAATGTTTGTATACTAACCTTGAATTATCTTACATTCCTTATAATATTTCTATATGGCAAATCATATATTATCAAGCTAAACATAAAATTCTACTTATGTCTTCCAAGTCTGATCTAAATTACTTAATATGGATCATCTGGGCCTTTCTCCCTTTTATTGTAACTTCCACTGCCAAAAAGTGAGAAAATTGGCTCCCACCAGGCTGCCATTACTACTTCATTATTCATTCCCAGTATATACTTGTATTGTGGTATGGAACGGTTTAA
>NC_033676.1:38229954-38327593 GCF_000165445.2 Microcebus murinus
ACTTTGTTGTCCAGGCTAGAGTGAGTGCCGTGGCGTCAGCCTAGCTCACAGCAACCTCAAACTCCTGGGCTCGAGTGATCCTTCTGCCTCAGCCTCCCGAGTAGCTGGGACTACAGGCATGCGCCACCATGCCCGGCTAATTTTTTTTTATATATATATATCAGTTGGCCAATTAATTTCTTTCTGTTTATAGTAGAGATGGGGTCTTGCTCTTGCTCAGGCTGGTCTTGAACTCCTGACCTCGAGCAACCCGCCCGCCTCGGCCTCCCAAGAGCTAGGACTACAGGCGTGAGCCACAGCGCCCGGCCTGCAAAAGATCTTAAAAGAGATAAAGTTGGTATTTTTCCTGTGTGCATTCAAAGGCTGCCCCTATCAAGGCAAGGCTGACAGATTCAGCCAGTTTGTAAACAATGAGCCCTTGTTCAATTCAGACAGCTTATTACTTGCCTAGACAATGAAAGCAAGAGTAGCTAACAGTGCCACCCATGTCCCATGGGATGACAGATGATTGCCACACAGATAGTAGAACACTCTATTGCTGAGGATCCCACGCCATGATGCACCAAAGCAGTTTAATAGCCAGAAGCTGTACCTGAGGAGGTGGGGGAGGAAATTTGAGGCAGAAAGCCTCATACCTAATCAGAGCCCAGTAAACATTGAGACAGTATCTCATTACAACCTCCCAGGAAGATGAGGAACTGTGGGAAATGACCTTGTAGCATCTGCTCACAAGTTCCTGTGTTCTGGGAGGATCAAGGGTGTTCTGCCAACATTTAGATCAGTTGCAGTTAAGGCTGGCCTATATAACCTATGTGGAGACATGAAAGGTTGCCACATGAAAGGCACCACTGTGGAACCATTTTTCTCCAAGTCCATCCCCCAAACCTGTCATGTAGCCAACTCAGAATTCTTTTTTGAAATCAGGCCACTCCATCAGATACCCTAAGTAACTGTACTGATAGGAGGGTGGGCCAAATCCATTCTATTTGTCTTAGGGAACATTGGATGAATTTGACCATGACTATGACTCCCACTTGGAGGATAGACCTCAGACAGGCTCCCTTACTGGAGCCAACCCAGTTAAGAATGTTATGAATCCAGGCACAACAAGAGCTATGAGCAATCACACATCCTCTGCCTCAACTGGCCAGCAGGAAGTCCGGGGCAATGTAATTTTTCACTACCAGTCATGCTGGAGAGTTTAAACTATCTTGTGTATGGCAGGCAAGTACAGGCCTGATGTTTACATAAGAAGTAGTAGCAACCTCAATAGCAACATTATGCTAATGTGGAGTCAGGGTCTAATTTTATTATTAAGTTGTTAACAAGGTCAGGTAGAACGTGACAGATTCAACATCAGGTAGATCTGCTGCAGTTAAGATAGTCTGTGAATATAGTGAAGCTAAAGGGAATCATATCTGTGTTCCAAAAGTTAATCTTATTCTATTGTTTCAAGTAGAGGCAGGCTGTTCACTCCTGGGGTCAGTAGCTCCTGGGGTTTCTAAGAGTTCTTAGGTTAAGATTTTTGTTGGTCAGCCATTAAATGGAGGATGATGTCAGCAGTCTAGGTAAATTGACCAGATGCTCTACAGACAAGAGTCAAGACAGATTAATGGACCCTCCTTTTTACTCCTAACCATATGGGAGCTAAAGTGTTCCCTCCCTACCATCCAGGTTATTGCTCTCCATTCATAGCCATGTAATCGGTATGACCAGTCTCCATCGCTATCAATTCACGCCTTTTCCAGTCTTCCTCATGTCTTACCTATGCCATGTGCGCAGACGCATCCCTGGGTGGCTCAGTAGTTTCTTCCTCACAGGGCCTGTACTGTCCTAGACCATCTCCCACCCACTGAAGTGCAGGCCACACCAGGACACTCTTAAGAGTTGTCACCTAAAGATCATTATCATCAAAATCCATAACTTCCCATATCCAGTAAGTATAACTAGGTAGCAAAAAATAAAAATTAAAAAAATAAGCACCAGGTTATAGTTCCCCACTGCCCACCTCTTCTTTGCTACTCAACAGATTTCAGTAGACCAGTTTCCCAGGGGTAGACATGGGAGGAGAAAGTAGGAACGGTTAATTGTGTGGTTTGGGTCTCTTACAGCAGATCTGGACCTCTTCTCCACCCCCAAATTTATAATTAAATATTCTGTTTAAATGGGAGGTCCCCTTTGGGGAATTATTATATTTAAATCCCAAATTGCCTATCTTTAAGTGTGTGCTTCAGTGAGGGCTGAGCCTCAGATGCCCAGTTATCTTTTTAAGGTTTTCCTTTGAGAGTCCATTTCATTTTTAATGGCACCTGTTCTTCAAGTTGAGGAAATTTCCCTCTATTCCTAGCTTTAAAAGAGTTTTGTCATGAATTTTATTACATGCTTTTTCTATGTCAATTGATATTGAAACCGAAGTGAATTTTCTTCTTCATCCTGTTGATACAATGAATGACATTGATTGACTTTCAAATATTGAACCAGTCTTATATTCTTAGAATAAACTGCAGTTGGCCATAATTCAGTATAATTCTTGTTATATATTATCAAATTATGTTTGCTAATATTTTGTCATATCTTAAACCTTCTTAATACTTTTTTTTCAGGGATTGTTTCTGTATGGGTCTATCCAAGATCCTGGAAGCAACCACACTAGTTACAGATATGCAAGAGGAGCTTTTGATTCTTGGGCCTCAAATAGAACAAAAAACAAAGGTATATTTTATTTGAAATCTCTTTTAAAGATTCTATAGTCTAATATAGAACAGTATTTGAAAGCAAAGGCTCTGATACCTGACAAAGATGAGCTAGAATTCCAGTTTTGTTACCACGAAGCTATACAACCTTGAAGAAATTACTTCACCTTTTTTAGTCTCAATTTTCTTATATATAAAACGAGAAAAACAACAGTAACAGCAAAATAGTAACATTATTACATTTTAATAATTAAATGTGATAACAGTTATATAACAGTGGAAGCTTGTATAGAAAGATTCCCTAGTTAGACAGTTAAATCTGTGGTGCCCTGCAGTCTTTCACATATTCTAAAAATCTCATTCATCATCATTCTTTATGTATATGGTATGAAATGGTACATATTCCAGTCACCTAATGAGTCTATTAAATATATTTCAGGCTGATTTTGATAAATTTTATACTAATGAAATGAGCTACTTGAATTTCTCTTTTAAAAAAGGAGATCATGTCTCTTAAAATTCATTCTAAGAAGACTTGTTTGGTTCATTAGGAAATAGAAACCCTAATGGAAAAACTACAGAAAGATTCACAAGTAGTTGAGAAAGTTCAGATGCTTGTTAAGCAGGATGAAGAAATTATGGCAGAAGAAGTGAGAATTGTGGAAGATTATGCTCAGGTAAAATTAAAATATAGTCAATAAAAATCATTTAGAAATTTGCAAAATTATTCCCTAACCCCTTATGTGCTGAAGAGCAGTAGTGATACTTTTTATTTTTATCCCAAAAAATATTTATTGAGGCCCTACTACACACAGGACACTATTAAGTGAAAGTAGGAAGTACAAAAATACATGGATCCCTATCCTTGAGAAACCTGAAATCCTAGCAGGCTTTCTGGTTACAATGAACAGAAACTCATTGAGGCTGTCTAAGAAATACATTTAGCTCCAAGAGGAACATCTGCAAGAAATGAGGCAGCTCTAGGGACAAGCTAGTTAGTGTTGACTGTTTAGTCTGTTGTTGACTAAATAATCCTGTTGTTTTAAACTAGTTCCCTCCATATTCACTAGTCAGAATCCAGGCAGGAGCCAGTGTGGTTTAGCAAATTACCAAATGCCCAACTCTGGTCTGCTCAGTAGCCACTTCAGCTCAAAGAGGGTGGAGAGTGGAGTTTTTTTTTTGTTGTGTTTTTTTGGGTTTTTTTTTTTAATTTCACCATATTATGGGGGGTACAGATTTTAAGGTTTCAATAAATGCCTATTTCCTCACCTCCCCCACAAGTCTGAGTCTCCAGAATGACCATCCCCCAGATGGTGCACATCTCACTCGTTATATATGTATATACCCGCCCCCCTCCCCCCTCCCCCCTGCCGAATACCCTATTACTATAGTAACTATGTGACCACTTAGGTGCTGTTCAGTTAATACCAATTTGCTGGTGAGTATATCTGGTGCTTGTTTTTCCATTCTTGGTATACTTCACTTAGTAGTATGGGTTCCAGCTCTAACCAGGAAAATATAAGATGTGCTATATCACCATTGTTTCTTAGAGCTGAATAGTACTCCATGGTATACATATACCACATTTTATTAAACTACTCACTAATTGATGGGCACTTGGGCTGTTTCCACAGCCTTGCAATTATGAATTGTGCTGCTATAAACATTCGAGTGCAGGTGTCTTTTTGTAGAGTGTCATTGGATCTTTTTGGGTAGATGCCAGCAATGGGATTGCTGGATCAAATGTAGATTCACTTGTATAGCTTTAAGGTATCTCCATATTGCTTTCCACAGAGGTTGAACTAGTTTGCGCTCCCACCAGCAGTGTAGGAGTGTTCCTCTCTCTCCCACATCCACGCCAGCATTTATTGTTTGGAGACTTTTTGATAGGCCATTCTCACTGCAGTTAAGTGATATCTCATTGTGGTTTTGATTTGCATTTCCCTGATGATTAGAGATGTTGAGCATTTTTCATATGTTGTTGCCATTCTTCTGTCTTCTTTAGAAGTTTCTGTTCAAGTCCTTTGCCACTTTTTAATAGGTTATTTGAATTTTTCTCGCTGATTTTCTTGAGTTCTAAGTATATTCTAGTTGTCAGCCCCTTATCGGATGCGTAGATGCAAAAATTTTCTCCATTCTGTAGGTTGTCTGTTTACTTTCATGACTATTTCTTTGGCTGTGAAGAAGCTTTGTAGTTTGATCATGTCCCATTTATTTATTTTTATTGCTGCTGTGATTGCCTTTGGGACTTCTTCATAAACTCTTTGCTTAGGCCAATGTCTAGGAGAGTGTTTCCAACTTTTTCCTCTAGAATTCTAATAGTTTCATACCTTAGGTTTAAGTCTGTTACCCAGCGTGAGTTGATTTTTGTGAGAGGTGAAAGGTGTGGGTTCTGTTTGAGCTTCTACAGGGGGCTATCCAGTTTTCCCAGCACCATTTATTGAAAAGGATTCTTTACCCAGCGTATGTTTTTGTCTGCTTTGTCAAAGATTAGATGGCTAATGAGGATTTTTATCAGGATTCTCACATCTGTTCCACTGGTCAATATTTCTATTTTTGTGCAACACCAGATTGTTATTACTACAGCTTTGTAGTATAGTTTGATATCTGGCATATTAATGCCTCCCATTTTGTTTTTGTTGCCTAGAATTGCTTTTGATATTCGGGGTCTCTTTGTTCCATACAAGCGTAAAATTATTTTTTCTATATCTGTGAAGAATGCTGATGGGATTTTAATAGGAATTGCATTGAATCTGTAGATCAGTTTGGGTAGTATAGACATTTTAATGTTGATGTTGAGTCTGCTGATCCACGAGCATAGTATGGATTTCCATCTGTTTACATCCTCTGCTATTTCCTTCCTCAGTGTTTCATAGTTCTCCTATAGAGTCTTTTACCTCCTTGTTAAGTATTTCCTTGGTACTTTAATTTCTTTGTTGCTATGTGAAAATTGAGTCTTTGATTTGGTTCTCAATTTGTTGTTGTTGGCGTATATGATGCCTCTAATTTCTGTGTATTGATTTTGTATCCTGAGACTTTACTATAATTCATTGATCAGTTACAGAATTTCTTGTTGAATCTTTGGGGTTTTCTAAATATAATATTGTATCATCAGCAACAGTGAAAGTTTGATCTCTTCTGTCCTATTTGGATACCTTTTAATTCCACTTTCCTGTCTGATTGCTGTAGCCAGGACTTCACAGCTATGTTGAATAAGAGAGAGAGTGGGCAACCTTGTCTGGTTCCAGTTTTAAGTGAGAATCTTTCAATTTTTCCCATTCAGTATGATGTTGGCTATGTTCTGTCATATATTTGTATCATTTAAAGTATGTCCCTTCTATGCCTATTTATTAAGTGTTCATATCATGAAAGGTGTTGAATTGTCAAAAGCTTTTTCTGCATCTATTGAAGAATCATGTGGTCTTTGTTTTTGTTTTATGTGGTGAATGCATTTATAGATTTATGATTGTTGAACCATCCTGCATCCCTGGCATGAAGCCCCTTGTCGTGGATGGATTATTTTTTGATAAGCATCTGGAACGTTAGCTAAGATTTGTTGAAAATTTTTGCATCTATATTCATTAGAGTATTGATCTGTAGTTTTCTTTTTTTGTTGCATCCTTTCCTGTTTTATCAGAGTAATATTCGCTTCATAAAATGTCAGGGAGGTTTCTGTTCTCGATTTGTAATACTTTCTGCAAGATAGGTATATTTTCTTTGAAGTTTGGTAAAATTCGGGTGTGAAGTTCTGGACCAGGCTTTTCTTTCTGGGGGATTTTTAATTGCTGTTTCTATTTCAGCTGTTGAGATTGGTCTGTTCAGGGAATCTATTTTTCCTGATTGAGCCGGAGGCTATGTGTTTCTAGAAATTTATCCATTTCTTCCACATTTTCCAGTTTGTGTGCATAAAGATTTTTGTAGTATTCATAAATTATATCTTGTATCTCTTTGGGATCAGTTGTGAATCTCCTTTTTCGTTCCTGAGGAGCTTATTAGAGATTTTCTTTTCTGCTTTTCGTTAGCTTAGCCAGCGGCGTGTCAATATTGTTTATTTTTTCAAAGAACCAACTTTTTGTTTTATTAATCTCCTGAATAGCTTCCCTGTTTTCAATTTCATTTAGTTCTGATTTGATCTTGTTGATTTCACTTCTTCTGCTGTGTTTGGGGTTGGTCTGTTCTTCTTTTTCCAGCTCTTTGAGTCGTTTCGTTAGATTGTCTATTTGTGATCTTTTTGACTTTTGGTTATAGCATTTATGGAGATAATTTCCTCTCAGAACTGCTTTAGCTGTGTCCCAGAGGATTTGATAACTTGTCTGTCCATTGTCGTTTTGTTCATAGAATTTTTTTATTTCCATCTTGATTTCTTCATTTATTAAGTAATCATTTAGCAGGAGGTTGTTTAATTTCCACGTTTTTGTGTAGAAATGTGAGTTTCTGTTAGGTTGATTTCTACTTTTATTCCACTGTGATCTGAGAAGGTACATGGTATGATTTCTATTTTTTTAAATTTCTTGAGATTTACTTTGTGTCCTAGGATATGGTCAATCTTAGAGAATGTCCCGTGAGCTGATGAGAAGAACATATATTCAGTGGATCTGGGGTAGAATGTCCTGTAGATGTCAGTCAGACCAAATTATTCCAGGGTTTTGTTTAAGTTCATTATTTCTTTATTAATTCTCTGTTTGAAGGATCTGTCTTATGCGGTCAGTGGGGTGTTGAAATCTCGGGTGATTATGGAGTGGCTATTAATCCATTTGCTTAGATCCAGTAAGCTTTGCTTTATGAAACTGAGTGCACCTAAGTTGGGTGCATATATATTTAAAATTGTTATCTCTTCTTGTTGAAGTGTGCCTTCACCATTATATAATGACCCTCTTTGTCTTTCACTCTTTTGTTGCTTTTAAAAAACTAAATCGTCTGAAATTAGAACTGCCACGCCTGCCTTCTTTGGCTTCCACTTGCCTGGAATACTGATCTCCACCCTTTTATTTTAGTCTATATAGCATCCTTGCAGGTTAGATGTGTTTCCTGAAGACAGCATAGACTTGGCCTGTATTTTCTTATCCATTCAGCCAGCCTATGTCTCTTGAGTGGAGGTTTAAGCCATTCATATTTATTGAGAGAACTGATAGGTAGGTAGATTCACTGTTCGTTCTGTTGGGTATGTTGTTGCTTTGATTTCTTCTCTTGAGCATTGGTAATATCTGCCTTAATATCTTTGGTTTTTTTTTTTGTTTGTTTTTTTTTTTTGAGACAGAGTCTCGCTTTGTTGTCCAGGCTAGATGAGTGCCGTGGCGTCAGCCTAGCTCACAGCAACCTCAAACTCCTGGGCTCGAGTGATCTTCTGCTCAGCTCCGGTAGCTTGGATGTACAGCATGCGCCACCATGCCGGCGGCTAATTTTTTTTTTAATATTATCAGTTGGCCATTAATTTCTTTCTATTATAGTAGAGACGGGTCTCGCTCTTGCTCAGGCTGGTTTTGAACTCCTGACTTGAGCAATCCGCCCGCCTCGGCCTCCCAGAGAGCTAGGATTACAGGCGTGAGCCACAGCGCCCGGCCTATCTTTGGGTTTTGGTGTTTTATATTCGTGGTTATTATTATGGTGTTCCGTGCATAACCTGTTTGAGTACTTCTTGTAGGCTGGTCTTGTCTTGGTGAATTCTCTGAGACTTGCTTGTCTGAGAATGTCTTTATTTCTCCTTCATATATGAAGCTTAGTTTTGCAGGGAATAAGATTCTAGCCTGGGCATTGTTTTTGTTTCAGAAGAGTGAGAATGGGCCCAGTCTCCCTTGCTTGTAAAGTCTCATTAGAGAAGTCTGGTGTTATGCGAATTGGCTTTCCCTTGTATGTTTCCTGCTTCTTCATCTTACAGTTCTTAGAAGGGCCTTCTTTAGTTGATATTTTGCTCAGTTGATGGACTGCACTGTCGTGACGTCTTTCCTGTTTGCATTGAATCTCCAGGGTCCTCTGAGCTTCTGAACTTTATATTGAGATTTTGAGCAAGGCCTGGGAAATTTTCCTTATTATATCTTCAAATAGCTGTCCAACCCTTGAGTGTTGTCTGCTTCCCTTCTGGTAACCCTATGACCCTCACATTAGGTTCTTCACACAATCCCACATCTCTTGTAGGCTTTGCTCTTTTCTCTTGTTTCTCTGCTCTATCTCTGTGATGGTTTTATTTAGTTGGAGGGTGTTATCTTCAATCTCTGAGATTCTTTCTTCTATTTGATCTACCCTGTTCTTGAGACTCACCACTGTATTTTGTAGTTCCCTGAATTGATTCTTCATTTCTAGGAGTTCTGTTAAACTTTTGTTCATTGTGTCGATTTCTTTAGTGAACTTTTCTTCTAGGTCCTTGAGGCTTTTTGTGGTTTCTTTGTGTTGGTTATTGAGTTGTTGTTGCAGGTCGGTGAGTGTTCTTGTGATCCACATACAAAATTCCTCTTCTATCATTTTGGTTTCCTGATTTGGGTTGGTGTCTGTTTCTAGGGGGCTGATGGTCTTCTTTGGGGGTGTGTTTTCTGTTTGTTTCTTCATATTTCGAGTTCCTTCGCTGATTTCTTCCCATGTCGCTCAGTTGTTGTTTCTTTTCTTTAGGTTTTTGTTTGGGTATTCACACGCCTTGTTTAGTTTCTGAGCCGTTAGGTGGTGTCTGTGTGTGAGATTTGACCACTCCCTGTATAATGAGTCAGTGGGTGCCGTGAAAAGGCTGTGCAGGATCCCATCCCTTTCAGTAGGTGGCGCTTGCTTGGAGGAACAGGCTATGCTGTTGTTTTTGTGTCCTGTTATCAGCTCTTGTTCTGGGCAGAGCTGGGTTGGGTAAGCCTGCCCTCAGGTACCACCAATGCTATTAGCAGAGGTCAAAGTTCTGTTCTCTGCTTCCTGGAAAAGCTGTCAGGGCAGGGCTGGAATGGCCCCGCTCAGCCAGAAAGTCTGCTTGTGGGGATGGGGCTGTCTGAAAACCACAGTCTGGAGCAGGCCTCGCTTCTTTCCACCCTCCCCAACTCCGCAGCTACTCCTAGGCCTCTGCCAGCAGTCCCGACCACTCGCCTCCAGGCCTCCCCGGATTGTGATGCCAGCAGGGTGGTTCCCTGTGCTGAAACGCCACCTGGGATGGGCATATGGCCTCCTTTTGGGAGGTGGCCTCCTTTTGGGAGGAGGCCATATGCCCTCTTGGATGCTGATCTGCCCGGAAGACCCCCACACCTCAGTAGGCTGTTCACAAATATCGCTTCTGTGCCCCGGACAATGCTAGACCTCGGTGCACGGGATCTGGTCTGCAGATCTGACCTCTGGGTCCCAGAGTTCAAACTGTATCCCCACCAGGGAGAGGAGTGCTGGTCCCAATTCACCCACAGGAAGCCCAAGCTGGGTCTGTGTCCCTCAGCCTCTGAGTCAGGACAGTTCTTCTGGGAACACCATGCCAGCAGCACCTGGGAGGGCTGGCAGGTAGGGAGCTCACCGTCTTAGTTCCCCTTTTCAGCTGTAGGGTCCCAAAATGGAAGGTCCCATTCCCTGGAGGTGCCTCCGGCTGGTGGCTGTATTGTCTCTCTGGGCAGCCGCCGATAGGGCCGGCGTAGGGGAGAGTGAGGCAATATGTCGCCTGCCATGAGGCTCGGGTTTGTGCACACGGAGGTGCTCGGAGGGAGTTGGGAGCCTGGTGCCGCGTCCGCTACAGGCTCACCGCTAGCTGGTGGCGGCCGTCTCTGGGCTGGTGTCCGCAGGTCTCTCCACCCGCTGGGGAGCCCAGCAGCAGTCCCAAATGCAGGGGAGGGGAAAGGTGACTGGTCCACCTACCCTTCCCGCTGGTCTCCGGGCTGTTCCGGCAGTCTCAGCTTCCAGTTCTCCTCCACAGCCTCTTCCAGTGGAGTCTCCTGGGGTCTCAGGTACTCCTCCTTCCAGCCCTCATCAGCTGTATGCTTGTCTTCTTGCTTCTTTTTTCTAATTTCTGCTAGAATCTGTCTTTTCTGCAGAGACACTCTGTCTGGCGGTGTTTCTCATCCACCATCTAGATCCTCCCCCATGAGAGTGGAGTTTTCTGTCTTCCATGTACCAACATTTTCAATAAAGCAACTCCATCATTTAAAAACAATTATATATATATGCTCCTATACCCCAGTATTGTGTAATTATTTATTTATAAATTAAATATATGAGCTGCTATCATTGGCTAATATCCCAAAGCCCAATAAATACCTAGGACAAGATTTATTATGAATAATAGCGAATGTGAATACATATTTCAAATAGTCTTGATAGTTTCAAATTTTTTTGCTGGCTTCTTGTTAGATTTGATTAGTTCATCATTATTTTTTACTTTATAACATGGTTGAAGAAAAGTTTATATCAAGAATAAAAGAAGTGTCAGCCTGCCTTTTTCATGTTCGCTTGTGCTTCCATTATTAGCATTGCTTTCAAGCCAGTGCTTCTTTCAGAAACCTTTTTAAGCTACCTACCCATGTTCGAATAGCTAACTTATTTCAAGTTAGGTAACAGATTGGGCAAATCCCCTTGCTTGGACACAAGTAAACTGCGAGGCCTCCTGATGTCCTGAGGGTAAAGGAAACAGGAAAGGCACCACTGCTGGCCCTTCCCAGATGAGTACCTTCCCCACTTCCATTAAGACACCACATGAGTCTGCCTCAGAGTTAGCCATAACCTCTGCTGTGTCAGCCACTGTTGATCAATATATTAGAGTACAGCTCAATTTCTATTTTGAATATGTCAGGTCAAATGAAAATGAATGTAGAGAAATTCATAAGAGGCATTGCCATACCACAAAGGGTAATCATTTTTCCCCCTCTGGCTTCAAGGACAAAGCCAGGTTCATTAGGGCCAGAAGCTTATACAATTTTGAGGCCATATTTTTTAAAAGAATATAAAATTCTAGTGTACAATTAGATATGAAAGTGAATATTTATTTAGAATAAGAAATCACAATGAAATACAAAATTTAAGAAGCTGACAATATGAACATCACAAAATCTAGAAAAGTAATATTGTTTAGTAATTAACTGCTTTACACTCTCCTATAATACTTTTTTCCCTACATTTTTTCACTGCATACTCTATGATCACTTCTTCATATTGAGAATGATTTTGTAATATCATTTTCTAAAACATCTTCAGCATAGTTGATCAAATTATGTTTTTCATTTTTGATAGTTTATAAGTTTCTTTCATATTTATAACTCATTGACAATGTCAATGGGATAGCTGTCAAACTTGGTATGAGCAGCAATGGCATTTCAAGATTTCTTGTCCAATCGTTAATTTCATATACTGTTTGAATTGATGACACTCATTAACTAGTTTTCCATCAGTGTCCTCATTATTAAAATATTTTCTGATATAATGTTACTCTTATTAATGTCAATACTTCTTGCAAACTCAGCAAAACTTTAAATTTTTCCAATGTGATCATATGATTTATTCTTCTTCATTAATTGGATTACTAAACAAACCAAGAGCTGCTTCATTACTTATATTCTAAATTTATTTTTTCCTCTTAATAAATTACCACTTTTGGTATGATCTGAAATCTTTCACTACAGTTTGCTCCCCTATATCAGAATAATCTCTGCTGATTTTATCATTCAATCACTTATATTTCATATTTCACAAATTTTTATCTTAATTATATATTTGTAAATTAAATTTAAAATTATAAAAGGCACACTTCATATATTTCTATATAAGGAATCTGACATATCTCATTTATTTCAGTGAAACATTCCAAAACATCTTTCTAAATGCAGTAATTATTACTTTAAAAGCCAGGAATTTTTCTGGGCATTTTGCTGGGTGGCTAATGCCTATAATCCCAGCTATTCAAGGAGCTGAGGCAAGCGGGTCATTTGAGCCTAGGAGTTTAAGCCTTCAGTGTGCTATGATCGTACCACTGCTCTCCAGCCTGGGAGATGGAGTGAGACCTGGTCTCTAAAATAAACCAAAAAAAAAAAAAAAAAAATTAAACCTAGGAATTCTGAGGAATTTGATTTTACACAACTCCCACTAAAAAAAGAAGAAAAACGTATGGTAGATTTAGAATAGTATATACTGCTTATCGAGTATGCTCATGAAGGAGTGTGCTTCCAATTTAAGTAGATGTCAAAGAAAATCTAACCTTCCACTTGCAATTTTATACAGCTGATAAATGGAAAGATTTTCCACAGACCAGCTTCTGGATCCATACATTGCAAACCTTGTTTCTCCTACACTATCCACATACTTCTTGTTCCAGGCACTATAGGACAAGTTTATATTACAATATGGCATCTGCCTTAAT
Source organism: Microcebus murinus (assembly GCF_000165445.2). Lineage (NCBI taxonomy): Eukaryota > Metazoa > Chordata > Mammalia > Primates > Cheirogaleidae > Microcebus > Microcebus murinus. Next base: position 38,242,939 of record NC_033676.1, read on the forward strand.
GTCACACCACCAGGAAAATTGGAACAGGGGATGCGGAAGTATTCCTGGAAGTCATTCCTATTTCTTGTTAATTTTTGAGACAGAGTCTCACTCTGTTGCCCTGGCATCAGCCTAGCTCACAGCAACCTCAAACTCCTGGGCTCAAGAGATCCTCCTGCCTCAGCCTCCCAAGTAGCTGAGACTACAGGGATGCACCACCATGCCTGGCTAATTTTTTCTATATATTTTTAGTTGTCCAGCTAATTTCTTTCTATTTTTAGTAGAGATGGGGTCTCGCTTTTGCTCAGGCTGGTCTTGAACTCCTGAGCTCAAACGATCCACCCACCTCAGTCTCCCAGAGTACTAAGATTACAGGCATGAGCCACCGTACCTGGCCAGTCATTCCTATTTTAGATGGTCTACAATAGCTTTATTATGCAGGCAAGTGACTGTGAGCAATATAAATATAATTCTCAACTCAACTCCTTAGCTGGATCCTAAAAATGCCCACCACCACTCCAGTCCCACCTGACTTGATAGAAAACCGGACAAAGAGTGAGGCAAAGTATAAAGAGAGTCTCAACTGATTGCAATTAAAATGTCTTACTTTTGCACATTTAACAAAAACATATGAGCTGGGCACAGTGGCATGCACCTGTGGTGCCACCTACATGGGAGGATGAGGCAGAAGGATCACTAAAGCCCAGGAATTTGAGACAATAGTGTGTTTTGATGGATCCTATGAATAGCCACTGCACTTCAGCACTCCAGCCTGGACAGCATAGTGAGACCAGTCTCTTAAAAAATACGTAAATAGGCTGGGCACGGTGGCTCACGCCTGTAATCCTAGCACTCTGGGAGGCCAAGGCAGGTGGATTGCTCAAGGTCAGCAGTTCGAAACCAGCCTGAGCAAGAGTGAGACCCCATCTCTACTATAAATAGAAAGAAATTAATTGGCCAACTAATATATATATATAATTAACCAGGCATGGTGGTGCATGCCTGTAGTCCCAGCTACTTGGGAGGCTGAGGCAGGATTGCTTGAGCCCAGGAGTTTGAGGTTGCTGTAAGCGAGGCTGACACCATGGCACTCACTCTAGCCTGGGCAACAAAGCGAGACTCTGTCTCAAAAAAAAAATATATGTAAATATATAACATAATAAAATTTTATATATATCTTGCCAACATATCGGCAGAGCTCCTTCCAGAACCTTGGAAGGGGTCTATGCAAGTGAGAGGCTGAAGCTTAAGCTTCATTAGCTTCACAATAACTCTACCTTTAACTGGACCATTCCTCACAAGGACTAAACATTAACACAAGGGTGTTAATACTTAGACACCGAGTCTAAGAGAAAAGGCAGAAGTTACTCAGTGTCTTTGCTTCCCACAAATACCTTCTCATCAGGTACTGAATAAATACACTACATTTAGGACTATAAAACACGTTTCCAACAGTATAAGCATGTGTGCACATACTAAGTCATGAAAGCTACATAACTTATGGGTATTGTAAAAATGTCAAATTATATTTTCCAAGTTCAACATATAAAAATTTTAAATATGCAACTATAGTCATTCATGTATATCTGAGGGCTTACATTTTTATTGCAGAAAACTGCCAATGAACTAAAAGGAGTCCTGCCAGCCTTAGACAAGGCAGTTGTGGCTCTCAACGCCCTAGATAAAGCTGATGTCGCTGAATTAAGGTAAGTAACTTGCCTGATTTTCTTTTGGGTTGGAAAGCTCTGACTAAAACATAAATATATGGTGAAAGTTAGTAAGCCTATACTTATATTTTTAGTTTAAGTAGTTTTTACTGTCTTGGTTACTTTAAAGTTTTCACTATATGTGGTAGACACTATATCTTATCAATTTTATGATGCCATCAATTGTAAGGCATACCAGTATTTTTTATACCCTTAAAAGAAAAATGCTGCCAGTTAAACTATGATGTGCAATTTGTTATAAACTGAATCCCAGTCTCTTGAGATTTAAAAATGTGCATCCTAGAAGTAATAAAACACAGTTATTACTTGGCCTGTAATTTCAAAAATGTTTACACTGATGCTGCTCGTGCCAGATTAGCTATAGAGCATTTGGGATCTGTAGGAACGCCGCTAACATCTATCTGAGAATGCAGTGCTGGCCATTACCACAAGGTGTCACTATGGGAAGTGCTTCCCCTTGCTGTGCCTTTTCCCAAACTCAATGATGAGGGTGGTGATTAAAGAGAAGTACCTAAGAAAATACAGGAAGCAATTCATGTAACCAAAACGTTTGTACCCCATAATACTCTGAAAGATAGATAGAAAGAAAGAAAGAAAGAAAGAAAGAAAGAAAGAAAGAGAAGAAAGAAAGAAAGAAAGAAAGAAAGAAAGAAAGAAAGAAAGAAAGAAAGAAAGAAGCAAGGAAGGAAGGGAATGAAAGAGTGAGGGAGGGAAGGAGGGAAAAAGAGACAGAGAGAGAGAAAGAAAAAGAAAGAAAGAAAAAAGAAAAAGGAAATGAGTTTATACAAATCAACATGTATCCAATGCCTAACTTGAAGATGTTTTTCAGTACATTCTTGAGAATTTGACCAATATTAATACATGGCATTTTTCTATTTCTAGAATATTTGTCACAAAACAAAAATCAGAATAGGATAATTAATGCAATCTATGTTTTTAAATTTATTTTAAGAATTCTATCTTTGAAATACTAAATATTTTATGGCATTATCTTTTCAAGTTTTAAAATGATTTTTGTATGGCATTTTTTTTGTTAATTGTCTTTTAATGTTTTCTGTTACCACATGTCTGTATCAGGTGGAGATCATTTTTATCATTTTTACATGTAATTGGAATATATAAACTTTTCACAATATATTGTTTCTAATAATAAAAAAAGGAAGGAATGAAATACCTTGGGGTACAAAGATATGGTCCTATTGGTTCTAATTTGAATGTTTGGGTGAGAGAATTTTTAGCTTGAGCTCTCCAACTCAACAAACAATGGGAATCTGCCTATTATATCTTGAAATGTGTTGAGTTTTCCATTATTTATGAATGTAGTGTTTTAATAAAAGATGTAGCAATATGGAGCAAGTCTACTGTGATATTTATAAAGCATTATTAACTTTTAGAGTAAAAATAGAAAACAGCAGAATTATTTTTAATTTATTTTTATGGTGAATAACAGATCATATTACAGTGTTTCATTTAACAACCTAAAGTTGAAAAACAAATGCACAGAGACAAAGAAGAGAAGGTTGAATTTTTCACTTCCTTTTCCTTTTCTTTCCTTATTCATATGCATTTACTCTCATACACTCATTTATCCATTCAGAAAATATACTGAGTACACACTATGTGCCAGGCCCATTCCAGACACTAAGGTCACAGCAGGAAATGGTTGGGGAAGACCTTTCCAATGAGGTAACATTGGAGCAGAACACTGAATGAAGTCTGGAAGTAAACTAGTCAGGTAGCTAGAGGAAGAGTGTTCTAAGCAGAGGAAATGGAAAGCACAGATAACTTAAGGCAGAAATGTGCTTTGGCAGGTTTCAGGAACTGCAAAAGACCAAGATGGCTAAAACTCAGTGAGCAAGAGGGTGTGTCAGGAGATGACATCAGAGAGGTAACAGGGGCCAGTCCTTCCCCAACACAGCTCTCCCTGCCTCCCAGGTACCTCATGACTTTATTCCAGAAGGTTCTATCCTCTTAGCTTTTTCTCTGGAAGATATTTCTGAGAAAGGTCAGCTCAAATCCCCTTTACCTAACTTCTGATCAACAGTGAGTCATAGTGATTAAGCACATGGGCTGTGATACCAAGCTTCCTAGGTTGGAATCCTGGCACTGCCACCTTCTAGCTGTATAACCTCTCTGTGCCTGAGCTTCCCTTTTATGCAGCAGTGATAACAAATGATGAGAGGATTAAATACGTTAATACATGTAAAATGCTTAGAATAGAGCCTAGCATAAGGCAACTGCTCAATAAAGGTTACTTTCCTGCTAAGATGTTTCCTCTGACCAAACAGTTGCTTTCTCTTTCCCTAGTACTACAAAAGCTAAAGAAAACTAGCTTTGTTCTTTAATTCCTTTCACATACCTTGTTTGTATGTTTTTAAAGATTCCTGCTTGTGATTATTGCTAATGTGCATTTCATTTGGCCCACTTAAAATGCCACATAAATGAGGATGCTTTATAATATCTTTGTTGCTAATCTCAGAACATGAAGCAGAGACATCTGGCACATGCATTCTCTTTCCTAGCTTCCATAATCAAAATACAAACAATTGCCCATGACAGTTTAATCTTTTGCCATTTTGCAATATTAGCCATGAGAAAAAGAGAGAAGATAGTAGAAAATGCAGATTAGGGTAAATGAAGAAGGATCCAAGGTAGACTATTTCTGTCAATAGAGGAATTTAAAGCAGATTTCTAGTGTGAACAGGTCTCACTTTGAATCAAATATTTGTTCCTGGAAAGTGGCACATATATTGAACTACAGTCATTTTAATCCTATTTTCCCTTTAATTTAAATTAAATGTCATAGATAATTGCATCTTAATTTAGCTATATTCACATCATATTTGTTTTAAATAGAATCAAACATGGTAAAATTGAGGAAAATTTTGTTGTTGGAGCTCTTGTTTCTCTTTTGTGGACCTTATCTCTCTTTTCCCAGCTTCTGTTATCTTTTTTATTATCTCAACAAGGCCAAACTGATAATCTCAGAAAAGAAATCTGAAAAATTAGTTCAAAATAAGGTGTTGATGAATTAGTTATTCAGTCCTCCTGAAAACTATCTTCATTTTACAAGTAGACTGTTAAGGAGAATAAAGATTAATCCAAATGAACACATAGATTAGAATTTCTAGTTATGAAATTTAAGGCAGCGGACCTTCTTGGTAACCCTGTAGGTAATGTCATACATGTGAAGTTGCCTTTGCTGCCTTTCTTCTTTTAGGAAGTCTGTGCCATTTTCATTTGGGAAGACTCATTACCCTGGGTGGACTCCCACCCTTGTTCTAAGTCCCAAATACTGTTGCGTGTTAACCACCACCCCTCTCATGGTTTTTCACTGAAGCTTATATCTTGTTACTCTGATCCTAGATTTTCCAAAGTGTCAATTTCTTACCTAATTGTCCAGGAGCATGTCAGTTGATTAAGATACAGCTAAAAGACAGCCTCTAGTGTTTCAAAAATGAACACCTTATTAATGACTTGAGAGACAAATTCTCACCTACTCTCCTTCCCTTGACTCAATTATCAATTATCTTTATGGTGGGAAATTTAGGTGTGGATGAAGAAAAGTCAGACGATGTGTTTAAGGGGAGTTGGACATTACGGCACTCCTTAAGTCATGAGAAAAAGGCTGACTTCAACTACCCCCGTGCCACACACACACACACACACACACACACATACACACGCACACGCACACGCATACACATATACAGTATCTCTGTCAAGTAGTCATAAGTAAATCAACACTGAAATGAAATAGGAGTGTTCCTATTTTTAAATAACTCTACAGTGAAAACTTTGTAATAGAAAGGATCAGTCTCTAACTCTGATGTTCTATATATATTTTGGTTTTATGAATTTCATCTTCCTAAAGCAAAGATACCCATTAATGATACTCAACTTCTGAAAGATACACAAATAATGAAATAGCTGTCCATTGACAAATAGGTTTCCTTATCAAAATACTTGTTATAACCTGTGTGTTTTATCTTCTGAGATAACTTATAGGATGCATTTGATTTTAGTTGTAAAGTAATTAATTAGATTTTCACCATCTATTACAGAGTATACACACGGCCTCCCTTCCTTGTGCTGACTGTCATGAATGCAGTATGTATTCTTCTGCAAAAGAAACCTAACTGGACAACAGCAAAGTTACTTCTTTCAGAAACTGGTTTCTTAAAAAAGTTGATTAACCTTGACAAGGACAGCTTACCTGATAAGGTAAAAAGTTTAAGGAGGGGATGGGTACATACCTACATAATGAGTGCGATGCACACCACCAGGGGGACGGACTCGCTTGAAGCTCTGATTTGAGGGGCAGGGGAGGCAAGGGCAATATATGTAACCTTAACAACATTTGTACGCCCTAATATGATGAAATAAAAAAAACATAAAAAGTTTATCTCTAATTAATATATATTGATGCATCCCTCATTCATAATATATGGAGTCAAAGAGAAGTATAATAATCGGAATTCTGCATTAGAATTGGCAATTGTAAGAGTCAAAAGATCAGAAATCAAACTGCATATCCAAACTTAACAAGTTTCTTAGAAATGTCAAGAAAAAGTAGCATGTCACCGAAATCAGAAAATGACATGTCTCAGAATCTCTTTAAATAACGAAAAACAGAGGACAATGGTGATTGCATTACACTATGAAAGTACAGTTTGTGTCTAAGACTTACTTTTATTAGTGTAACCAATGTTCATATAACAGTGGGTACCAGACATTGTTCTGAGCCCTTTCCAAGTATTAATTCATGTGGGAGGAAATAAAGGCATATAAAAAATTTAAAGAAAAAATAAAGTATCCTGGAAACTCTAGTGAAGGGTTTTATTGGAGCAGATTTAATTCAGAAGAATGTAGATTTACTATAAAGAGGAAGAGGGCAGTGCCAAAGTCCTGGCCAAGCAGCAGACTTCAAGGCCCTGGTAGCATGGGGCAGGCCATGCTGGACAGGTGAGTTTTGTAGAAAAGAGTATGGCAAAGTAGGCAAGAGGTTACAAAGGCTTGGACCAAGGCACCATAGATAGAAGTTGAAAAAAGGCCAAATGCCATGATGCAGCCACAAGCCAAGTAACTCCTGGAACACCAGAAGCTGGGAGAAGTGAAGAATAGATTCTCTCCTAGAGCGCCATAAGGAATCAAGCCCGACCTTGATTCAGACTTCCAGCCTCCAGAACTGTGAGAGAATAAACTGCTATTGTTTTAAGTCACCCAGCTTGTGGCAATTTATTACGATAGCCACAGGAAACTAATACAGATTTTGGTACTGGAAAGTAGTTGCTGCTATAACTAGGACCTAAAATGTGGAATTGGCAACAGATAGGGACTGGAAGAATATCCAAACTGGAATATTGCATAGGAGCTGAGCTGAGAGCTAAGCTTACAGGCAGACTAATCAATTTCAAGACATATAGATAGCACTGTCCTAAGCTGAGGGGGTGAGTACTTATTAATTCATTCAATAAATATGTAAAGAACATCGTCCCTTGTAAGAGACATTATGATAGAGCAGTTTACACCCCTTGCTGTGTAAAGCTTACACTGTAAGGGGAGACACACATTAAACATCTAATTAGACGGATAATTAATTAGTTACAATGATGATCTGTGCTGTTGGGAAGTATAGGATAATGTCAACCTAAATAACAAACAGAGAGAGCCTCTCTTAAAGAACATGATATTTATTCAGGAATAGGGAATTGTAATGGGAATATGTGTAGTATAGTAAACTATGTGCATATTCAGGGAGGTAAAGGAAGACAAAGGTTTTAAAAGGAAAAATGAAGAGGATTACTCAATTGTTTTGAAATAATTATCCTTGGCTACAGGGATCAATAACAAGGTGCCAGTCTGAGATTGGACAGGCAGTTGCTGAGCAGATGTCCTCACAGAAGTATTTTTGTGTAAGGTTGCAATGGCCATTGTACAAGTTTGCAGGTTTTGCAGTCTTTTGTGATCATTTTTGTTATACGTGAAAACTTTCTCTTCATGGCCTTCCCTGGCTCTATTTGTCGTGTGTTTTCTTTAAACACAAATGACTTCATTTTGATTCTGACAACTTTCACAGCAGTCTGTGAACAAGGTGAATTTTTTGGCACAGTATTAGTGTTGATATCCGTATTATCCATAAATTAATGCAACTCTCTGAAGAATTCTTACCAAATATAAATTCTCTGTGGTTGTGTTTAGATAGACCTTTCAAGCTAAAAATAATTAATACCTCATCTAAAGAAATGATGGAAGACCTAACAGTATTTTAAATGATAATAAGAAATTGTTAGAGAATGGACTACCTGCCATCTAAATTATTCAGGAACATAATTCTATTCTTCCAGGGAAGAGAGAAAATACCTGGATGGAAAGGAAAAAGGAGTCTCAGTCTGAGAAAGACTTCATTCCAATTATGGTTCCCAAAAGTAGATGAGAAATTCTTTATATCTAAACTAAGTGGCACCATTTAGATGAGGTAGATGCAGGCATGTGACACAGCTAAGCTAGAGATTGTCTTCATACTGGAGCCCCAGTGTTGCCTCAGGCCACACTGCCATCATTGACTAGACAGGTCCTTCAGGGGGACTATGCCTTGCCAGTATGCCATCTGAGGAACAGAAGGTAGCGGATGCTATTCCTAGTCACGTCATACCTAAAGTGCATGACAAGACATCAGACCTTTCTAGACACCAAATTCCCAAAGCTGGAGAAAGTTAGCATGTTTTCATTTTTATTTTTAAATGGAGTTTCTTTTTAAAAACTATATCAAAGCTACTATAACAACAATACAAACAGGAGAATATTTATAATAGAAGCTTTTCCCCTTCCCAGTACTAGGGCCATTTTTGTGGCCAGGTATATATGTCCTATTTCACTGCTAAAAAGTAGTTGAATATTTCTTACATGAAATAAAATTTCAATATAATGTAGATTGGGAAAAGCTTCAGATCAATAATATATCTTTCTCATGTAATACCTGTATTCTCTCTAGGTTTTCATGAAGCTGAAAAAAATTTTAATCTTGCCTGATTTCAACCCAAAAAAGATTGCTTTGGTTTCCGTTGCTTGTTGCTCTATGTGCCAGTGGGTTATAGCTTTGAATAACTACCATGAAGTACAGAAGGTATGCTTTTTCCTCCTAAATATCTATAGTGATTTAGAAGTAATACATCAAAGTCCCAGAAATAATTTTTTTAACAATATTCAAATAAGCTTCCATGGAAAGAATATCTAATGAAAAACACTTTAATTGAATGTTATCCTAACTCACTCAAATGTCAGGCTCCTATTAATTTTTTATTTATGGCAACTGTACTATCATTTGTTTTTTTTAATACGTTTCATCATAATAAGCTACTTTACATCCCACATGTTACATAATTATAGGAAAATTTATTTTAATGGTTGACACTTATGTCTTTCTTTTAAATTTATTTAATTTTTATTTTTCATTATTATGGGTACATAATAGTTATATATCTTTATAGGGTACATGTGATGTTTTGATACAGGCATACAATGTGAATTAATCAAATCAGGGTAATTGGGGTGTCCATCGCCTCAAACATTTATCATTTTTGTGTGTTGGGAACATTCCAATTCTACTCTTTCAGTTATTTTAAAGTATACTCAACTTATTGTTGATTATAGTCTCTTTGTTGTGCTATCAAATATTGTTCATTCTAACTATCTAACTATACTTTTCCACCCATTAACCATCCCCACTTTGTCCTCCCTCTCCCTGCTACCCTTCGCAGCCTCTGGTAAGTGTCATTATACTCTACATCTCCATGAGATCGATTGTTTTAGTATTTAACTTCCACACATGAGTGAGAACATGCAAAATTTGTCTTTCTGTGCTTATTAGATTATTTCAACTAACATCATGTTCTCCAGTTTCATCCATGTTGTTGCAAATGACATGATTTCATTCTTTTGTGTGGTTATATAATATGCCATTGCATATATGTACCAAAATTTCTTTATCCATCCATCCACTGATGGACACTTAGGTTGATTCCAAATCTTGGCTACTGTGAGTAGTGCTGCAATAAATATGGGAGTGTAAATATATTTTTGATATACTGAATTCCCCTCCTTTGGGTATATATCCAGCAGTGGGATTGTTGAGTCATATGGTAGTTCCAGTTTAATTTTTTGAGGAACATCCATACTGTTCTCCATAGAGACAACCATAACTTACATTCCCACCAACAGTATATGTGTTCCTCTTTCTCCACATCCTCACCAGCATTCCTTATTGCCTGTCTTGTTGCTAAAAGCCATTTTAAATGGGGTAAGATGATATCTCATTGTAGTTTTCATTTGTATTTCTCTGTTGACTAATGATGTTGAGCATTTTTTCATATACCTATTGGATATTTGTATGTCTTCTTTTGAGAAATGTCTATTCATATCCTTTGCCAATTTTTTAATGGGATTATTTGATTTTTTCCTATTCAGTTGTTTGAGCTCCTTACATATTCTGGTTATTAATCCCTTGTCACATGGGTAGGTTTGCAAATATTTTCTCCCATTCTGTGGGTTGTCTCTTCACTTTGTTTATTGTTTAGTTTGCTTTACAGAAGCTTTTTAGCTTGAAGTGATCCAATTTGTTCAATTTAGCTTTGGTTGCCTGTGCTTTGGGGGTATTATACAAGAAGTCCTTGCCCAGACCAAGGTCCTGAAGTGTTTCCCCAGTGTTTCTTTTAGTAGTTTAATAGTTTCAGGTCTTAGATTTAAGTTTTCAATACATTTTTATTTGATTTTTGTATATAGCAAGAGATAAGGATCTAGTTTCATTCTCCTGCATATAGATATTTAGTTTTCCTATACTTTTTATTGAAGAGACTGTCCTTTCCCCAGTGTATGTTCTTGGCACCTGTCTCAGAGATAAGTTCACTATAGATGTGTGGATTTTTTCTGGGTTCTCTATTCTGTTCTATTGGTGTGTGTCTGTTAGTAAGCCCCCTTGAGTCAGAGCTTCAAGCGTGACCATCCCCCAAACGTTGCACATCTTACTCACTGTGTTTGTATATACCCATCCTCTCCTCCCCCCCCCACCTACCCAACACCCGATAAATGTTATTCCTATATGTCCACCTAGGGGTTGATCCGTTAATACCAATTTGCTGGTGAGTACATGTGGTGCTGGTTTTTCCATTCTTGAGATACTTCACTTAAAAGAATGGGTTCCAGTTCTATCCAGGAATGTACAAGAGGTGCTATATCACTATTGTTTCTTAAAGCTGAATAGTACACCATGGTATACATATACCACATTTTATTAATCCACCCACTAATAGATGGGCACTTGGGTTGTTTCCACAGCTTTGCAATTGTGAATTGTGCTGCTATAAACATTCGAGTGCATGTGTCTTTTTCATAAAGTGACTTTTGATCTTTTGGGTAGATGCCCAGTAGTGGAATTGCTGGATCAAATGTTAGATCCATTTGTATCGCTTTGAGGTATCTCCATATTGCTTTCCACAGAGGTCAACTAGTTTGCAGTCCCACCAGCAGTGTAGGAGTGTTCATATCTCTCTGCATCCACGCCAATATTTATTGTTTGGGGACTTTTTGATAAAGGCCATTCTTACTGGAGATAGGTGATATCTCATTGTGGTTTTGATTTGCATTTCCCTGATGATTAGAGATGTTGAGCATTTTTTCATATGTTTGTTGACCATTATTCTGTCTTCTTTTGAGAAGTTTCTGTTCATGTCCTTTGCCCATTTTTTGCTAGTGTTGTTTGATTTTTTCTTGCTGATTTTCCTGAGTTCTAAATAAATTCTAGTTATCAGCCCTTTATCAGATGTGTAGCTTGCAAATATTTTCTCCCATTCTATGAGTTGTCTGTTTCCTCTCTTGACAGTTTCTTTGGCTATGCAGAAGCTTTTTAATGTTATGAGGTCCCATTTATTTATTTTTGTTGATGCTGTGATTGCCTTTGGAGTCTTCTTCATAAATTCTTTGCCTAGGCCAATGTCTAGAAGGGTATTTCCAACGTTTTCCTCTAACATTCTAATAGTTGCACACCTAAGGTTCAAGTCTGTTACCCAGCGTGAGTTGATTTTTCTGAGAGGTGAAAGGTGTGGGTCCTGTTTCAGTCTTCTACATGTGGCTATCCAGTTTTCCCAGCACCATTTATTGAATAAGGATTCTTTTCCCCAGTGTATGGTTTTGTCTGCTTTGTTGAAGATTAGTTGCTTGTCTGAGGATGGTTTCATATCTGGGTTCTCTGTTCTGTTCCACTGGTCAATGTCCCTGTTCTTGTGCCAGTCCCATGCTGTTTTAATGACTATAGCCTTGTAGTATAGTTTGAAGTCTGGTAAATTAATACCTCCTATTTTGTTTTTATTGCCTAGGATTGATTTTGCTATATGGGGTCCTCTCTGGTTCCATACAAAATGTAAAATTATTTTTCTATATCTGTGAAAAAAGATAATGGTATTTTCATAGGGATTGCATTCACTCTGTAGGTCACTTTGGGTAGTATAGACTTTTTAACACTGTTGATTCTGCCGACCCATGAGCATGGTATGTTCTTCCATCTGTTTACGTCCTCTGCTATTTCCTTCTTCGGTGTTTCATAGTTCTCCCTGTAGAGATCTTTTACCTCCTTAGTTAAATATATTCCTAGGTACTTTATTTTTTTTGTTGCTATTTTGAAGGGAATTGAGCCTTTGATTTAGTTCTCACTTTTACTGTTGTTGGCGTATATGAATGCCTCTGATTTCTGTGTATTGATTTTGTATCCTGAGACTTTACCAAATTCATTTATCAATTCAAGGAATCTCTTGGTTGAATCCTTGGGGTTTTCTAGGTATAATATCATGTCATCAGCAAACAGTAAGGGTTTTATCTCCTCTGCTCCCATTTGGATGCCCTTAATTCCACTCTCTAGTCTGATTGCTGTAACAAGGCCTTCCAGCACTATGTTGAACAGAAGTGGAGATGGTGGGCAACCTTATCTTGTTCCAGTTCTACGTGGGAATTCTTTCAATTTTTCCCCATTCAGTATGATATTTGCTGTAGGTTTGTCATATATGGCTTGTATCATTTTTAGGTGAGCCCCATCTATGCCTATTTTGTTGAGTGTTCTTATCATAAAAGGGTGTTGAATTTTGTCAAATGCTTTTCTTGTGTCTATTTAGAGAATCATATACTCTTTGTTTTGGTTCAGTTTATATGGTGAATTACATTTATAGCTTTGCATATGTTGAACCATCCCTGCATCCCTGGGATGAAGCCCACTTTGTTGTGATGGATTATTTTCTTGACAAGCATCTGAATTTGATTAGCTAAGATTTTGTCGAGAGTTTTTGCCTCTATATTCATAAGGGATATTGGTCTGTAGTTTTCTTTTTTGGTTGCATCCTTTCCTGGTTTTGGTTAAGGGTTATGTTCACTTCATAAAATGTGCTTCTTGATGTTGTGGAATAATTTCTGCAGGACAGGCACTGGTTCTTCTTTGTAGGTGTGGTAAAATTCAGGTGTAAAACCATCTGGTCTAGGACTTTTCTTTTTAGGAAGGTTTTTTATTGCTGTTCCAATTTCAGTACTTGATATTGGTCTGTTCAGGAATTCTGTTTCTTCCTGATTGAGCCTAGGGAGGCTGTGTGTTTCTAAGAATTTGTCCATTTCCTCCACATTTTCCAGTTTGTGTGCATAGAGGTTTTTGTAGCATGCATAAATTATATCTTGTATCTCCATGGCATCCATTGTAATTTTCCTTTATTGTTCCTGATGGAGATTATTAGAGATTTTCCTTTTCTGCTTTTCGTTAGTCTAGCCAATAGTGTGTCAATTTTGTTTATTTTTTCAAAGAACCTACTTTTTGTTTTATCAATCTTCCTTATGGTTTCCCTGTTGTCAATTTCGTTTAGTTCTGATTTGATCTTAATGATTTCACTTCTTCTGCTGGGTTTGGGGTCGGTCTGTTCTTCCTTTTCCATCTCTTTGAGATGATTCATTAGGTTGTCTATTTGTGATCTTTTCGACTTTTGGATATAGGCATTTATGGAAATAAACATTCCTCTCAGGACTGCTTTAGCTCTGTCCCACGGGTTTTCATAACTTGTGTCTCCTTGGTCATGTAGTTCAAAGCATCTTTTTATTTCCATCTTGATTTCCTCATTTATGAAGTGATCATTCAGCAGAAGGTTGTTTAGTTTCCATGACTTTGTGTAGAAATAGAGTTCTGTTAGGGTTGATTTCTACTTTTATTCCATTATGATCTGAAAAGACACATGATATGATTTCTATTTTTTAAAATTGTTTGAGACGTGCTTTGTGTCCTAGAATATGGTCCATCTTAGAGAATGACCCATGAGCTGATGAGAACAATGTATATTTAGTGGTTTGGGGGTAGAATGTCCTATAAATTTCAGTCAGGCCTATTTGTTCTAGAGTTCCTCTTAAGTCCATTATTTCTTTGTTGATTTTCTGTTTGGAGGATCTGTTCTGTGCTGTCAGTGGAGTGTTAAAGTCTCCAACTATTATGGTGTTGTTGTTTATCCATTTGTTTAGATCAAATAGGGTTTGCTTTATGAATCTGGGTGCACCAAGGTTGGGCGTATATATATTTAGAATTGTTATGTCTTCTTGTTGAACTGTACCCTTCACCATTATACAGTGACTGTCTTTGTCTTTTATTACTCTTGTTGATTTAAAAACTAAGTTATCTGTAATCAGCACTGCCACACCAGCTTTCTTTTGGCTTCCATTTGCTTGAAATATTGTTCTCTACCCTTTTACCTTTAGTCTAACTGCATCCTTGCAGGTCAGATGTGTTTCCTGAAGGCAGCAGATACTTGGCTTGTATTTTTTTATCCATTCGGCCAGCCTATGTCTCTTGAGTGGAGAGTTCAAGCTATTCACGTTTATTGAGATAACTGATAGATGGGGCAGATTTCTGTTCATTATGTTGGGTTGAACTTTGTTGCTTTGTTTTCTCTCTTAAGCCATTGTGGTTTCTGGGCTTGGATCTTTAGCTTTGAGTAGATTTACATTCATGAGTGTTTATTGTGCTGATCTGTGGGTAACACTGTTTTGAGTACTTCTTTAAGGGCTGGTCTTGTCTTGGTGAATTCCCTCAGTCTTTGCTTATCTGAGAATGTCTTGGTTTCTCCTTCGTATACAAAACTTAGTTTTGTAGGGAATAAGATTCTAGGCTGGGCATTATTCTGTTTCAGAAGAGTCAGAATGGGGTCCCAGTCTCTCCTTGCTTGTAAAGTCTCATTAGGGAAGTCCGGTGTTATTCAGATTGGCTTTCCTTTATATGTTACTTGCTTCTTTTGCCTTACAGCTTGTAGAAGGGCCTCTTTAGTTGATATTTTGGTCAGTCTGATGACTGCATGTCGTGACATCTTCCTGTTTGCATTGAATCTCCCAGGGGTCCTTTTACATTCTTGAACTTATATATCGAGATTTTGAGCAAGGCCTGGGAAATTTTCCTCTATTATATCTTCAAACAGCTTATCCAACCCTTGAGTGTTTTCTTCTTGCCCTTCATGTAACCCTATAACGCTCACATTAGGTTTCTTCACATAATCCCACATCTCTTGTAGGCTTTGCTCTTTTGTCTTGTTTCTTTTTTCTAACTCTGTGACTGATTTATTTAATTGGAAGGTGTTATCTTCAATCTCTGAAATTCTTTCTTCTGTTTGATCTACCCTGTTCTTGAGGCTTTCCACTGTGTTTTGTAGTTCCCTGACTTGAGTGTTCATTTCAAGGAGTTCAGTTTGATTTTTCTTCATTATTTCAATATCTTTAGTGAATTTTTCTTCCAGGTCCTGGAATCTTTTTGCGTTTTCTTTGTGTTGGTATCCAGTTTTTCTTGCAAGTTGTTGAATTTTCTTATCATCAATGTTCGAAATTCCTCTTCTGTCATTTTAGTGTTCTGCTTTTGATTCATGTCCATTTCTAAGGGTCTGGTGCTCCTCTTTGGGGGGTGCTTTCTGTTTGAATTTTCATATTTCTAGAGTTGCTTCACTGATTTCTTCACATCTGGATCATATGTTGTTGCTTCTTACCTTTAGGTTTTCGTTTGGATAATGACAGGCCCTGTTTAGTCTCTGAGCCAGTAGGTGGGATTTGTGGGTGAGACTTGGCCACATCCTGTAGGATGAGTCAGTAGGTGCGGTGAAAAGAGTGTGCGGAATGTCCTCCCTGTCAGTAGGTGGCGCTTGCTGGGAGGAGCAGGCTATGCTGTTGTTTTTGTGTCCTGTTATCAGCTCTTGTTCCTGTAGAGAGGCACTCTAGTGCCTCAGGTAGTTGGTGGGGCCCTGGGACTTCCAGGTGTGTCCTTTTCTCCCCCTCAGTGAGGGCTGGTCTGAGAGTGAGTCTGGGCAGAGCTGGGTTGGGTCAGCCTGCCCTCAGGCACCACCAATGCATTTAGCAGGGGTCAAAGTTCTGTTCTTTGCTTCCGGGAAAAGCTGCCAGGAAGGGGCTGGAATGACCCCGCTGAATCAGAATATCTGTGTGTGGGGGCGGGGCTGTCTGAGACCCGTAGTCTGGAGCGGGCCTCGCTTCTTTCCACCCTCCCCAACTCTGCAGCTTCTCCTGGGCCTCTGTCAGAAGTCCAGACATCACACCACCGTGCCTCCCTTGGCTGTGATGCCAGCTGCAAGGTTCCCTGCATGGGGTTGCCACCTGGGCTGGGCGCACGGCCCCCCTTAGGAGGAGGGTTGCCCTCTAGGATGCTGATCTGCCCCTGAAGGCACACACACCTCAGTAGGCTGTTCATGGATATCCCTTCTGTGCCCTGGGCTCTGCAGGTCAGACCTCTGGGCCCTGGAATTCAAACCCTGACCCCACCAGGGAGAGGAGTGCCAGTCCCAATTCACCCACAGGGAGCCCAAGCTGGGTTGATGTCTCTTAGCCTTAGGGTCTACCCTGATCTCCTGGAATCACTGGGCCAGCAGCACCTGGGAGGGCTGGCGGGTAGGGAGTTCACCGTCTGAGTGCCCCTCAGTCAGCTGTAGGGCCCCAAAAGGGAAGGTCCTGTTCCCTGGAGATGTCTCCAGCTGGTGGCTATATTGTCTCTCTTGGCAGCCACAGATAGGGAAGGGGAAGGGGAGAATGGAGTAATATGGCGCCTGCCAAGTGGCTCAGGTCTGTGCACAGGGAGGTGCCCTGAGAGGGTTGGGAGCCTGGTGCCGCGTCCACTACAGGCTCACCACTCACTGGCGATGGCTGTATCTGGCCTGGTGTCCACAGGTCTCTCCTCCCACTGGGGAACCCACTAGCAGTCTGAGATGCAAGGGAGGGGAAAGTTAACCTCTCTACCTACCCTTAATGCTGGTCTCCAAGCTTCTTGGGAGGTCTCTTCTTCCAGTTCTCCTCTGCAACCTCCTCCCGTGGAGTTTCTCATAGTCTCCGGTACCCCTCCTTCCGACCCTTGTCCTATGTATGCTCATCAGCTTGCTTCTTTCTTCTAATTTCTTCTAGAAACTATCTTTTTTTTGCAGAGACATTCTGTCTGGCGGTGTTTCTCGTCTGCCATCTTCAAGAATAATCTTTTTAATATGTTGTTGAATTTAGTTTGCCGTATTTTATTGAGGATTATTGCATCTATGTTCATCAGAGATATTGGCCTATAGTTTTCTTTTTTTGTTGTGTCTTTGTCTGGTTTTGGTATCAGGGTGAGTGATATAGGCTGTGTAGAATGAGTTTGGAAGTATCCCCTCCTCTTCAATTTTTGGAATAGTTTAAATATAATTAGTATTAGTTCTTCTTTGAATGCTTGGTATAATTCAGCAGTGAAGCCATCAGATCCTGGGCTTTTCTTTGATAGAAGATTTTATATTACTGCTTCTATCTCGTTACTTGCTATTGGTTTATTCGGTTTGGGATTTCTTTCTAGTTCAATGTTGGTAGGTTGTATGTGTCCAGGAATTTATCCATTTCTTCTAAGTTTTCCAATTTATATAGTTGTTCATAGTAGTCTCTAATGATCCTTTGGATTTCTGCAATATCAGTCATAATGTCCTTTTTCATCTATGATTTTATTCCTTTGGGGTCTTCTCTCTTTTTTTCGTAGCCTGGCTAAAGGTATGTCAATTTTGTTTATCTTTTCAAAAACCAACTTTTTGTTTGTTTGACCTTTTGTATTTTTTGTTTTAATTTTTCATTTATTTCTACTTTGATCTTTATTACTTCTTTTCTTCTACCAATTTTGAGTTTGGCTTGCTCTTGTTTTTCTAGTTCTTTGAGTTGCATCATTAGGTTGTATATTTGAAGCTTTTCTACTTTTTTGATGTAGGCACTTATTGCTGTAAACTTTCCTCTTATTACTGCTTTTGCTGTATCCTATAGGTTTTGATGTGCTGTGTTTTCATTTTCATTTGTTTCAGGAAATTTTTTTTTTTTGAGACAGAGTCTCGCTCTGTTGCCTAGGCGAGAGTGTCATGGTATTACCCTAGCTCACAGCAACCTCAAACTCCTGGGCTCAGGCAATCCTCCTGCCTCAGCCTCCCAAGTAGCTGGGACTACAGGCATGCACCACCATGCCCAGATAATTTTTTCTATATATTTTTAGTTGTCCAGCTAATTTCTTTCTATTTTTAGTAGAGATGGGGTCTCGCTCTTGCTCAGGCTGGTCTCGAACTCCTGACTTGGAGCAATCCTCTCACCTCAGCCTCCCAGAGTGCTAGGATCACAGGCATGAGCCACCACACCCGGCCTAATTTACTTCTTAATCTCTTCATTTATCCACTGGTCATTCAGGAGCATATTGTTTAACTTACATGTATTGGTATAGTTTCCAATGTTCTTCTTGTTACTGATTTCTAGTTTTATTCCATTGTAGTCAGAGAAAATACTTAGTATGATTTCAGGTTTTTTGATTTTTTTTTTAAGACTTGTCTTGTGGCTTAACATATGGTCTCTCCTTGAGAATGATCCATGAGCTGAGGAGAAGAATGCATATTCTGGCCGGGCGCGGTGGCTCACGCCTGTAATCCTAGCTCTCTGGGAGGCCGAGGCGGGTGGATTGCTAGAGGTCGGGAGTTCGAAACTAGCCTGAGCAAGAGCAAGTCTCTACTATGAATAGAAAGAAACTAATTGGCCAACTAATATATATAGAAAAAATTAGCCGGGCATGGTGGCTCATGCCTGTAGTCCCAGCTACTTGGGAGGCTGAGGCAGGAGGATCCTTGAGCCCAGGAGTTTGAGGTTGCTGTGAGCTAGGCTGACGCCATGGCACTCACTCTAGCCTAGGCAACAAAGCGAGACTCTGTCTCCAAAAAAAAAAAAAAGATGCATATTCTGCAGCTATTGGATGAAATGTTCTATAAATATCAATTAGGTCTATTTGATCTATAGTGTAGATTAAGTCCAATGTTTCTTTGTTGGTTTTCTGTCTGGATGATATGTCCAGTGTTCAAAGTGGAGTGTTGAGGTCTCCAATGATCATCGTATTAGGGTTTATCTCTCTATTTTAGCTCTGATAATATTTGTTTTATATATCTGAGTGCTCCAGTATTGGGTGCATATATATTCACAACTGTTATATCCTCTTGCTGAATTGACCCCTTTATCATTACATACTGACCTTATTTGTCTCTTTTTAAAGTTTTTGTCTTGAAATCCTTCTTTTTTATTCTTTTTTCTCTCTGACTGTGTATTTTCAAATAGCCTGTCTTTAGGCTCACTAATTCTTTCTTCTGCTTGGTCAATTCTGTTGTTAAAGAGACTCTGATGCTTTTCTCAGTTTGTCAGTTGAATTCTTATGCTTGAGAATTTCTGCTTGATTTTTTTTATTATTTCATATTTCAAGCTCTTTGTTAAATTTCTCTGATAGGCTTCAGAAGTCCCTTCTCTGTGTTGCATTGAAGTTCATTGAGCTTCTTCAGGACAGCTATTTTGAATTCTTTATCTGAAATGTCACCTATCTCCATCACGCCAGGATTGGTCATTGATATCTTATTTAGTGCATTTGGAGAGATCATGTTCTCCTGGATGTTCTTGATGCTTATGGATGTTTGTCAATGTCCGGGCATTGAAGACTTAGGTATTTATTTTCATCTTTGCAGTCTGGGCTTGTTTGAACCCATTCTTCTTGAGAAAACTTTTCCAATATTCAAAGGGAATTAAGTGTTGTAATCTAAGTCTTTGGTCACTATAGCCATATCAGCACTGGGGGTGCCCCAGGCCCAGGAATTCTGTGACTCTTGCAGACTCCTGGTGGACTCCACCTGCTTTTGTGGACTTGGGTAAGATACAAGAGCATTATCTGGATTACCAGGTAAAAACTCTCACTCTGTTCCCTCACTCTCTGTGCTGGGCTGCTGGAGTTGGGGGAGGAGTGATGTGAGCACTGCCTAGTGGCCCCCAGCACTGAGTCATACCTAAAGCCAGCTCAGTCTCACCCAAAGTCTGTGGTGACTGTTTCCTGGCTACCTTTAATGTTTGTTCAAAGCCCATGGTTCTTTAGTCAGCAGATGGTGAATCCTGCCAGGACTGACTCCTTCCCTTCAGGGCAGCATGTTTCCTTCTGGCCCAGGGTGGGTCCAGAAATGCCATCCAAGAACTAAGCCCTAGACTCAGGGACCTCAGGAGTCTGCTTGGTGTCTCATTTTACTGTGGCTAACCTGGTACCCAAGTTGCAAAACAAAGTCCTCTGAGCTCTTCCCTTTCCTTTCCTCAAGTGGAAGAAGACTCTCCTGAGCTGTGCTGCCTGTGATTGGAGGAGTGGTGACACAGGCACTGGCTTGGCCATCCCTGCTGGTGTCTCACTGGGTCACATGCACCCCAAGTCCACTGGCTCCAAGCCAGCACTGCCACAGGAATCGCCCAAAGATTACAGCCTTTGTGGCCCAATTGCTGTAAGAAATTAGTCTAGGCTCCAGGCCACTTTTTCTTAGCTGGTGGTGGGACTCACTCGAACACAGGTTTTGAAGCGGAGAATTTCCCTCTGGCCAGGCTGGTCTAAATGCTCCCTCCGCGGGCACTGGCAGAGTTCTGCCCTGTGCTGTGTTCCCCTGTGCCAGGGTGGCCCTGAGTTTCATTGCAAAGTCCCACAGTCACTTCACTTTCCCCTAGGCACAGAGATTCTCTCTCCACTCAGTGTGCTGGCACAGCACCGCCAGGGGCTGGGGGAGGGTGGCAGAGGCAATGCAAGATTGTCTTTTCTGGCCTCTTCAGTGCTTTTTTATAATGTTAAAATCAGGTAGTGTGATCACTCACCTAATATTTGGTTTTTCTGGAGGTGCTCGCTTGCACGGACAGTTGTTGAATTTGTTGTTTGGTTGTTTGTGCAGAGGGACAATCTCTGGAGATTTCTATTTGGCCATATTGCTACACCCCCTCTTATAAATGTCTTTCAAATATAAGTGACATTTTTAACAACAAACCTGATTTGTTTTTGACTCTTTAATGTTCTGACATTCTCTTTAAGCTGGTGGGCCCTAAACAAATCCAAGTAGCTGAAGCTCAAAATGTCCTTAAAATTGCACGACAAAGATTGGCCGAAAAACAAAGAGGCTTGCAGTTGGTAAGAAGAGTTTTTTACTAGTTAAATTCTCAATACCATTATAAACTAAACAAAAACATCAGGAAAAAGTCATTATATCATTAGAGTTTATCAGTTAAAGATAAGATGGCACTGAATAATATAGGTAGTGAAGAGATTGTGAGGATTAAGTAAATATTGTAAATGCTATATATAAAGCTCTTAGTGCTTGACACATAATAAAACATTCAATGATGTTAATTATTATTATTTTAATAATATTTTAATTTACCATTTTACCAAATTTCTCCCAGGAGATCTTTATAACATATCAATCTGTGTTCTTAAAAAATTGTACTTAACTTGTTTATATCAATTACTTGTTGCTTTGTAAAGGAATGATTATTTCTTAAATATCTTGATTTTAAATTAAGAGTATCATTATCAATATGAGACCTAGAATTAAAATTGGTATGCCGGTCACCTATTTAGCTCACCTACATTTTTGAGAGTGGATAAAGTAATATACTTTAGAGATGACACACTAGCAGGCAAATTCAATCCATTGACATCTTTTGGCCCATACAGTCTCCCCACCCCTCACCCCCATGTTTTGATGTAGTTATCAGCATTTAAAAATCTGGGGATTTCATTTAAAGTCTGAATTTCTATCTTCTTTTAAAAACTCAGATCTGGCAACCCTAGGCTAACTTTCTTATTTGGCTATAATCAGCCCTACACACTTCAATCATTTATGTTACCTGCCTGGCCCAGTAGCCTTTTCTTACAAACTCAAATATATAAAAATTATTGGAGATTTTTAAAGGAAATAAACAAATTTGAACTGAATTTACTTTATTTTGATATGTCATTTTGTTGCTAATACTTTATTGTAGCTTATCGTCTCTATAGTTTTATTTTGGTAGGCTCTTATAGCAGCTATCATCTATTGAGCACTTACTATGTCACAGCACTGTGCTAGTGTTGTATATACATTTTGTCATTTAATCCTCAAAACAACACTCAGAATTAGATGCTTCAAACTGGGGAAAATAATTTGAAAGACTTAATAAATTTGTTCAAGATCTCTAGCTACTAAATGAGTGGTGCCCACATTCTAACCTAAATGTGGTACTCACATGTAAGTAAGTGGTGCCCACATTCTAGGTCTAACTCTAAACCCCATCCACTTAACTATTAATCTATAAAATATTTCTATCCAGAAGTGATATGTTTTTATTCAAAATATTTAGCAACCAGTGTGGCACAGGCACCAACCAATCAGAATAGACACTTGTCACAGGGTAGGAGCAAAGTCTTAGAGGCCTCTGGCTGAGTTTGAAGAGAAAGTATGGGGCCAAGTTGGGCAGTGTGTAGGTATAGAGGTGATCCCTGGAGCATGGGGCAGGACCATTTAGCAACCACTACAGAAATATGTCAACATTTTAACAATTATTGTGCCAGCATAGTGTATAACACTGAATATTAGCCCTATTTTTGTTTCACATAAAAAATAGTGAATGGAATAGACCCACAAAAGGAAAAGTTTCCTTCAAAATTTTAAGAAAAAAACATTAAACATTATACAATTTGGAAAAACAGGACATTCAAGAAATAATAATTTTTAATTTAATGAAAGTATCTGTTTCTCTTTTACAACAATTACTAGAAACATTTTGAAAATGAATTTAAAAACCTGGATTGGCTGAGCGTGGTGGCTCACACCTGTAATCCTAGCACTCTGGGAGGCCGAGGCGGGTGGATCAGAGCTCAGGAGTTCAAGACCAGCCTAAGCAAGAGCGAGACCCCATCTCTACTAAAAATAGAAAGAAATTATTTGGATAGCTAAAAAATATAGAAAAACTTAGCCAGGCATGGTGGCGCATGTCTGTAGTCCCAGCTACGTGGGAGGCTGAGGCAGAAGGATTGCTTGAGGCCAGGAGTTTGAGGTTGCTATGAGCAAGGCTAATGCCATGGCACTCTAGCCCAGGCAACAAAGTGAGACTCTATCTAAAAAAAAAAAAAAAAAAAAAAACCTGGATAATCTGCCTTGTTTTCCAGGACATTTTTAGTCACTAAATGTCAATCAAAAAAAAAAAAAAAACAAAAACTTGAAAGCTTAAACAAACCAAAAGTCATGAATTTAGAAAGATATCACAGATAGAAGAACCAGAGAGAAGACAAGGAAATAGAGAACTTGTACAACACGGTAAACCAACTAGGCCTAACAGACATATACAGAATACTCCAACCGATAACAAGATCATCCACATTCTTCTCAAGGGCACATGAAACATTCTCCATGATAGACCATATGTTAGGACACAAAATGTTTCAACAGATTACAAAGTATCTTCTCTGACCACAATAGAATAAAGTTTAAAAATCAATAACAGAAAAAAATTGGAGGCTGGGCGCGATGGCTCACGCCTGTAATCCTAGCTCTCTGGGAGGCCGAGGCGGGCGGATCGTTTGAGTTCAGGAGTTCGAAACCAACCTGAGCAAGAGCGAGACCCCGTCCCTACTATAAATAGAAAGAAATTAATTGGCCAACTAATATATACAGAAAAAATTAGCCGGGCATGGTGGCGCATGCCTGTAGTCCCAGCTACTCAGGAGGCTGAGGCAGGAGGATCGCTTGAGCCCAGGAGTTTGAGGTTGCTGTGAGCGAGGCTGACGCCATGGCACTCACTCTAGCCTGGGCAACAAAGCGAGACTCTGTCTCAAAAAAAAAAAAAAATTGGAAAATTACATATTCTTAAACAACCAAAGAGTCAAAGAAGAAATCACAAAAGAAATTATAAAAGCCTATTGAGGAAGGAAGAAGCCATTTAAAAAAACATAGATTTCAATATCAAGGGATCATTTCATCCAGGAGGATGTTCTAATATGTGAAAATGAAGTGGTTACACACTGTACTTCAGAGTTTACCTGTCATTTACAGAACATGAAGCAAGATGAGCGTTAAGATTTTTTTCTCAATAACAAATTAATTGCCTTTCAGGTTGAAGAACACTTGCTCTTTCTGCAAGCAGCCTACAAAGATACTGTTGCTAAAAATAAACTATTAGCACAGCGGAGAAAAATGGCCAGCAGGCGCTTGCAGTATGCATCAGTCTTACTAACTGTCCTGGAAGATGAGAAGGCATGACTTCCCTTGGTTTTATATCTGTTTCATCAATTTCTATGGTGCTCAGCACCCCCCAAGATGTTATTTTCACTGCAGGCTGTATAATATACCTTCTATTAATAAAACTATCTTACTAGCCAATTTCTTATTGAAATCAGTAGATATTCCTATGAAGATAGAATAAAGAAATCCTGTTCAAGTAGTCTTAAAACAGAAGTAACCAGACTACAACAATGCAAAGTTATTTTCTCTTATTCCTAGGACTTTTTTCTGATGTGGCCCAAAGTAACATTTCAATGAGTATACCATTATTTTTCCTTTTCTAGCACTAGAACAATCCAAGCAGAATGTATAAAACATGGTTAGGGCTAAAAGGGAGGAGGTGTCATTAGGAAGGAAAATGAAAATTTTATTTTGTTCTGCCTATCTCCTGACCCCTTTTACCTCATCTTTTAATTTCTCCTATAATTCATCTGCCTTCTCTATATTTGAATCCCTACTTAAGCTGACTCTAGTCAGCTTGGTTTAGTTACATTGCAGCTATCTCAAGGGATGTTACAAAATTCTCAAGATAATTTTAATTTAGCTTAATTTCTCAAATAAATACATGTCTTAGAAGAGCAGCAAAAAGGAGGTTATGAGATCAAACCAATCAAAGGGAGATTATAGCCCTCAAAATTTCACTGATGTCCCTGAGAGCCAAGTGTGGATATTGAGAAGCAGTGGAATATTCACATTATTCCAGATTTTAAGCTTCCAGAAGAGAGGGTTCTTGCTCAATATGCTTTATTTATTGACCAGTCAAGCATATACATGATTGAAGAGAGAGGCTGTACAGCCAGAGAATATGAGTTCAGATCCCAGATATACCCCTCAGAAGCTTTGTGATCTTGGGCAAGTTTTTAAACTTGTCTAAACTTCACCTTCTTGATCTTATTAATAAAATGAGGTCAATAAGGTTCACTTAAGAGGATATTGAAAGTGTCAAAGGAGATTTGTATGGCAGATAGGCAAAGATTCAGTAAATATTGTTATTATTACTGAACATTATTAATAATATAATGAATTTATATTTTTAGAATTATCTTGCTTTAGTACACGAAGGGTTTGAAATGGCTGTTTGTCTTAGCAAATATGACACTACTGACCAACCCAAGAACAAGACTGGTGTTCCTCTCAGAAAACAGTTCATTTTTAAATATTCTCTATTATTAACTTTTATATAGCGACAGCTTGAGAACGGTAGTAGTAATAGCAATGGTGGGTCCAATTTGGAGACCATTCATTTTTAAAATATCTGGTGATAGTATATCTTATGTCAAATAACTCATTTTTATTTTAACATTTAGACTCAATGGGAAGAAATAATATATCAAATAGACAACAAATTGCAAGGAATTTTGGGTGACATACTTCTTTCAGCAGCATGCATTGTCTACAGTGGAGTTTTAACACCAGAATTTCGCCAGTTGATTGTGAATAAATGGGAGAATTTTTGCATTGAAAATGGCATTTCTTTGTCTTCCAACTTTTCTTTAATTAAAGTCATGGGACAAAATTATGAGGTAATAACATATTCCTATTATCCACTTAAGTGGCTGTTATTTGTGATTTGGATTTGGGATGTGTGTATATTTTGGGTCTTGGATCTTTTCCCCAAAGTATTTTGGTAACTCTACAGCAATGAGAATAAATAAATACAGCTACACAGCAACATGGTTGAAGCCAGACACCAAAAAAAGATATGAGATTTCACTTATCTACAGTTCAAAAATAGGCAAAACTAAACTATCGTGTTTAGGAATACATACTTAGGTAAAATAAAGAAAAGCATAAAAGTCAGGAGAATGATATGTTTTTGAAAATAGAAACTCTACTTTGCTAGTGGGCTTGGGGTGTATTTCTCTCACCACACCGACATTTATTCCTGTCTTCTTTGCCTGTGTTCAAATGCAGTCTACACCCCAATCAACAGGAATGCTTGTACTTTGTAGGATTCTTCATCATCTTTTCTATTTCCTTTTATGTTGAAGCTGAAAGCATGCAATTCTTCTTAGGCTTAAACAAAAAACCTTTTTCCTGTGTTCCAAAACTGAAAAGTATCTTTGGCTTCTCCCAAAGAACCCCTTGCTGTCTTTGGCTGGCAAGTTTACTGGTGTCCTATTCCTTCTCTTACTTCCACAGGCCTTCTCGGCCTTTTTCTCCCAACCTGCTGATACTGCCATGAAATAGGAGTGGCAGGAAAAGAGTGAGACACTTATCAGGCTTGGAGTCAGCTTCTCAGTCAAATCATAGCTCCTCCTCATGTTCTGACAGTAAGACTATAGGCAAGTACTTAACTCAGCCTCAGTTCTCCCATCTGAGAAATGAGGCTCATTATAGTAATTTCACTAGATAATGAATATATGCGCTTGGCAGGTGGCAGGCACAAAATAGAGTAACTATGATTATGTTTGTATAATCATATATTATTACATGTTTCATAGATGCATCAGAGTCTAATAGTCTTGGAAACGGGTGCTCTATCTTACATTTCTTTTTTTGTCTCACAGTATCTTTGTTGTGATGGACATCATAAAGGTCCTTACTGATGAACAGAAAACTATAATTTAGTGAATAATTACTCACCTTACCAAAACTTTCATATCGAAGTTGCTTTAGATTAGTCACTTCTTTAGTCCTTTTAAAGATTATTTGAATTTCTAAAGGCAATGATCCTGTAGGATTGTTTAGTACCCTGTAAGATACCAAAGATGTGAAGAAGTTTATGAAATAGTTAAAGTCCTAATGATTTCATTCCAGATCAGCCAATGGCATAATCAAGGGCTACCTCTTGGTCAGCATTCAACAGAGAATGCCATCTTGATCAAGAACTGCCAGCAGTGGCCACTGCTGATCGACCCACACAAGCAAGCACACAGCTGGATCCGTCAGATGGAAGGGTCCAGGCTGCAGGAGCTCTCCATTGAAGATAGCAGTTACACCAAAAAAATTGAAAATGCTATGAAAACAGGAGGAAGTGTCATCTTGAAGGTATTTGGGCAATATGGCTTAATCTCTTATTTCTATATTTCTATACAGCTGACACCTGTGTTGTATGCACTGAGCATAAAAACTACAAGTTTTAAGGGAAAAAATAATGAAACATACATACATATATACGTACATACAGTGAGTTTTCAATGTTCAATTCTTTTAGACCTGTCTCTAAGAGAAGCCCTTTTTTAAATGCTATGTCTTTTCAACCAATTTGTTTTAAGGTGATTTTTCTTATTTTTGTTTCTTGGGTTTTTCAGAATCTCCAGGAAACATTAGCTCCTGGTTTAAAGGCAATTTTGAAGAAGGATATCTATCAGAAACGAGGACAATATTTCATAAGAGTTGATGATTCTGAGATTGAATACAATCCCAAATTTAGGTAATGTCTCTTCTAGTTAAACTGAATCAAATGTCTATTTTTTAAAGATAATATTGAAGGAAAAAGTAAGACTGTATTTGGAATGTTCTTTTCGGTTTTGTGTTGACACACTCATCAGTATACAGAGTAGAGAACAGATGTTTACTTATGAGTTCACTCCAAACCAGTACCTTCACACTGCGCATGATGAAGCCTGTGGACTCGGTAAAGGTTCCTCAGAAGCTATGCAGAGAGGGCAACGAGCAGGAAACCTGGCCCTACTTGATCCTGAGGAGCTCTATTTGATCTATTTGCCTAACATTTTATTTGGCCAAGAAAATTTTCTGCTGCTTAAAAAAAAATCCATAATTGATATCTAGAGCAAAAAGAGACTTTGCCTAGGGAAGCAAAAACATTGCATCCATGTTCCCAGCAGTAATGGGACTCCAGGAAACCAGCTCCTACTAGCCAATTTCACAAAGCAGTTATACAGGCCTGTCCAGAAACTATTCGGCCATTGTTAATACAATAAATGTCTCTATTTGGCTGGATGCTTTCCAGACACCTCTCAGATAGTCAAATTTGATTACCACAAAAATATGATTCCTGAGAAAATAGGATATTTGAGTTGTTAATGTGTATTCTCTCCTTGTAGACAAAGCAACAGGGAAGTCAATTCATAATCAAAGGATTGCCAATAGGCTAGCAAGTAATCAGCAAGGGAAATTAGAAGACTAACAATCTCTAGCCTAGGGATTAACTTCTTCATAGGAATTCTAACAGGCTGACTCCTAACCAAGTAACGGTGACTCCTTTGGTTGTTGTTAATGACAGTAAGTTTATTGGGGAAAAAAGTTAGTGGATTGGAATACAATTTCTATTGTCAAACCATAGGCTGACTATGGATATAGGAGTTTGGCAGAAATCAATGGAAGTGTTCTATGAGAATCAACTGGCTATATGGAATTTACAATAAAGAGATAGTGAAATTTTATTATTATTTATAAATTGTGTACTATACATACTTTTGGTCTTTCTTTTTTTTAATTTTAATAGATTTAGGAGGTACAAGTTGAATTCTGTTACAAGTATATATTGTATAGTGGTGGAGTCTGGGCTTTTGGTATTACCCATCACCTGAGTAGTATACATTGTATCCCATTGGTAATTTTTCATCCCTCACCGCCTCCCACCCTCCTTCCTTGTGAGTCTCCAATGTCTCTTATACCACCCTGTGTGCCTGGCTCCCCTCCCCCTCTGCCCAGGCTACTCTTGTGATAACTCCCAGAGAGATCAGTTAAAAAGGATCAGGTCACTCCTCTCCTCAAGTCCTCCACTAGCTTCCCACTTGCTCAGGATAAAAACCGCAGTCTTTACAATGAACTGGTGGCAAGTCAAAACTTCTACTATTTGGCATTTTTCTTTACTCTGTCCTTACTCATAAACCAAATATAGTGTGGACATAATTTATGGTTGTATTTTTTCAGTCTTAAATAGCAAATGTATTCACATGGTATAAATTGAGAGCCTACTTTGTGTACAAATTTGAGTGACACTAAAAATTAATCTTGTTTACTTCCAGGAAAAGTATTTTTTGTATTCTTAAATGAACTGGTTTCTTTTTTTTTTTTTTTTTTTCTCTGTATGTTCTTTGAATAACTGGTGCCTTTCTCATGTTTAGGTTGTATTTGTCTACAGCCATAGACAACCCCCATTTTCATCCATCAGTTTCTAACTTTGTTACTATGATCAACTTCACGGTAACATTCCAAGGTTTGCAAGATCAACTCTTATCTACTGTGGTAACTCATGAAGTTCCTCATTTAGAAGATCAGCGTTCCCAGTTATTGGACAATATTTCCCTTGATACTGTAACTCTTAAAGAACTAGAGGGAAAAGCACTAAATTTGCTGCAGAAAATACAAGGTTAGTCAAGATATTTAGTGATATTGAGACCTTTATGAAAGACAATAGTAAGGTCCATATTCTGACTTGGTACCAAAATACCAGATCTCCCATTTCCACCAGGTAACTGATGAATGTAGATGAACCACCCCATTTCTAAACTTAACCATGGTGAAGTTTGATGTTACTCAGTTTCCACTTTTGCTTTTGCTCATTATTTCGTAGTATATCTACCACCGTATAATTGATGTAAGTTGTAAGACAAAACTTACAGTGGCTGCTTAGTTCCGACCAAGGCTCTGTGCCTGCACTTCAGCTACCTAACATCCGTTACATGTCTCAAGTTAGATTACAGAGACTGAAAGATTAGGTTTTCCCCAAATATTAATAACCAAAAGATCTTTCAAAGGGAACAATCCAGTGACTTTTATATATCCCATTAAAGTATACTGTTTGTTTAAACAGCAGTAGAAAATTTTTCTTTTCACCACAAGAAATATCTAACAAACCATAGTCTTCAGGGTTTTTTTCCCCTGTGTTTCTATTTTTCTCAAAAACCATCACCATTGTAAGAAATCATAGTCTTTACAGGATCTAAAGTTAAATTCCTGGATCACGTTGATGTATGCCCCTAACTCAACCATGATAAAATACAGTTTATCTAACAATGGACTGCCTTTCCATTTTAACTTGTGACTCATCAGGACTTTAAGGTTTCTTAAATACTTTAGTTCTCAGTTAAAGGTATGTATAGAAATCACCTGTAGAATTTATTGCTTGTCTTTCTTTTTTTCTTTTAAAAAAATACCCAGTGGGTAACACCACAGACTTACTGAATCTGAACTTCTACAAATGAGATCCTGTCTTGTATATATTTTTTAAGCTCTCTACACAATTATAATGTTCACTACTGATTAAATATTAGTTGTCTAATCTTAAAGATCCAACCATGGTCTGGGATGCAAGCCCAATGTTACCAGATACTTTAGTAAAATGAATTTAAAACTAGGTTTTTTTTTGAAAAAGAAAAAGGCAAAAATTTACTGATAGTAATAAATAAGAATGTAATTTGTGAAAAGGGAAGAAACAGAAAGTTTTGATAGGGCACAGAGTAGCCATTCCCCAGAAGCAATTTTGACCATTTTCAAACATGAAAGAATCCAAGAATTAAAAACAAAATAAACAAATATATACTATTTGATGATGAAATCTCACCAAATAAGCAATAAATATAAGAAAGTGGAAGGAAATCTGAGTGCAGTCACCTCATATTTCATGCAGAAAAGTCAATCTATGGTATTTAAAATGAAAATGTATATCTTCATTTTTAAAAATAAAGATTCAGTATTTTAATTGCTTTCAAAATCTTTTTCATAACTTTAGAATGTTTTGGGAAATAATATCTGTTGTCATCAAGAAATGTTTATCTCAGCAATTCTATCAGATTCAGCAATTCTATTGATTGTTTTCATAATTCTAATAAAGGTAAATTTACTAGTCATTTAAAACATAGTATTTATAGTAGGATCCATTTCTCATTTTAAAAAACCTATCTATTGATCAATCCATCCACCTCACATTCTGTCTGCTCATGTGTATGGAGAGATACCTGGGGTGACGCCAACCACGTGTTAGCACTGGTACTTTGGGGGCAGGGATGCAGTGGGTCCCTCTTCCCCAGCCTTGGTCCACACACCCTCTTTCTCCTCCTCCAGCCATCACAGAAACCACAAGGAGGCCAAACCACCTAGGGGAGGGCCATTCCTTAAAATCATCCAGAACTGGAACCATGTTCACAGTGCTGTCTTAGACTTCCTGGGAGCAAGAACAGTCTGTCCGTTTGAGTATAGTGATGAATTTAAGCCTTCCCCATGTTATGGTTATAAACCCTCCCCACTGAAAGGATGTGGTTCTCCACTGTGAGGTGTTTACCTTAACATTGACATCCCTTCCCTGAAAAGGGGCTGCAACCAAAAGCCCTTTGCTATGAGCATTGTGGCCATAACAAGAATGGCTGTGATAAGGAGTTCCAGTATGGCCACTCTAAGATCTGCCGAGATGTGCAGAAACACTGACTTGTTCAGCATGTTCTTAACCCTTGACAAAGAACTAATGTTTTTACAGCATACAACTGTCTTAGTTTTGGGAAATGATTATTTTAAGACCTTATAAGACTTCACATTTTGTCATTAAAACCTCAAACAAAAAATTTTTTTATGTAGGGAAGGTAGTTGGGAAGGCAAGCCTTTCCTCTCAGGCATCTTCCAGAGTGTTGCTGCCTTAATATGCCATTGTCTTGACCCAAATCCCAAACGAGATATGTGTTAAATGGAGAATTTTTTAAAAACAAAGGGAGTCTGTAACTCGATTTTTGCCACCATATTTGCAAAAAAAAAAGAGGGGGCTCAAAATTAATTGTATCTTAGAAATATAAGCAAATCTTCACTTGAAAGTATATTTGTTTACTATGGAAATTTTAAATACAGATTTATGCCTGGAACAATCTGACTTTATTCCTTTTCTGTGTTGATTACACCTAATAAGATGTTTCTTTATAACACGTGAATAAACTATGGTTCTGTTAACGACAAGACTAGTTACACGGATAAGTTTTCTGTATCTGTTTCTCTTATAAAATTGGATCCAAGAGCTGGTAACCTCCTAGGGAGCAAAACATTGAAGTACATACAATATACATAGAAGGTTGTCCAATTGGTCTAACAAGATTCAGAAGCACAGCCACTCCCACTTTATAAACCATTCATGTAACAAATGTCACATTTTGCTATAACCTTTGCCTAAAGTGGACAAAATGGATTTAATGAGACAAGTGAAAAGTTGTTTAAGATAACACACATCAGAGCAATATATGCTTTTATTATGCCTTGGGTGTGTATTTCCTATCACTTGTTCCCTGTATTAGAACTGAGATGTTTTTAAAAGACTGTGACCTTTTACTAATAGTGGTTTTAATAAAAATAGGTCTTGAGAAAAACTAAATAAATAAAAAGACTTCTTGATTCTATATACAATTTTTCTTCCCTCTTTGTAAGTTTTAGTAAAACTGGCCATTTTTATTGCCTCTTTGTAAATATTTTATCCTTGGTGTGACTCCTCAATCCCTGTGGGAAGAGGTGTGGCAGGTGAATGCTGTGAGAGCGGCCCACAGCTTAGGTCCAGACATCACTTAAAAAGTGTAATCTGAATCAGTAAGAGTATGGTATCCAGATTGTAGAATATAATAATTTCATTATTGCCTGCAATGGTCATATCAACCTGAAATACTGCGTTTAGTTCTGGATGCCATATTTTAAGAAGGCTCTTTTCAAACTAAAGTGCATTCATAGGCAAAAATCAAAGATGGTGAGGGGTCTAAAAATCATATCATAAAAAATGGCAGTTGAGGAAAATGGGTATGTTTAGTCCATAAAATAGAAGAGTTTATAATGGAAATATGAGAGTTGTCTTAAATTTTTGAAGGAGGTAGAATTATTATCTCTGTTTTCTAGAGAAATGCTTTTTCAAAAGGTGAGTTGTAATCAATTAGTGGGCTGAAAAAATGAATTTCATTGGTCATGATCAGCTTTATTTGTTTAATAAAATAGAATAGAATACAAAAAATCAGAATACATCATATGAAATAATGGTATAATTGTTATTTTCTGGAATTTTTTTTTTGAGACAGAGTTTCACTCTGTCACGCTGACTAGAGTGCAGCAGTGTCATTATAGCTCACTGCAACCTCAAACTCCTCAGCTCAAGCAATTCTCCTGCCTCAGCCTCCCAAGTAGCTGGGACTACCGGCTCACACCTAACTAATCTTTCTCTGTTTTTTGTAGAGACAAGGTCCGCATTCTTGCCAACAAAAAGCCAACAGTAAAAACTCTTACATAAAGAGTACAGAATAAGGAAACAGCCATTTAATATTACAACAGTTTTTATTAAAATTGATTTTTTGTTTGTCATTAGGATTTGTATTGGATGATGAGGAAATTATAGATACCTTAAGAAAATCTAAAATGAGATCAAATGAAATTTCAAAGCGCATCAAAGCAACAAAAAAAGCTGAAAGTGAGATCCAAGCAACACGTAAAAACTATCTCCCCATTGCTACCCGAGGTGCCCTGCTCTACTTTCTAGTTGCTGATCTGACACAAATCAACTACATGTACCAGTTCTCCCTAGACTGGTTTCATCAAGTTTTTGTTTCATCAGTAGTTTTAGAAAGCAAAGAAGAACATAGTTCAAAACGGGAGAAAATGTCTCTGAAAAAAATTCATAAGATTACAGATACTTCAGAAGAACCTAACTTGGAAAATGAGAACAATTCCTTAAACAGGCATATTAAAAATGCAATAGATGTGTTGACAAGAAACATTTTTAAGGTGAGATATTTTTTATGTGAATTTTGCATACTTATTTAATCTAGCTGAGTTAGTCTAGCAGTTATATTTTCCCTATAGGTGGTTTCTCCAGCTCTATTTAATCAAGATAAACTTTGCTTCTCTTTTCGACTTTGCACTGCAATCATGCAAAATAATGCTAATGAAAATCTAATGCAAGATGACATTGGATCCCTACCAGAAGAAGAATGGAACATCTTTTTATATTCTGGCATATTGATAAATATTAAAAGTACATTATCCCAGCCTAGACTTAATAGTAAGTAAAAAAGTCCACTAAAACAAGTCTCCTTATAAATTATTAAAAGATCTCAAAGGTGGGATTGTAAAATGGTGCAACCACTATGGAAAACAGTACAAACTTTCCTCAAAAAATTCAAAATAGAGCTACTGTATGATCCAGCAATCCCACATTGTGTATACATCCAAAATGATTTAAAGCAGAGTCTGAAAGAGATATTTGTACATGTACATTCATAGCAGCACCATTTATAATAGCCAAGATGTGGAAGCAACCCAAATGCCCACCAGTGAATGAATGGATAAACAAAGTGTGCCATAAACAGACAATAGAATGTTATTCTGCCTTAAAAAAAAAAAAAAAAAAAAAGGAAGGAAATCTTGTCACATGCTACAAAATGGAAAAAGAAACTAGAATGATGGTTATCGAGATCTGGGAGGAGGGTCAATAGGGTACTTGTATTGGGTACCGAGTTTCAGATTTGCAGAAGAAGTTCTGGAGATCTGTTTCACAACAATATGAATATACTTGACACTACTGAAATATACACTTAAAAATGGTTCAAATGATAAATTTTATGTTGTCTGTTTTTACCACAATAAAAAGAATTACCTTTTATGTAATGGGTTTTTATATAAAGTAGCTTTTTCTCAATAACAAATATTTGTTAACTATCTACTTTGTAATGAGTAACTAAAAGATAAAGGTTTTATTTCTTCTAATGCAATCATTTTTCCTTTCCTATTAGTCACGTTTGCAATACATAAAAACCAACATCTTCAGTGGCTGTCAGATTCCAGGTGGAGGCAGTGCCAATATGTTAGCAGTCACCTGAAACCATTTGCACTTCTGTGCAAATCCCTTCTATCGAACATATCACAATGGGATGCTTTTAAGAACAGTAAGAATGTTTATTTTTTGATCAGCACACCTTTCTGTTCAGAACATGCTTCATCGGAGGAAAGTACAAAACCACCAGAGCAAAGTAAGAAAGCATTCAGTGTTTTAATCTAACTGAAGTACATGTGTGTGTAGATTTTTAATTTGTAAATGTAGTTTAATGTCTTATATTATGAAAAATGGAAGGGATGAACATAACTGTGTGCTAAGCATGCATGTTAAATGTTAAATGTAATCTTCATAACAATCTTATGAAATGATTATTATAAACTTCATTATTGTTGATGAGAAACCCTGGTAAGAAATCAGAATTTCAGAGTGATTAAATATACCTCACTAGTTTCATTACAACACATAGTTTTGAACCTTGAATCTGAACAAGCCCACATATATCCCTCATTTTAACATACAGGTGTTTTAAAAATTACATGGGAAATGGATCTTACTTTAAATTTAAATGATTTGCTACTTTTAGCACATCTTTTCCCTTTTCTTTTTTCATTTTGAACTTTTCTCCCTTCTCTTCCCTGCCACTTTCATCCATAACAGCCCCACTCAGGATACTAACTAATTGTTTCCTTCTACATTTTTCCACTTTGCTTCCAGATTTTTGCTATAATATACAATTATGTTATATAATAACATAGACATCCTTGCACATATTTCCTTTGTTTTCATTTCTATAGCATAAATAACAAGAAGTGGAATTGCTGAGTCAAAAGCAAATCATTTTTATGTTAACAGTTGCTGCCAGGTTCCTTTCTTTAAAAATCTGTGATAATTTATATTTCCACTAGCAATATGAATGCCCCTTTGCCAAAGGAGTATTGATTTTAACTTTTGTACATCTGAAAAGCTTAAAATACTTTAATTTTAATTTCCCTATAGCAAGTTTAAGTATCTTTTCTGATGTTTGTTTGCCATTTGGATTTTCCTGTTCATGTACTTTACCCCATTTTTTTACTAGATTGTTTATCTCATTTTGACCATTTGTAAGAATACTATTAGTGTTATATATAATTAAATTTTTGTCTTATTATATATTTTAACCTCTTCATTCAAATATTTTTTCCAAATATGTTCATTATCTATTGGATTTGTTTATAGTATCTGCACTATACAAACGTTTAAATGTTAGTCTAGCCAATTGTGTCTATTTTTTTTTATACTTTCTTGATTTCCGATTCCAAAATTAAGAAGGTCACCTCCTCCCCTAGAGTTTTCTCTCTGAGTCATTGTTTTATTTTGCTGCCTTTGTCACTAATCTATTTGGAACCCATAATTTATTATACTGTAAAATAAGAGTAACTTTTATTTTAAAGAACCCTTTATTGACCCTTTTTGTAAAGTGAAGATCTTTTTATTTTATAAATAACCCCAAATTTATCCCTATGTAACTGGATGTTCATGTGTAATGGGCTTTTTTTAAAGATCAACATACCAATATTAGCTACATTCAGAAAAGCTATTTCTATAATCTAAGTTGTATTTAAAGTTAGACATTAGGAAAATATCATAGAGACTGAAAGTAGGCAGAAATGATAACTGCATCTGGGATAGGTGGAAACAGGAACTGGAAAGGCTTCCTACCTTGCAAGAGACTGTGATCTAATGGGACTCTTGTGAAGTGGTAGAGGTCTCAGTATTAAAAATATATTGATATGATATTTAATTTTTCAAAATTTCATAATCTTGTTGAATTTTCATTCGATTCTAATTTCCTATGTCTGTTACAGATGGCTTTTGAATAGAAATCTCTAGCCTCTAGAGTTATTACTAGTTTATACTCATCAGAAAAATACCACATGTGCTGGGGCGGTTATAAAGTGTTGGCTATGCCCTTTGCTTCTCACGTTATCCCTTCCCCTGTCCCCATCTTGTTATATCACTAATTCAGCAGCCACTTCAGCAAGACCAAGTTGAAGCTTAAATCTACCTTACTGTCTACCTCTTTTGCGGTATTAAGGATAGGTAGTGATGCCTCAAATCCTATGGAGATCAAGCTCACTTTAAAAGTCACCATGTTTTAAAAAACTTAACAGTTTTAGAACAAATTTTTGTTATATCTTTTAGTGATGCAAAGTACTTGATTGTTAATCTCAGTTTCTTTCTCTTAATGATATCTAGCTGAACTTTTGAATGAAAATGAAGAAATGTGTAATCCTATAAACTTTCCTTGGGAGAAACTCACTCCATTTCAAAGACTTATTTTGGTAAGATGTGCTATGACAAAATATTAATATTGTAAATGTTTTGAGCACTCTATTAGTAACATAAACCCTTCAAAGTTAAATTTTTATGAGCAAAATCTATTGATTTTAAAAAGTTAACATTTAGTAAATGGCAATGTTAGATGAAAGTACTTGTACTCCATGCTTAATGTTTCTTTCATGTGGAAAGAGTCCAATTAGATTAATATTCCCAGTATCTCTCTGCTCCTTCTTTCACTCCTCCCTAGAGAGGAGGAGGACTTACAGGATTGATCAATTTGAGAGGTGAACTGAGAGTGCATGGCTCAGCCATTTCTTCTTTGTCCCTTTTGGGATTTTTCTCCTGCAAAGAGCATACTTTCAGCTCTGCTTCTCTATGCCATAAATTGTACAGGAACAGACCCTGGTCCTTTGTGGGGAAGCCAATGGCTAACCAGCACTGCTTGTAACTGGTAAGTCTGTCTAATTCTAGGTTCATTATCAGGGAACACATTGTTAACTCACACTTAATCTATATCCATCAACATGTCCTTTATTATTAATAAAGCTGATATTTTACCTGACCCCTCTATTTCTCCATTATTTCAGAATCTTAGCTGGGGGTGGGGTGGGATTGGTGGGTTAGGGATGTACATGGGTGTCATTTATGAGCCCCCCTAAGACATCAAAAGTTTGGCATGGGCCAGGCATGGTGGCTAACACCTGTGATCCTAGCACTCTGGGAGGCCGAGGTGGGAGGATCGCTTGAGCTCAGGAGTTCAAGAGCAGCCTGAGCAAGAGCGAGACCCGTCTCTACTAAAAACAGAAAAACTGGCTGGGCATGGTAGTGCACACCTGTAGTCCCCGCTACTCAGGAGGCTGAAGCAGGAGGACAGCTCAAGCCCAGGGGCTTGAAGTTCTGTGAGCTAGGCTCTTGCCATGGCACTCTAGCCCAGGCTACAGAGCAAGACTCTTGTCTCAAAATCAGAAAAAAGTTTAGTATGTGTTAGGCACTTTACATACATACATTATTCCACTTAATGCATATGATAGTCCATATGTTAGGGTAGGCATATTTATTTCCCTTATTTTACAGATTAGGAAACCAATGCTTATAAATTGCCTAATAGATCCGGGATTGAATCTTAGACAGTTTGGCTCTAATGTCTATGATCTTGTCAGTCAAAATATATTACACTTTCCCAAACAGATCATCCTAAATTCTTGCCTATTGCTTTGAAAAATCTTTTAACCTTCTAGTTTAGTGAGTGGAAAATCCCTCATCTCATTCCCACTAACTTCCTGAAAACGACAGCCTAGAAGGCTCATAATCCTTCTTTTGATTTTTGCCTTAAATTTTATTTTTGTAACTTTAAAATTCATTCAAGATGGAGATTGCAAGGAAAAAAAGACTGCATCAAGCTTATAAACGTGATTTTATTTTTATTTTAGCGTATTATGGGGGTACAAGTGTTAAGGTTATATATATTGCCCATGCCCCCCCCCCCGGTCCCCTGGAGTCAGAGCTTCTAGCGTGTCCATCCCACAAACGTTGCACGTCTTACTCGTTTGATTGTATATACCCATCCCCTCCTGCCCCCTCCCACCCTTCCAATACCAGATAAATGTTACTCCTATATGTCCACTTAGGTGTTGATCCGTTAATACCAATTTGCTGGTGAGTACATGTGGTGCTGGTTTTTCCATTCTTGAGATACTTCATTTAATAGAATGGGTTCCAGCTCTATCCAGGAATGTACAAGAGGTGCTATATCACTATTGTTTCTTAAAGCTGAGTAGTACTCCATGGTATACATATACCATATTTTATTAAACCACTCACTAATTGATGGGCACTTGGGTTGTTTCCACAGCTTTGCAATTGTGAGTTGTGCTGCTATAAACATTCAAATGCAGGTGTCTTTTTCATAAAGTGACTTTTGATCTTTTGGGTAAATTCCCAGTAGTGGAATTGCTGGATCAAATGGTATCTCCATATTGCTTTCCACAGAGGCTGAACTAGTTCGCAGTCCAACCAGCAATGTAGGAGTGTTCCTATCTCTCTGCATCCACGCCAGCATTTATTGTTTGGGGACTTTTTGATAATGGCCATTCTCACTGGAGTTAAGTGATATCTCATTGTGGTTTTGATTTGCATTTCCCTGATGATTAGAGATGTTGAACATTTTTTCATGTTTGTTGGCCATTATTCTATCTTCTTTTGAGAAGTTTCTGTTCATGTCCTTTGCCCATTTTTTGATAGGGTTGTTTGATTCTTTTCTTGCTGATTTTCCTGAGTTGTAAATAGATTCTAGTTATCAGCCCTTTATCAGATGTGTAGCTTCCAAATATTTTCTCCCATTCTGTGAGTTGTCTGTTTGCTCTCTTGACAGTTTCATTGGCTGTGCAGAAGTTTTTTAATTTGATTAGATCCCATTTGTTTATTTTTGTTGCTGCTGTGATTGCCTTTGGGGTCTTCTTCATAAATTCTTGGCCTAGGCCAATGTCTAGAAGGGTATTTCCAACATTTTCCTCTAGCATTCTAATAGTTGCACACCTAAGGTTCAAGTCTGTTATCCAGCGTGAGTTGATTTTTGTGAGAGGTGAAACGTGTGGGTCTTGTTATAGTCTTCTACATGTGGCTATCCAGTTTTCCCAGCACCATTTATTGAATAAGGATTCTTTTCCCCAGTGTATGGTTTTGTCTGCTTTGTCGAAGATTAGTTGGCTATATGAGGATGGTTTTATATCTAGGTTCTCTGTTCTGTTCCACTGGTCACTGTCCCTGTTCTTGTGCTAGTCCCATGCTGTTATAATGACTATAGCCTTGTAGTATAGTTTGAAGTCTGGTAAATTGATACCGCCTATTTTGTTTTATTGCCTAGGATTGATTTTGCTATAAGGGGTCTTCTCTGGTTCCATACGAAGTGTAAAATTATTTTTTCTATATCTGTGAAAAATGATAATGGTATTTTCATAGGGATTGCATTGACTCTGTAGGTCACTTAGAGTAGTATAGACATTTTAACAATGTTGATTCTGCCCACCCATGAGCATGGTATATAGGAACAGGCTATGCTGTTGTTTTTGTGTCCTGTAACCAGCTCTTGTTCCTATATAAAGGCACTCTAGTGCCTCAGGTGGTCGGTGGGGCCCTGGGACTTCCAGGTGTGTCCTTTTCTCCCCCTCATTGGGGGCAGGTCTGGGCGGAGCTGGGTTGGGTAAGCCTGCCCTCAGGCACCAACAATGCAGTTAGCAGGGGTCAAGTTCTATTCTCTGCTTCCAGGAAAAGCTGCCAGGCAGGGGCTGAAATGGCCCCGCTCAGTCAGAAAGTCTGCGTGTGGGGGTGGGGCTGTCTGAGACCCGCAGTCTGGAGCGGGCCTCGCTCCTTTCCACCCTCCCCAACTCCACAGCTAATCCTGGGCCTCTGCCAGCAGGCCAGACCGCATGCCACCGGACCTCCCCTGGCTGTGATGCCGGCGGGGAGTTTCCCTGCACAGGAACACCGCCTGGATTGGGTGCACGGCCCCTCCTTGGGAGGAGGGTTGCCCCTAGGACTCTGATCTGCCCCTGAAGGCACACACACCTCAGTAGGCTGTTCGCGTATATCCCTTCCGTGCCCCGGGCAATAGGAGACCTGGGTGCACGGGATCTGGTCTGCAGGTCTGAACTCTGGGCCCCAGAGTTCAATAGGGATTGAACCACCAGGGAGAGGAGTGCCAGTCCCAGTTCACCCACGAGGAACCCAGGCTTGGTCTATGTCTCTCAGCCTCAGAGTTTGCCCCATTCTCCTGGGATCACCGGGCCAGCAGCACCTGGGAGGCCTGGCGGGTAGGGAGCTCACCGTCTGAGTTCCCCTCAGTCAGCTGTGGGGCCCCAAAAGGGAAGGTCCGGTTCCCTGGAGGTGCCTCTGGCTGGTGGCTATATTGTCTCCCTCAGTCGCCATGGATAGGGCCGGGGGAGGGGAGAAGAAGGCAATATGGCGCGTGCCGCGCGGCTCGGGTCTGTGCACACGGAGGTGCCCGTGGGAGTTGGGAGCCTGGTGCCGCGTCCGCTACTGGCTTACCGCTCACTGGTGGTGGCCGTCTCTGGTCTGGTGTCCCCAATTCTCTCCACCCACTGGGGAGCCCACCAGCAGTCCGAGATGCAAGGGAGGGGAGAGTTCACTGCGCCACCTCCCCTTGCCGCTGGTCTCCAGGCTGCTCCCGAGGTCTCTGCTTCCAGTTCTCCTCCGCAACCTCCTCCTGTGGAGCTTCTCGTGGTCAGGTACCCCTCCTTCCGACCCCTGTCGGATGTATGCTCATCTTCTTGCTTCTTTCTTCTAATTTCTCCTAGAATCTGCCTTGTCTGCAGAGACATTCTGTTTGGCGGTGTTTCTCGTCCACCATCTTGACTAATCCCCCATAAACATGCTGTTTATTTGGCCTCCAGTTTTGTTTTGTTTTGTTTTGTTTTTAACTTTTTAAGTGCAATTTATCACTAAACAGATGGATTTGAACCTATGAAGATCTTTTTTAGAGGATTTCTTTCTTAATCCATTTGGGCTGTTATAACAAAATACTTTAGATTGGGTAATTTATAAACAACAGAAATTTATTGTTCATAGTTCTGGAGGGTGGGAAGTACAATATCAAAGCACCAGCAGATTTGGTGTCTGGCGAAGGCTTGCCTTATGGATGGCTTCTTCCTACTGCGTCTTCACATTGATGAACAGGCTCCCTCAAGCCTTTTAAAAGCACTAATCCCATTCATGAAGGAAGAGCCCTCATGACCTAATCCTCTCCTAAGGCTCCACCTCCTCATACTATCACATTGGAGATTAGGTTCCAAGATATGAATCTGGAGTTGAGGGAGCATCCAACATTCAGACCATAGCAACTTCCAAGTCTTTAAGTACAGATAACTAAAATGAATATCATTCACTATTTTTTAATTCAGTGCATATTTATATCTTAAAGTGAATTGTGTTATTTTTTTTTATTATAATAGAATCTGCATACATTATTTCATTTAATCCTCATAATAATCCCTTTTAACCCTTTTTAACACATTAACTGCCCTTTGAGTTGTATTTAACTCATGCTGGTTTTGAACCCAGGGCCTTGTGAAGTGTATGTAACTCACATCTCTTCACCTTGGGAGCCATTTGAACTATTTTTCAAGTTGCATATAACTCACGCACAGAAAACAATAAAAAATAACAAATTTTTCATTAAATTAGAAAGAATCATTTTGTTTTCAAAGTCTTTATTCCATTTTCATAATAAAACACTGTGGCCCCATGGAAAAAAAATATTTTTCTAGTGTGGCAGTCAACGTGTTAAGTGTGAAATTCGGTGGCACAAGGTATATTCACAATGTTATGCAACCATCACTACATCCATTTCCAAAACTTTGTGGTCATTTTAAACAGAAATTCTATACCTGTTAAATAATAACTCCCCATTTCCTCCTCCAGGCAGTTGCTGGCAACCACCATTCTACTTTTTGTCTCCAATCATGTAATATTTGTCTTTTTGTGTCTGGCTTATTTCCATTAGTATAATGTTTTCAAAATCATCCATGTTTTGGCATGTCTCAGAATTTCCTTCCCTTTCGAGGCCAAGTAATATTCCATTGTATGCATATATCACATTCTGTTTATCCATTGATAGACAACAAAGGTTGTCTCCACCTTCTGGCTATTGTGAATAATGCTGCTCTGAACATTGATACACATGTTGGGTTTGGGTTTGGGTTTCTTAATTTTTGAGCCAAAATGTGAAAATTGAGAGATTTATGTAAAGAAATAGCATGTACGTGATTTGTATAAAACAGATTTTGTGGGAAAAGTCTTTCTTCTGAAATTTGCAATGATCTCCAATAGACCCTGAATTCTAATTATATGTATACTGTTTCCAAAACCTTTTAATCCATCTAGAGTTCTTTTCAGATTTGCATTCTATTTGCTTAAACAATCAAAGATTGTGCCATTTGTCTCCATTTTATTAATGGGAAAATTAGCACTCTTGCAATTGTGTTCTCCTGGATTTTCATTTCTCCAGCACCCATGGGTTTTCTTGCTTTGGAGATGTATAGCAGAACAGGAAGAAACCCAGGGGAAAGGTCTCCTTTTGCAGTATCACAGAGTATAACTTGGATCTTTACATCCAAAGTGAGACCTCACTCAGAGCATGATAGAGATAAAGGCCCAATGTGGTCCTGGTATCTAGGAAGGATCCCATGAGGGCCAAGAGCATAGTGACAGTTTCCCCACCATGCATATTCTCTCTCCCATTAAACTTTCACAGCAGGAGGAACACGAGAAAACTCTGACTGAAAAGCTAAAAAATGAATACTTCTTATTTTTGTTTATTTTACCATAGGGAATATTCACCTAGGTGGTTTTTATATTTAGTTTATCTTCCATATTTTTTTTAGGTAAAAATCCTTAGACCAGAACATTTAAAGAATTCAGTAAGAAGTTTTATCACTGAAAAAATGGGAAATGAATATCTTCAAACAACCGAAGTTAATTTGAAAGAATCATATAAACAATCCAATGCCAGAACTCCACTGGTACTTATTCACTCTCATGGTAAGATATTTGTGATTAGTTAAGATGATGATATGATATCAGCCAAAATGTGGAGAAGTCGGGTGTTTTAAATATTTTCCTATTCTAATTTAAATATTTTGGTAAAGAGACCAATTAAAACTTAAACTTTAAGA
The DNA here is from genome assembly GCF_000165445.2 of Microcebus murinus. Taxonomy (NCBI): domain Eukaryota; kingdom Metazoa; phylum Chordata; class Mammalia; order Primates; family Cheirogaleidae; genus Microcebus; species Microcebus murinus. Next base: position 38,286,980 of record NC_033676.1, read on the forward strand.
CTACATTAAGAATAAATTCTTCTGGGGGATGGTCACACTTGAAGCTCTGACTCAAGGTGGGGGGGCATGGGCGATATACATAACCTTAACATTTGTACCCCCATAAGATGCTGAAATAAAAAAATGGAAAAAAAAAGAATAAATTTTTCTAAAAAAAAAAAAATAAAGAGGAATAAAACTCAGATTCACAAATATGGAAAAATATATCAGTCAATGCTAATTTCCTGCACAGGAAACACATATTATTGATCTGAAAATTGAAAATTGTCATTGCCCTTACATTTATTAACTATTTTAATTAACATTGACTTCTGTAAAAATATATCTTATAAACTAAACTATCAGAAACTGGCCCTGCTGATCCAGCCCTTCTATTCCTCAAAACTCCAAATGCATTTTTTTTGTTTTAATCTTTGCTCTATAGACTCTAAGTAAAATATTTTCTCCTAAGCAAAATATCTTCTTTATTTATCTTCTGTTCTTCATAGTCTCCAAATCAAATATGTCTTTAGAATTCACCATTTCCAAACTTTGATCTATTATGCAAAACCTTGCCCAGAGTGCCTCCACCTGAAGACTTTCTCACCTGGATCATTTCTGTGTAAAGCACCTGCCAGACACACTAATAATAATTACTGTTCATTTCTTCAAGACATAGCCCAATATGGGTGGCTAAGGCTCAGCCATCTCATCCATATCATAAACAATAGAATGGAAGCAAGGAAGAAAGGCACCCCTCTTCTCTTTAAGGAGGCATCCAAAGTGTTATATCACACAACACTTTTGCAACGAGCTTCTACTGCCTAAACCTAATCACAAAACTTAGATGCCCATAGCTAACTGCAAGACAGGCTAAAAATGTAGTATTTTAGCTGGGTACAAGGCCATCTCCAATGACACTGGAGTACGACTACAAAGGGGGAAGGGACAAGTAGATGCAGGAGTGGACAACCAGCAGGTGCTGCTGTCCTTAGATATTATCATTCTGACATGTTAGGAAACAGGTCACGCAACTAGTAAATGGTAGTGTAAAAATTTGAACTCTGGGCTCTAATTTTGAAGCCTGCAGTCTCTGCACTATGGGTATACCTTCACCCACCACCACTCAATAAATGCTGGTTATGTTTTTTAAAAAAGAATTAAATGAGCTTACAGTATTATGTATCTCTCCACTTTGTTATACAGGGATTGACCTCACCAATATTCTCCTGAGATTGGCACAAGAGCTAAAAGGAACAACGAATCATGTGACCATGATTTCTTTGGGCCGTGGCCAGGCAGCTAAAGCTGAAGACCTCATTGTTAAAGCACTCGCCAAAACACAACAATGGGTCTTCCTCCAGAACTGCCACCTTGCAGCATCATTTATGCCAAGACTTTGCACCATTATAGAATCGTAAGAGTTTTACGTTTATGTTTAAGTGATCAGATTAATTACCAAAACTGAGGTAAAACTGGAAATGGCAATGTATATGCTGTGTGTAAAGAATGACAAAATAACATGAGGAAACTCAAGCTATCTTATATGAGTTCTCTTTTCTCCAAGAACTTGAAAAGTACACAGAGAATACATCAGTTTTCATTAGAAAAAGAAGGTCTCTTTAGTTTTCGCTCTCTATTTTGTTTATCACTTTCTCTCCCTCCTTCTCAAACTCTTACTCTCAATAGACATATGAGGTCTGTCAAGAAAATATCCAGCCATGTAATATAAAAAATGGAGACATTTATTGAAGAATATGCAAGATCCTGCATCAGAATCTCAGGCGCAGTAGTTTTGGGAATCCCCAGATCATCTTCTAGTCCGCGCACTGTCAGTCACTTATGTTTATTGATTGCAGCCCATACACATTGAACATTCTCAGGTGCTCTGCTTGTTGCAGGCCTTCCAGAACATGGATCACTTTCAACAGATTCTCCATTATCTTTGAAGCATTTGTGCCACGATTTTATTTGTGCTGCACTCATTGCATCGTCCCCAAAAGCCTTCTGAATCGTCCGAATACTTTCTGCGGAGGAATGTTCAAGCTTAATGCAAAATTTGGTGCAGATTCATTGCTCTACTCACTAGTCATTTGAATGTGACGGCCACACAGTGCACGTGCTCACTCACTAGTCCAGCACACCACTCACTAGTGCAGTGAAGTCCTCATTGTTCACACATGTGCATTCCAGTCCACTTGCTTTGGCTGCCAGGTTACATCCATGTCACACAAACCATTCTCATTATATTAACAATTGCTGGATAGCAGATAGCAATGTGTCATTTAGGAAAAAAAGGAAATTAGACAAATGTTCATCAGAACAGAATTTCAAAGTCTTAATAAGAGTCATTGAAATTTGTTCAGTGTAGGGGGGGCGGTTACAAAAGGAGGGAAAAAATGGGAAAAGTGTACTTAAACCGACTTAGTGGAATTACAGGTGATCTTTGTTTTTCTGATTTTTTTCTTATTTTCTGTTTTTTTCTTTTATTATTTTTGTTTGTTTTGTAAATTTTTAAAAAATAATTATTACTATATTATTTGCCAAATAGTGGCTGTCTAACTCCACAATTCCTTCTAAATTTATTTAATGATATTCTACTATAAAAAAGAGCTTTTCCTTTTCTTCCATTTACTTATTAATTTATTTATTTTTATCAATATGGACTCATTGATTCCTATTTTATTCACTAGATTAAATATAATCAATAGATTATAATCTATTAAATAGATAAATAAATAGATTTATTTAGATTATAATCTATTTATAAATAAGCCTGTTTATTTATCTACTATGGTCATTTATTGTGATGTTCAATTGTCCCAGATATTACCAGTGGAACTCTTCATATTGTTCTTGATTTGTAATTTTTTCCAAGTTTTTCTCAAGGAGTATATATTGCTTTTTGCACTCATGGGTGGGAAAGCTACTTCTTACAGATGGGGATGGTTGGGCCCTGTGCACACCCATGTACAGCACAACGGCTCTTATGGTGATATGATGAGACCCTTGGTATTTTAAAGTGATTTATGATGTCACTTCAAACATTGGAATGTTATGACTCTAAGAACATGTTGGTGTTTAAATTTTTCACATTAAAATATTTATAAACTTTTTATTTTGCAGATTTAACAGTCCAAATGTGACAATAGACCCTGAGTTCAGGCTGTGGTTAAGCTCAAAATCAGACAGTTCTTTTCCAATTCCTATTCTTCAAATGAGTTTAAAGGTAAGAACAAAGTTAACAGACTTTAATATTGATGGAGGAACCCTGTTTGAATGTAAATCATCTTGCATTCATAACTCTGAATTAAAAAGAGAGGGCTAAATGTCTGCTCTTTGCTTAGCCCTATACTGTGAACCAGGAAGAATACTAAAGTAGATTACTTGGTTCCAAGTAATTCACAGTTTAGATGTTTGTTTTCTCAAACAAGAATGCTGGGCTTCCAATTGTCATAAACCAAAATATATGATTTGTGATCTTGTTCTGCCCATCGCTTCTCTAGCTTTTTCTTATTTCTGCTCCATTTAACCATATTACAGTTCACTAATGCCTGAAAAGGGTCTGGCAGAAAGTAGGTTAGAATTATTTACTAAAAAGCTCCTAACTAAGGGCTTATCTGTGGCTTCCATTCACATCCACCATTCAGTTGAATAAATACTAAGACTTATTCAATTCTATTAAACAAGGGTCCAGAGGGAGTCTTGATAGCAGAGAAAGCTGACCAATGGCATAGGCAGAATGCTGCGCCCAGACACCTTGAGCACACACACCTGCAGCTTTAACAGAATTGGCACAGGATCGAGGAAATCAGGTGGATGGGGCACTTTCCTGACAGAGTCCCAGTCCAGCCTGAGAGCAAATCAGATTCACTTTTGGGAAACTAAGAACCTTCCTGTACACTGCTCCCCACCTCTTCCCTGCCTCCTATATATATTTACCCAAACTGACAATACTGAGCCCCTTCCCAACAACCCTGCTCCTGGAGCAGACAGCACATGGCTTGATGGAGAAACCCACAGCTCTTAGTCTGAGACTCAAGATGCTCCATTTATCTCTCAGCATCTGGCAGACTATGATCTCACACAGCCTTTCATCTTTGGCCAGGAGTTGGGGAATTTCAGCAGTAGAGGTGGCAGGAGTAGGGGAACAGAGAGTGTCAGAGATGGACAGAGATAGAGCTTCAAGCAACATTTCATCTTAAGTAGGTCCATTGCTCTGATTCCACTCTAAGTCTCCATCAGTGTAAGCATTTTTAATGTGGTTATAATTAGTGCATTAGTGCATGTATAAAACTCTATGGGAGCTTTTTGTTGTTTGTTTGTTTTTAAGAAACAGAGTCTCACTATGTTGCCCAGGTTGGAGTGAAGTGGCTATTCACAGGTGTGATCATTGCACACTGCAACCTCCAACTTCTGGGCTGAAGCGATCCTCCCACTTTAGCTTCCCAGGTAGCTGGGCCTACAGGTGCATGCCAATAGGCCTGGCTTATGGGAGCTTTTCATATATCACTATTTACAGACAGAGGTGATCATTTTTTAATATACAAATAAGAGCACCTACAAATAATTAAGGAAAATGTGAACATCCCATAAAAAATGGGCAAAAGACACAAGAGGTCAATAAACATGAAGAATTAAAAGTTTAACCTCTAGCTATCAGAGAAATGTTAATAAAAATCTTTGATAGCCCAATAAATTGGCAAAGACTATAAATAGTTATGATATACTTAGTGCTATTAAAGTTACTGTGAGATAATTACTCTCACCCAATGCTGACAAGGTAATATCAGAAAGATATTAATCTGGAAAGAAGGTAATTTTGAGATATATATATATATATCTTTTTAAATTTTCATACAATTTGATCAAGTGACACACTTCTAGTAAAAAGCCAAATAAATAATTACTATGCATTTATGTGGTGAAATAATATGCTGTCACTAAAGTAAAGCAATTCAATCTCTACCCCCCTCCCTTCTCTTTCTCACTTTTCCCTTAAGTGAGAGATGTAATTCCTTCAGGGACTGGGCAGACGTCTGCTTTTAGAGACATGAGAAGGAGTTCTTAATGACTCAGTCCTGGCAGTCAGAAAACAATGCTCTGTGAATATTTTCTCATTTCTGCACAGTTAGGGCTTTCTGAGCAAAGATTGCTGGCAACCTGCTTTAAAGCATATTTGAAAGGCAAACATGCCTTGGGAGAGAGAGAATATCTCCACTGTGCACAAAACCATTTGCTCACATTCTAAGGGTCATATACTCAGAGAAGCTTGTTGTCTATCTCCTGCAGCCTCTTACATTCTAAGGGTAATAAAATTCAGAACCCTTGCTTACACTCCAGGGGTTGTAAAACCTAGAGACTTCCTCCTCTTTCCCTAGAGGGCATTTGTTTACATTCCAAAGCAAAAGTCTCTCTATCTCTGGAAGGGAGAAGGAGCTGCTATGTCAGCCATTCTACATGGGCTCCAAATGTCATAATTTGAGTCCCTCTCCTGTGGTACAAATCCTACTGTATACACACACGGAATATATCTGGCTCCCACTGCTTCACCCTGTGGGGTATTGGAGCATGAGGATCTGATCCAGAAGTCTTGTGTTCATACATATGCCCATAGGCCATAGATACATATCTACACACATTTATAGATATGATATAGACACATCCACACAATTTTATATAGGGTACATATAATAAAAATAACACAAGATTTTTGATTTGCCAATGAATCTTAAAAACTAGTTTTGTTCTTAGCTAGTTTTATGTATGTGTGTTCATTTGTGTGTGTGTGTGTGTGTATATATATATATATATAAACTGTGCAAGTAATAATGCTGTGCTTCCCAAACCCTATACTTAGAACAAAAGGGAATACTTTTAATCACTATATTATAATGCCCATTTTAAAATATGAATTGGAACAATAGAAAATCTGGGACAATCCTCTTACAGAAGTTTTCAAATAGCAAAATAATAAAACAAAATTTTCAATTTGCCAATTAATCTTGAAGCCAATTAACATTCTTAGTTAGTTCTTTTACCAATGCTGTGCAAAGAGTCCCCACTGGACCAATGCTTGTGTCCGTCCTCATGTGCCGTTTTTATTCACGTCTGTTTTAAAGATTGCTGTGGAATCTCCCCAGGGATTGAAAAGTAATTTACTTCAGACGTTCGGATATACTGGAAATGGAGAGGTAACAGAAGAGGAATTTGAAAAGCCCGACTGTGGAGAATGGTGGAAAAAACTTTTGTTCAGCCTGTGTTTCTTCAATGCTGTGATCAATGAAAGAAAAAATTACGGAATATTGGGCTGGAATATTGGTTATAAATTTCATTCTTCAGACTTGGAGGTAAGTGTGTTCTTTTCAAAACAAATAGTAACAAGTAACAAGGAGATACCAACTGAGAGCCTACTATGTGTCTACACCAATACTAAGTGTTTTACATGGTGGTAAGAAAAAGAACTCTGTAACTAGGCCAAATAAGGGTTAATATTTAAAAACATGCACTTTGAAGCTACCTTGTCTGGAATCAAATTATAAGATGCAAACCAGTTAATACAAGTAAGGCACTTAGAACAGTTCTTGACACACATAAATCAGTATAAAAATGTATGTCGGTATTACTTATGCAAGCAGTATTACTTATGCAAGCGAGACTATATTGGCCCATTGTGGGACGGGGAAAGTTTAACTTTATAGTCTTTCTTTACTATTCTCTCTACAGAGCCTTCTATTAGCGCTTTATTGCAGGGTGTTTTCTTTACTGATAAAGTAGACACATGGCAGCACCTGCTTCAGTTTTTCCCAGGTTAATTTTCTATCAATTGTACTTCCAGTGCAGAACATTTCACCCTTGATTACCCATTTATTTCTATGTCAGAGCAGATTTTTTTTAACTTTTGGAGGAAAATCTTGATTCTGCCTCAGAGTATCCATCATCTAGACCTGCCCTAGATGGGCAGCTTTCTATGTCTTCTAAATGTCTCTGTTAAGCCTTTCAGTTCTCACAAGAGGCTGTCATACTCACTGCAATCTCTATTTCCTACGAGAGTATATGCTTCCATGCCAAACCAGGAACATGACCAGAAACAGCTGCACTTTGGGTCTCTGTCAGGAATATGAGCTCAAGCATTCTTCTGTCCAGACTTCATTCAAAGCTCAATCAGAATGTAAACAATATATTAGACACTTTGGGAGGGAAATAATTGATATATTCTTTTCATTTGAATAAAGAAATGAATTCAAGGAAAGGAAAAGTAACCTTTAATGGAAGCAAGATAATGTCTAAATTAACAAAGAAGAAAAAGGAAAATAAATAACAATTTGATCAAACTATCAAAAAATAAGAGACAGAGACAACAAAGTAAAATAATAACAAAGCAAAATAGATGTTATCAGCCATTATATTAAGCATAAATTGACTGCATTATTCCCTCATTAAAAGACAAAACTGTTAAACTGGGTTACAAAACAAAACCAAGATGTATGCAATTTATAAGGAAAACACGAAGAAAGCTTGAAACTACCAAGACAATAAAAACAGGAAAAAGCAGGAATGGCAATATTAATACCAGGCAAAGTAGAATTTAAGCTGAAAAAGCACCAAATAGGAAAAAGAAACAATTTATAAAGAATATATAACAGCCATGAAAATTGTTAACATTTGTAGAGTTTACTCTCTATGCTTGTGCTCAGACATGATTTTAGGTGCTTTATGAAGTAATTAGAATTCACAACAATACTATAAAGAAGGTAGTATTTTTTTTTTTAAGAGACAGGGTCTCATTGTGTTGCCCAGGCTGGAGTGCAGTGGTGCAGTCATAGCTCGCTGCAACCTCAAACTCCTGGGCTCAAGCAATCCTCCTGCCTCAGCCTCCCGAGTGAACTACAGGTGCATGCCACCCTACCCAGCTAATTTTTTAAAATTTTTTGTACAAATGGGGTCTCTCTATGTTGCCTAGGCTGGTCTTGAACTCCTGGCCTCAAGTAATCCTCCCGCCTCAGCCTCCGAAAGTGCTGAGATTACAGGCGTGAGCCACCACACCCAGCCAAGAAGGTAGTAGTATCCTCATTTCACAGTTGTTACAGAGAGATTAAGTAACTTGCCTAATTAGTAAGAACAGGCATAGTTGAAACCTAAGCAATCTGGCTTCAGAGTCTTATAGTCTCAGTCATTATACAATATGATCTCTACATTCATCAGACGATAGCACACTGTAGCATATATAGACGCATATGTACATATAAATAATACATATATACACATGTATATATGTATGTATATATAATTCTTATGAAAAAATTTTTTAAAACCCTCCATCTGGATTGATCAGCTCTAATAATCAAAAACAAGGCATAGAATAATATAGTCAACAAAATTGATTAATAGATCTATATGAAATTGACTAACATCCTTTAATAGAGAGTACATATTTTTTCAGATACAAAGAACTATTTAAAAACTCAGTCATGAACATAGCCACAAAGAAAAATCTTCAATGATTTTATGGGCCACATTCTATGATCACAGAGATAAATAATAAATAATAAATATTTGACCCCCAAAAAGATCTGAGGTCCCCAACCCCCAAGCCAGGCCAATAGGGAGACCAGCCACAGAGCTCCACTGCCCCTCCCCATCCCCCACCCCCTGGACAAACTGTCTTCCATGAAACTTAGGAAGGGGAGGAGGAGCGCCCCAACACGACAGGAGGTGAGCGGCCAGAGAAGCTTCATTTACAGCGACTCCCCTCCCCATTGCTCTCATCACCCCCTGAGCTTCGCCTCCCCCATGCCCACCCCCAGCCCCTCACCTCCCCACCTCACTCACCCCCACTCCCCACCCCCATCTTCCATGAAACTGGTCCCTGGTGCCAAAAATGTTCAAGACTGCTGTTCTAGATAACCATTTATCAGAGAGGTTATTAAAAAGGAAATCATGAAATATCAAACAATGAAAATGAAACTACTTCATACCAAAAAGGACATAACAATACAAAAGCCAGGCTCAGAAAAAAATTATGGCCTTAAATGTCTTTATTACTAAAAAAGAAATGCAGGAAATGAATATTGATTTTAAGAAATTAGAAAACAACAAAAGGAACTAAAAAGAAAAGACCAGGTGTGGTGACTCACACATGTAATCCCTGTACTTTGGGAGGCTGAGGCAGTGGGGATTGCTTGAGGCCAAAAGTTCAAGACCAGCCTGGGTAACATAGCAAGACCTTGTCTCTACAAAAAAATTTTTAAAAATTAGCCAGATGTGGGGCCTTTGCTGTAGTCCCAGATATTTAGGAGGCTGAGGCAGGAGGATCGCTTGAGGCCAGGAGTCTGAGGTTGCAGTGAGTTATGATGAGATACCACTGCACTCCAGCCGGGGCAACAGAGCAAGACCCTGTCTTGAAATAAATAAATAAATAATATTAAAGCTAATATTAATAATATAAAATAAGCAAAAAAAGAAAAACAAATTCACAAATTGGTTTGGATAAGACAAAATTTGAAAATCTAGATGAAGCTGATGATTTCCTAGAAAATATAAATTATCAAAATTGACTCAAAAATAAATGGAAATTGGGGTCAATTAATTGCCATAAAAGACATTGCAAATGATACCAGAATGAAATGGTTTCACAGCTTACTTCATTTTAAATTTTAACAGTTTTAATATTAAAGTATTCCAGTCCTTAGAAAAAAGATGGTGATCTCCCTGATTCATTTTGTGAAACCAACATAATTTTATCATGAATAGCTGATAAAGATAATATACATAAGAACTATACACTAATTTCACTTAGGACTTGAGATTTAAAAATTCTGTATAAAATATTAATAGATTTCAGCAATGTATCAAAAGAATAATACACTACGACCAAGGTGAATTTTTTCCAGGAATGCAAAAATGGCCCAATAACTAGAAATCTATAATCCTAATCTATATGATCATCTCAATAGATGTAGAAAAGGCATTTATTATGAATTTTGGAGCACTTCTTAATACAAACTCTAATAGGATTAAAACGAACTACTTAAATGTGACAAAGACCATCAAAAAACAACAGTATCATTCTAAGTTGTCAAACACTAAAGTTGTTTCAAATAATATCAAGAATCAAACAAGAGTGTTCATTGTCACCATTATCATTCAACAGTGTCTTAGAAGTTCTAGTAAATGCAATGAGATTTTAAAAATTATATAATCATATTACCACTGTAAAAGAGAGAATAAAAGGAAAATTAGCTTTTTGTTGATGATATAATTGTCTCTCTAGAAAATCTAAGAGACTAGTAAGAACAATCTGTTAATTAGAGAATTTGGTGAAGTGGCTGGATAAAAATATATAAAAATCAATTACTTTTCTCTAGCAATGAACACCTAAAAATGAAAGCAGGTAAAACAGTAATTTCACAATAGTGATGAAAAATTTTAAATAGGAACAAGTTTAATAAGAACTGTATGGGTCCTTGATAACATTATAAATTAGAAAGAGAAAAGAGGAATAGCATTTGTTGATAGCTTAAAAAGTCCTTATTGCTTTACATGAATTATTCTATTCTCACAACAACATTACGAGATAAGCACACTGATGATCTTTACTTTACAGATGTGGAAATAAAGGCACAGAGCCCTCGAGAAACTTACCTAAGTCACACAACTAGTAAGTGGCAGCCGGATTTCATGGCTCATTGTTTTAATACCGCCTGCCTTAAATAAATGCATTCATGTTCTTTAGGGGGAGACTTCCCACATCATACTATCAATTCTTCCAAAATTAATAATCAAATATAACATATTTCCAATTAAAATCCTATTAGGGAAGTTTCAAAATTGATAAAATTCACATAGAAGAAGAGATGCTGAAGAAATAAGCTGTAAATGTGCAGAAAAGAGAAAACTGAAGGATTCTTCCTTCACCAGATATCAAAACATAGTAAAAATCCACTATACTAAAATCAGTGTTGTTTGGCAGAGAGGTAGACAGTAAATCAGTGGGATATAGTAAAGAATGCAGAAATAGATCCAAGTTTTTATGAAATTTTAATCTTTGACACAAATAGTATTTCAATTCTATAAAAAGGGATTTTTAAAAAGTAAATGATACTGGCACAGTTAGCCATCCATCTGGAAGAAAATTACTGGTCCCTTTATCTTATATCATATATAAAAATAAATTCCAGAATGGAATAAAATTTAAATGTATTATATAACAATACAAATATTTAAAATAAATCTAGGAGATTATTCTTGCAGTTGGGAACAACTTAACCAAAATTGAAAACCCATAAAAGAAAAGATAGGCATATTTGATTATAAAAATTTTTATATGACAAATGGTGACAGAATTAAGTCAGTAGACATACAAATTAAACTAACAGCAAGGTTCTGCCCATCAGACTAGCAAAAATTAAATAAATCAACATCTCCTGTTAGTGTCAGAGATGACAGAATGGTGACAATTCTTTTCCACACTGTTAGTGGAAATGTGAATTGTTATAGCCACTAAACAATAATAGCGAAGATTCCTTGTCCAATTACAGGATGGTGTGCATGCTAATTAGCATGTGTGGAAGAGAAGATGACAGAAAACAGAAAGATGGACAGAGGGAGAGATAGAAGATATTCGAAGGACAGAAGGAGGGCAGAAAGGAAGAGAGGGAGAGAAGAAGAGAGGGAAAAGGAAGAGAGGAAGGAATGAAGTCAACAGATGTGCATATAATTACATAGAATATCTGAAAGGACACCCAAGAAACTGCTATCAATGGTGGCCTCAAGGGAAGGGGATCTGATGGCTAGAAAGTAGAAAAATTTACTTTCCCTTAATGTCTTTTTGTACCTTTTGAATTCAGTTCCATGTATTAGTTTTTGTCTATTCAAAGAAGTAATAATTAAATTGTTCAATGTGTATTCAACAATAACAAAAAAAGAACTAATGGATAGAAGTGTACACTGTATATCCTAATATTTTTTATTTCTTTTGCTATTTCCATATATTTAAAGAGAAAATATCTGTAGTTGTTTGAGAGTTGATTTATGTTAAAACATCAAAGTAAACTGAAAACACATACTGAAATAATAAAGACTAGTGAATTTTCTAAAGGTTGCCATAAAGGTATTGGAAAATTCCCTGAACGGACAGGCCAATATTCCATGGAAAGCACTGCACTACCTGATCGGTGAAGTGATTTATGGTGGCCAGGTGACTGACAGCTGGGACAAGCGATGCTTGAAGACCCTTCTCTACAAATTTTGTAATCCTGAAGTTGTAAAAGATGACTTCAGTTTCTCTAGAGATGAGGTAAGAAAAGAATTTATCTTCTTACATTACTCGCTTATTTTGAACTATGCATTATTTAAAATATATATTTCAATAAATTTTAATGTTCATTTTTAATGGCTTGTATTAGCTTTCAGTATTGCAAAAGTTTATTTTTACTCACTACTCTATTAAATACAACATTATGCAGGGCAGTAAAAAAAGAATGATAAAGAAGTAGTTCAGGCCGGGCGCGGTGGCTCACGCTTGTAATCCTAGCACTCTGGGAGGCCGAGGCGGGCGGATTGCTCAAGGTCAGGAGTTCAAAACCAGCCTGAGCGAGACCTCGTCTCTACTATAAAAAATAGAAAGAAATTAATTGGCCAACTATATATTATATATATATAAATTAGCCGGGCATGGTGGCTCGTGCCTGTAGTCCCAGCAACTCGGGAGGCTGAGGCAGTAGGATTGCTTAAGCCCAGGAGTTTGAGGTTGCTGTGAGCTAGGCTGACGCCATGGCACTCACTCTAACCTAGGCAAGAAAGCGAGACTCTGTCTCAAAAAAAAAAAAAAAAAAAAAAAAAAAGAAGTAGTTCATACCTTCTGAGAACCCAGAGTGTAAAATACAAGGCACAGGAAAGCAGAGGCAAGCTAACATCTATAGATCAACTATTCCATGCCAGTTAATTTATATGTATTTCTCATTTAATGCTGAAAATAATCATGTGGAATAGATGCTTTTCTCAGCTTACAGGGAAGGAGACTGATGTTCACAGGGTGCCAAGCACATGCAACTAGTAAGTAGTGGTGCTGAGATTCAAGAACTTTGTTCCTACCCCAACAAGATAAAATTCTACATCTTCTCTTGTTCTCTATCTCCTCTTCTCCCCCTATAATTTCTTTTCTTTCTTTCTTTTTTTTTGAGACACAGTCTCACTCTGTTGCCCAGGCTAGAGTGAGTGTCGTGGCATCAGCCTAGCTCACAGCAACCTCAGACTCCTGGGCTCAAGCAATCCTCCTGCCTCAGCCTCCCGAGTAGCTGGGACTACAGGCATGCACCACCATGCTCACCTAATTTTTTTCAATATATATTTTTAGTTGTCCAGCTAATTTCTTTCTATTTTTTTTATTAGAGATGGAGTCTCACTCTTGCTCAGGCTGGTCTTGAACTCCTGAGCTCAGACGATCCACCTGCCTCAGCCTCCCAGAGTGCTAGGATTACAAGCATGAGCCACCGCGCCCGGCCTCCCCCTGTAGTTTCTATCCTGCATTCAGACCTCTACCTTTGTGTGGCAGACATCTCCAGACTAGATACCAGCCACTATGCCCCTGTCGAACGGTTGCTATTATAACATAGGAAAAAATTCTGCAGACCTCTGACCTTAGAGTGCAGAGGGTAGGACTTGACATAAATTTTGATGGGTGAGAATTTGGATAGGAGAGGTAAGTAGAAGATGAAAAGGAAGATGACACTTTGTGGGTGATCATTGTGAGTTGGGAGTGGCCTAATGCTAGGAAGGAAAGGAAAGAGAGATCCTATCCAGGTTACCTGTCTAGTGTCTTAAGAGTCCAGAGAGAGAGACAAAATGGTAAATGTGATATTTTAAGGAGATGCATTTGTAAGACACCTATAGAATGGCTAATAATAGTCTACGCTGATGACCCTGAGTCAAGAAGACATTAAAGTATATCCTTTACACACTATTTGCTAAGACAGAAAAAGCCATGAGGTGGGTTTTTTTTAGGATTTCCAATAAAAAATGTTTAAAATAACATAATAACTTGTTAAATTTAAAGTCCTTTATATTGCCCCAAAAGTAAAATGTACATGGTCTTTGTATACAGACTATGAGCTTAAATATGCCTTAAGAGAATAAGTGAACAAGGTATACAGTAACATACACCATACAGTTGCATTGGCAGAATTATATCAGGCAACAGAAATGTACTCTGAAATCATATTTTTCAATTGTTTAGCTGCTTTAAAACACTGGGAATTTTATGACAATTCCAATTTGCCAGCTCTTTCTGTTCTTTGTCATCATCTTGGCTTCTTCTGCAGGTAATTTTTTTATCAGTGACTCTTTGTGGTTTGATGTTTCCCTCTTGGCCCTCATTAATTCTTCAATGTTTTCCTGGAGGATATGGAAAAAGCCACCACCACCACCTACTTTACTGACCATATGGACAATGCATTCCTTTTGTTTGTCAATGGTCTGCTACTCTTAAGATCATCCCCACATTCCTTCTATAGGTTCCACTAAAGTAAATGATTTTCTCAAGCTTTACTGCCTTGACGAAACGGGTGGTCAGAATCACCCTAGCCTTTAAAGTGTTTTTCTTTCTCTCTTTTCTGAATGAGAATGTTCTATGTGCATGTCATGTGCGCATTACAATACAGTGGTCCCAGATGTTGCTTTTGACAGTGTCTGCAATATACCACATACAAATAAGAAGAGATTTCTGTATAAAATTTCATGGGAAAATATTGTCTTTAAGCATTACTGAAAATAGATATCTTACTCAGGCAAAAACAAAGTGTTCAGAAGGAGCAGAAGTGAAGGAAACAAAAACTAACAAAGTGGTTAAATTTTCAGTTATATCAGCCAGTGCCCAAAGGTGCGAGCCTGGAGGACTGCACACACATTATCCAGTCCCTACCTGATGACGATCCTCCAGAGGTCTTGGGAGTACACCCTGAGGCCATAAGGAGCCGCAGGGAGATTCAGAGCCAGAAGTTTATTGAAAGTCTCATTGCTATGCAACCAAAAGCTACCACTGCTGCCACCCTCAAGAGCCGGTAAGAATTCACCAGGAAAAATTATTGGTCAAAATTTGTCAGATATTCATTTGAAGAGATACAGTATAGAACTTGTAGAAAAGTATAATCTACGTGGTAGAAAAACTAAATTCTCCAAATGACACAGAAATACACACACACAGACATACATACACACATGCAATTACAGAGCATTTAGTAGTTCTAAATAAATCTTTGTTGAATGAATGACTGAATTGTACCTGGTGGGTGATATTTTTAAAATGAATTTGTTTAAATGTGAAATGTACATATTTACTTCAATACCACAGAAAAGACAACCATCCTAATAAGCAAAAGGACAGAGTCAGGAAGAACTAGCCCTGCATCTTGAGGCCTATGTGGATTATACCTTTCTTATCTCTGTTTCTAAGGTCACATTGCCTCGTTATCTTTATCCATAAATGGGGATAACAACTTTCTACTCATCAAAGCGATTGTGGGGTTCAAATGGCACCCTAGATATGCAGTGTTGGTGGTGCAATGGTGGGCATAGCTGCCTTCCAAATGGTATAATATATACCCAGATTGCCAGGTCTCCTCAGCCTGTGGCCATGCAATAAGATCGTGTTCATTAATGCCGGAGTGACGTGGCTTGATTGCCAGATGGACAATCCCACTCTTCCCTCCCCAGGATAATTCCAACAAAGTGTGCTCCAGCTGTTTCTAAACATCTAGGGCGCTCACTCATAGCTGCTCAGGAAATAGACAACACATGCACACACACACTTCTTCCTCTCTGCCCTCCTCACTGTGTCTGGATTCCAATCTCAGCAGCACCGGTCCACCTTGCGCAGTTAACTCTCTCTGTCTCAGGCTCCTCAAGCAGAGATAATGAAAGTACTGACTTCACAGGGCTGTTCTGAGTCAATGAAATCAGAGGTAATAATAGTACCTAACTCATCTGAGTTTCTTATGTATTTAAGTTCTACTTGTAAGTCTAATGAGTTTTAGCAATCATTTTTAAAAGATCTTTGAATAGTGTTTGATCCCATTTGGAAACTTAAACATTTTCAAATATATTAATATTCATTATAAAGTTAAGATGCTTCAGTTGTCTGTCTGCCAGACCTTCTCCCAAGTCTTTTCATAAATCTAAATAATTAATCAAATAAATATTATGAGTCTTAAATTCTCTTATTCTCCAATATTTTGTACCAATTTAACTGGAGTTCAACTTAAAATCCTAAATTAATTTCTCAATCATCTCTTTTAAATTAGCGCCACAAGACTGACCTCTAAGGTGTTAAGAGGCCCAATTCTCTTAAACATTACAAGTATTTAACATATCAACACATATAGATTCCTTAACACAAAAATAATTTTACTATAGTTTTGATTCTGTCAAACCTATTTATACTTCATTCTAAATCTTCCCAGAGTTGAAAGATGCTTACAGTGACCAAGTTTATCATTTTGCATGATTTTTGAGTTTGCCTTCTTAGTTTGCTTAAGGTTGAAAAAAACAAACAAACTAAACAAAACAGAGACTTTAACCAAAATATGAATTAATTATTGTTGGCAACATTGATAGGATGCCCTGAACCCTGTTTATAGTTGTTGTTAAGGTAATGATAGCTACATAACTCTCCGACCATCTATGTGACCATCACCTATCATCCTTGGATTCCAATTATAGTTACCTAATACTTCTGGGTATTCATAGATTGGAATTTAAATTTCTTTGGCTATTAAGATACATGTAAATATTTTCCATGTACCTTCAAAATCTTTGAACCCATTGTCATTCTGCACTTTCTTATAGTCTTCTTGTCTCTTTGGACCATACGAGTCATATTAAAATGCCACCTGATTGAATTCTGGCTATGGCTTATAACTTTGGCTGAGTATTTGGACATATCTCCTAGGTTATTGTACTGATAATTGAACTCTCATTTCACTGATTTAATGGATATATACTATCTGTTACATGTAAGGAATTTGTACACGTGATGAAAGAAGAGTATTTTATTAGAAACCTTCATCATGTCCCCAGAATATCAGGTTGAATTTCCCATAGACCTCGCACTTCTAAAGATTAGCTCTATACTGTTAGCATAATGCCAATCACACCAGCTACAGATGATATGATTATATAGAAATGCTTTTATAAATATACCAAATATGTTTATTAATGTCCCTTTGGTCATTTGGGGAGGCTTTAATTATCCCAGTCATGCTGTCTTTGCTTATTAGAGACTTGCCTGTGGGACTTAATTCAAAGGATCTATCATATTCAATTTAATGTCCTCAGTGGTAGCAAATCTTTGCCCTTTGTAGGTAAGTTTGATTTTTGACAGCTTTTGACCTTTAGAATTATTTGAAGTCACCCTGGATGAATTCTACTGAGAAACTCAACTTTAACGTCAAAAACAAAGTGTGATGACAAAGTAGGAAGATACCTTATGTCTGGCGACCTGTGAGCTGACTGGGAAGCGGCACTGTCGGGCTAAACATGTAGCGGTAGCTGCAAGATTGTCACTCACTTTGAAGGCTGGCGTCCATTTGGCTGTGTGAAACCTGGGGATTTTGTTGAAAAATCTGTCCCTCCTGGTGAGGATAGCACCAGAGAGAAAGCAAAGTCAAAAGCAGAGTGTCCCACTCCCACTCATCTGCTGACTGTCTCAGCTGGCCCTACCACCTCCCTGGGCCCTGGGTTCAACATCTTTGAAAGAATTCCAGAGAACCCCTCCAGCTCTAGTGTTTTGTGGTTTTTCTTAGTATCACAACCTCGCCCAGACCTGTATGCACACTGTCCTCCTGTCACCATTCGCTGGGGTGTTATCAGGAAACCTTTTATGTGAACATGGAGGAGGAATTTGACAAACAGTGGAATAAGCTATATGGCTGCTTAAGCATACACCGCCTAGTTGCCTCCTCTTTTTCATTCGGTCTTGGAACTTCCTTCATGTATATAAATTCCGACGAATATTGTACAAAGAAATACTGAAAGAACTTTTAAAATCTATATTTTCTTACTTATTATCTTAAGTGCACTGGACAGTTTTCTCATCTGTAAAATGAGACGAACTCTATGGTCTCTATAAGATCTTCCATATTATAGTTTTCTGGTTCTGTAAAAATGTTTTTACCTTCAGATGAGACCTAAACAGATGGCCCCCCTACATTGGACATATCTGTACCTCATTCTTTTCTTCATTAATTTCATTAAAAAGTTTTTTAATATACAACTGTACATATTTATGGGATACACAGTGATGTTTTGATATATGCAACGTATAGTGATCAAATTGGGGTAATTAACATATCAGTCTTCTCAAACATTTATCATTTCTTTGTGTTGGGAACATTCGTTATCCTATCTTCTAGCTATCTGAAAGTATACAAGGTCTATCCAGAAAGTATCCAGCCATTGTTAATATAAGGAAAACAGTTACATGGCTGATACTTTCCCAACAGGCCTTATATATTATTGTTAACTATAGTCATCCTACAATGCTATAGAACACCAGAACCTTTTTTTTCCTGTCTACCTGTAATTTTGTATCGTTTAACAAATCTCTTCCTAACCTTTCCTTCCCCCTCTATATCACATTCTTCTCTTCATTTCTTTTGCAGACCTAAGCAGAGTAATGATGAACTGGTGATGGAGATTTTATCTGACATGCTAAAGCGGTTGCCACTGACAGTGGAGAAAGAAGAAGGTGCTGCTGGAACTGCAAACACACTGAAGGGCATAATGTCAAGCCCCATTTGGGAATCTCTTTCCGAAAATCTCAAAGGTGAGCATGGGACCTGAGCTGCTTCCTCTCACCTTGACCTACTCAGGAAAGGACTCTGACAATGTGGGGTCTTCTTCATAAATTCTTGGCCTAGGCCAATGTCTAGAAGGGTATTTCCAACATTTTCCTCTAGAATTCTAATAGTTGCACACCTAAGGTTCAAGTCTGTTACCCAGCGTGAGTTGATTTTTGTGAGAGGTGAAAGAAAGGTGTGGGTCTTGTTATAGTCTTCTACATGTGGCTATCCAGTTTTCCCAGCACCATTTATTGAATAAGGATTCTTTTCCCCAGTGTATGGTTTTGTCTGCTTTGTCGAAGATTAATTGGCTATATGATGATGGTTTTATATCTAGGTTCTCTGTTCTGTTCCACTGGTCAATGTCCCTGTTCTTGTGCTAGTCCCATGCTGTTATAATGGCTATAGCCTTGTAGTATAGTTTGAAGTCTGGTAAATTGATACCGCCTATTTTGTTTTTATTGCCTAGGATTGATTTTGCTATAAGGGGTCTTCTCTGGTTCCATACAAAGCGTAAAATTATTTTTCTATATCTGTGAAAAATGATAATGGTATTTTCATAGGGATTGCATTGACTCTGTAGGTCACTTTTGGTAGGATAGACATTTTAACAATGTTGATTCTGCCGACCCATGAGCATGGTATATTCTTCCATCTGTTTACGTCCTCTGCTATTTCCTTCTTCAGTGTTTCATAGTTCTCCCTGTAGAGGTCTTTTACCTCCTTAGTTAAATATACTGCAAGGTACTTTATTTTCTTTGTTGGTATTTTGAAGGGAATTGAGTCTTTGATTTGGTTCTCACTTTGACTGTTGTTGGCATATATGAATGCCTCTGATTTCTGTGTATTGATTTTGTATCCTGAGACTTTGCCAAATTCATTTATCAATTCAAGGAGTCTCTTGGTTGAATCCTTGGGGTTTTCTAGGTATAATATGTCATCAGCAAAGAGTGAGAGTTTGATCTCTTCTGCTCCCATTTGGATGCCCTTAATTCCACTGTCTTGTCTGATTGCTGTAGCAAGGACTTCCAGCACTATGTTGAACAGAAGTGGAGATAGTGGGCAACCTTGTCTCATTCCAGTTCTAAGTGGAAATGCTTTCAGTTTTTCCCCATTCAGTATGATATTGGCTGTGGGTTTGTCATATATGGCTTGTGTAATTTTTAGGTAAGCCCCATCTATGCCTATTTTGTTGAGCGTTCTTATCATAAAAGGGTGTTGAATTTTGTCAAATGCTTTCTCTGCATCTATTGAGAGGATCATATGGTCTTTGTTTTTGCTTCAGTTTATATGGTGAATTACATTTATAGATTTGCATATGTTGAACCATCCCTGCATCCCTGGGATGAAGCCCACTTGGTTGTGATAAATTATTTTCTTGACAAGCACCTGGATTCGATTGGCTAGGATTTTGTTGAGGATTTTTGCATCTATATTCACAAGGGATATTGGTCTGTAGTTTTCTTTTTTTTGTTGCATCCTTTCCTGGTTTTGGTATCAGGGTTATGATCACTTCATAAAATGTGCTGGGGAGAATTCCATCCTTCTCGATGTTGTGGAATAATTTCTGCAGGACAGGCACTGGTTCTTCTTTGTAGGTGTGGTAAAATTCAGGGGTGAAACCATCTGGTCCAGGACTTTCTTTTTAGGAAGGTTTTTTAATACTGTTTCAATTTCAGTACTTGATATTGGTCTGTTCAGAAATTCTATTTCTTCCTGGTTGAGCCTAGGGAGGCTGTGTGTTTCTAAGAAATTGTCCATTTCCTCCACATTTTCCAGTTTGTGTGCATAGAGGTTTTTGTAGTATTCATAAGTTATGTCTTGTATCTCCGTGGCATCAGTTGTAATTTTTCCTTTATTGTTCCTGATGGAGATTATTAGAGATTTTCCTTTTCTATTTTTCGTTAGTCTAGGCAATGGTGTGTCAATTTTCTTTATTTTTTCAAAGAACCAAGTTGTTTTATTAATCTTCTGTATAGTTTCCCTGTTGTCAATTTCGTCTAGTTCTGATTTGATCTTAATGATTTCACTTCTTCTGCTAGGTATGGGGTTGATCTGTTCTTTTTCCATCTCTTTGAGATGATTCATTAGGTTGTCTATTTGTAATCTTTTTGACTTTTGGATATAGGCATTTATGGAAATAAACTTTCCTCTCAGGACTGCTTTAGCTGTGTTCCACAGGTTTTGGTAACTTGTGTCACCTTTGTCATTTAGTTCAAAGAATCTTTTGATTTCTATCTTGATTTCTTCATTTATGAAGTGATCATTCAGCAGAAGGTTGTTTAGTTTCCCTGACTGTGTGTAGAAATGAGAACTCCTGTTAGGATCGATTTCTATATTTATTCCATTGCAGTCTGAAAAGATACATGGTATAATTTCTATTTTTTAAAATTGTTTGAGTCGTGCTTTGTGTCCTAGGATATGGTCCATCTTAGAAAATGACCCATGAGCTGATGAGAAGAACATATATTCAGTGGTTTTGGGGTAGAACGTCCTATAAATGTCATTCAGGCCCATTTGTTCTAGAGTTCCACTTAAGTCCATTATTTCTGTGTTAATTTTTTGTTTGGAGGATCTGTCCTGTGCTGTCAGTGGAGTGTTAAAGTCTCCAACTATTATGATGTTGTTATTTATCCATTTGTTTAGATCAAGTAGAGTTTGCTTTATGAATCTGGGTGCACCAAGGTTGGGTGCATATATATTTAGAATTGTTATGTCTTCTTGTTGAACTGTACCCTTCACCATTATATAGTGACCTTCTTGTCTTTTATTACTTTTGTTGATTTAAAAACTAAGTTATCTGTAATCAGCACCGCCACACCAGCTTTCTTTTGGCTTCCATTTGCTTGAAATATTGTTCTCCACCCCTTTACCTTTAGTCTATATGCATCCTTGCAGGTTAGATGTGTTTCCTGAAGGCAGCAGATACTTGGCTTGTATTTTTTTATCCATTCGGCCAGCCTATGTCACTTGAGTGGAGAGTTCAAGCCATTCACATTTATTGAGATAACTGATAGGTGGGGCAGATTTCTGTTCATTATGTTGGGTTGAACTTTGTTGCTTTGTTTTCTCTCTTGAGCCATTGTGGTATCTGGGCTTTGATCTTTAGCTTTGAGTTGATTTACATTCTTGAGTGTTTATTGCTGATCCATGGGTAACACTGTTTTGAGTACTTCTTGAAGGGGTGGTCTTGTCTTGGTGAATTCCCTCAGTCTTTGCCTATCTGAGAATGTCTTGGTTTCTCCTTTGTATACAAAACTTAGTTTTGCAGGGAATAAGATTCTAGGCTGGGCATTATTCTGCTTCAGAAGAGTGAGAATGGGGCCCCAGTCTCTCCTTGGTTGTAAGGTTTCAGTAGAGAAGTCTAGCGTTATTCGGATTGGCTTTTCTTTGTATGTTACTTGCTTCTTTTGCCATACAGCTCATAAAAGGGCCTCTTTAGTTGATATTTTGATCAGTCTGATGACTGCATGCCGTGCCGTCTTCCTGTTTGCACTGAATCTCCCAGGGGTCCTCAGAGCTTCTTGAACTTGTATATCGAGATTTTTAGCAAGGCCTGGGAAATTTTCCTCTATTATATCTTCGAATAGCTTATCCAATCCTTGAGTGTTTTCTTCTTCCCCTTCTGGTAACCCTATGACCCTCACATTAGGTTTCTTCACACAATCACACGTCTCTTGTAGGCTTTGCTCTTTTCTCTTGTTTCTTTGCTCTATCTCTGTGACTGATTTATTTAATTGGAAGGTGTTATCTTCAATCTCTAAGATTCTTTCTTCTGTTTGATCTACCCAGTTCTTGAGGCTTTCCATTGTGTTTTGTAGTTCCCTGAATTGATTCTTCATTTCCAGGAGTTCAGTTAGACTTTTCTTCATTGTATCAATTTCTTTAGTGAATTTTTGTTCCAGGTCCTGGAGTCTTTTTGCATTTTCTTTGTGTTGATTATCCAGTTTTTCTTGCAACTCCATTAAATTTTCTTACGATCCATGCTCAAAATTCTTCTTCTGTCATTTTAATGGTCTGATTTTGGTTGGTGTCTGTCGTGGCCCGATTACAGGATGGGATGACACTGAACATAAAATAACGACACAGACGCACATGGATATGACAATGACTCGAGTGACCGTTGCACCGGTCGCTTTATTTTTATACCCCCCAGACCCAAGGTTAGTTCCTTGTACGTGAGCATCTGAGCATAGCAGCGATATCAGCCAATTCCAGAGTTGTTTCAAAAGGGAACAATTTCCCATGGTCTCAGACCTCAAAACGGTTACTAAAGTTAAGGTGCCAGACAGAGCTCAAAAGCCAAGGCCGAGATAGACAACATAAAACAATGCAGCCATTTGAAGTGCTTCTTGGTCTCAATCCCAGGTTGCAGCTCCTCCCTTTTATTTTCCATATATACAATTATCCTATGAAATCCTGGATTCTGAGAAAAAGAAAAGTTTGAGCTATAGTATTGAATAAAGCATCACAATGCATGATATTCTTAGCTGAAGTTTAGCAAAGTTACTGTCAGAAGAGAAGAGTTGGTCGTAGTGTGCTTCTAAAAGTCTCTTAGTGACGTGGTAGGCAGCACCCCCACACCGGCACAGGCTCTTACATATTCACCAAGAGTAGTGCCACTAGCCGCTAGCGGGCCCAGAATTTTCTGACAGTCAGGATTAGTGTTCCTCTTTGGGGGTGGGCTTTCCATTTGAGTTTTTATATTTCCAGAGTTCCTTCACTGATTACCTCCCATCTGGATCAGTTGTTGCTTCTTTCCTTTGGGTTTTTGTTTGGGTATTGACACACTCCATTTAGTCTCTGAGCTGGTAGGTGGTGTCTGTGGGTGAGATTTGACCACTTCCTGTATAATGAGTCAGTAGGTGCTATGAAAAGGGTGTGCAGGATGTCCTCCCTGTCAGTAGGTGGCGCTTGCTTGGAGGAACAGGCTAAGCTGTTGTTTTGTGTCCTGTTATCAGCTCTTGTTCCTGTAGAGAGAACTCTAGTGCCTCAGGTGGTGGGTGGGGCCCTGGGACTTCCAGGTGTGTCCTTTTCTCCCCCTCAGTGAGGGCTGGTCTAGGAGACAGTCTGGGCGGAGCTGGGTTGGGTCAGCCTGCCCTCAGGCACCACCAATGCGGTTAGCAGGGGTCAAAGTTCTGTTCTCTGCTTCCAGGAAAAGCTGCCAGGGAGGGGCTGGAGTGGCCCCACTCAGAGAGTCTGCGTGTGGGGGTGGGGCTGTCTGAGACCCGCAGTCTGGAGCGGGCCTCGCTTGTTTCCACCCTCCCCAACTCCACAGCTCCTCCTGGGCCTCTGCCAGCAGGCCAGACCACACGCCACCAGGTCTCCCCTGGCTGTGATGCCGGCGGGTAGGTTCCCTGCGCAGGAACGCCACCTGGGTTGGGCGTATGGCCTCCCTTGGGAGGAGGGTTGCCCTCAAGCATGCTGATCTGCCCCTGAAGGCACACACACCGCAGTAGGCTGTTCACAAATATCCCTTCTGTGCCCTGGGAAATGGAAGACCTGGGTGCACGGGATCTGGTCTGCAGGTCTGACCCCTTGGCCTCAGAATTCAATCCCTGACCCTACCAAAGAGAGGAGTGCGGGTCCTAATTCACCCATGGGGAGCCCAAGCTAGGTGGATGTCTCTCCGCCTCAGGGTCTGCCCCGTTCTCCTGGAGTCACCAGGTCAGCAGCACCTGGGAGGGCTGGCGGGTAGGGAGCTCACCGTCTGAGTTCCCCTCAGTCAGCTGTAGGGCCCCAAAAGGGAAGGTCCTGTTCCCTGGTGATGCCTGAGGCTAGTGGCTATATTGCCTCTCTCAGCAGCCACAGTTAGTGTCGGGGGAGGGGAGAATGGAGCAATATGACACCTGCCGCGAGGCTTCCGATCTGTGCACAGGGAGGTGCCCCAAGGGAGTTGGGAGCCTGGTGCCACCTGCACTACAGGCTTACCGCTCGCTGGCAGTGGCCGTCACTGGGGTGGTGTCCGCAGGTCTCTCCTCCTACTGGGGAGCTCACCAGTAGTCCAAGATGCAAGGGAGGGGAAAGTTAACCTCTCCACCCTCCCTTGCCACCGGTCTCCAGGTTACTCGGGAGGTCTCTGCTTCCAGTTTTCCTCTGCAACCTCATCCCATGGAGTCTCCGGTACCCCTCCTTCCGACCCTTGGTCAATCTATGCTAGTCTGCTTGCTTTTTACTTCTAATTTCTTCTAGAAACTCAATTTTCCCTCTTAAATTTTAACATCCATATCCTAGCACTTTTAAAAAGTTCATTTTGGAATTAAATGTTGAGCAATAGTCTGTCAAAATAGTGTTATTGCTGAGTCTTGATCAAGGGCAGCAAATCCCACCCACAATGTGTTTTTGCACAGCCTGCAAACAGAATGCTTTTCACTCTTTTTAATGGTTGAAAAAAACCAAAGGATGATAATTTGTGACACACAAATATTATATGAAATTCAAATTTAGGTGCCCATAAATAAAGTTTTATTGGAATGTAGCCACATATATTCATTTACGTATTGTCTGTGGCTGCACTCGCACTACAAGGAAAGAGTTGAGTAGCATTGACAGAGATGGTACGGTCCACAAACCCTAAAATATTTGCTGTCTGACCTTCCACAGAACATGTTGATCAATCCCTGAACAAGACACATAAGATTCCTTTAACTTAATAACCTATACCCTGCCATGGATGTTTTTAATCTGTAAAACATCAAAATTTTATATCTTTTTTTAATCCAGATCATGATCCCCTTATCCATTGTGTCTTGCTAACCTTTTTGAACCAAGAAATTGAGCGATTTGATAAGTTACTATTTGTCATACATAAATCTTTAAAAGATCTTCAACTTGCAATAAAGGGAGAGACCATCCTCACACAAGAATTGGAGGAAATATTTAACTGTTTCCTTAACATGAAAGTGCCTACAGTGTGGCAGGTAAGCAATTATTATTATTTCCTAGTTACTTGTTTCCTTGAGATAAATATCCGGATTCAAGGCAATGGTTAAGCTAACTATGGTACATACATGTGATGAAACATTATGTGACTATTAAAAGATGCCAATATCCTTTTGATATGAATATATATTAATACACCTCTCAAAAGGCAATTTGACTATTCCACTTAAATTTATCTTAGAAATGTTTATTACAGGACTGTTGATAATAACAAAATGCTGAAAACAATTTGAATATCTATTAATAGGAATCTGGTTACATAAGCTATGGTACATCCAAATGTAACCCTTCTAAATGTTGTGCCCAGGAACAATGGCTCAGTATTTGCTAATGCAGTGTTCACAGTGAACTTTGCAAAACATACCCACTACAAATAAAAAGGCTCAACTGTATATGCATGTATACAGTGTGTGTGCGGATGGAGAGAGTAGACTGGAGGAAAACATACAAAAATAACTTTTTCTCTGGACAATAGAATTATGAATTATTTCTATACCTGCCTTATACAGTTCTATATTTCATATTTCTACAATGAGAATATATTGCTTTTTCCTGATTCAAGCAGCAGAAACAGAGAAAAAAAGGAATATATTGCTTTTGTAAGCAAAAAAAATTGACATTTTTAAATTAAAAAATAAAGACAAAGCAAAACAAGATAAAGAGACTGCTGGGTTGTGGCCTTAAGCAAAAGGCCAAATTGTAAAAACACAAAGTTTATTAGACTTTAGACCAAGAATAAAATCATCCATGGAAGATCTGGCTGCACAGAGTAGGAAATTAACAAACATCCTGTTGGACACAAAAACTATTGCTCCAGAAATGAAATTCTCTCCTTACAATTAGCATTGGCCTTTCCCAAAACCCTGAATCCTATATCAGGTTATAAACCTATGTAGACATGTGAAAAGTTGTTCAATACCATGTATAATCAGGGAAATGCAAATTAAAACCACAATGAGATAAACTTTACACCTACTAGGATGGATAGAATCAAAAAGAGATACTAACAAGCATTGGTGAGGATGTGGAGAAATTGGAACCCTCATATATCACTCATGGGAATGTAAAATGGCACAGCCACTGTGGAAAACAATCTCACCGGGAATGGAAGCTTTAAGTGTTTTATCTAAGGCACTGTTAAAATAATGCCATTTTGCCTTGGTAATAATTTTCATATTTTTCATTATGTGCTTTCAGTTGAAAATGACATCCTGTTGCCGAATTGTTTCTTCCAAGCAATTGAGTCCATTACTGAAGTTTGCAGAAATGTTCCTAATGACCCCAAAGACAAATCTAAAAAGAAAAATTAATGTGACTGTCTTTAAACCCCAACAGAAACACGCCTACATGTCGTGTAAGCCACTGAGTCCCTGGGTTAATGATCTCATCCAGCGACTGAACTTCTTTAATACATGGGCCAAAGTGGCTTTCACTGCAATACGTCGTCGGTATGGATGAAAGCTACTATACATTTCTTCCCCATTTTTGCTTAAAGTTTAACAGTTTACAACATAATGTCACATGTGTGGTCTCCTTGGTTTCTCACAGTAATGTGTGAGTTAAGCAGGGGAGGGATTCTTATCTTCCATGTGGGCTGAGGAAGTGAGGAAGTTGAGAGTCTCATCCAAGGCCACTGCACTTGAAGAGACAGTTACGATTAGAACCTAGTGCCTTTCTCTTTCTGTTATTCTACACTGTGTCCTGAGAAATTAGCAGGGGAAATGTGAAAGGAAATAAGAATTAGTTACATATAATTTTTTTTTTTTAGAGACAGTGTCTCTCTCACTCTGTTGCCCAGGCTGGAGGGCAGTGGTGTGATCATAGCTCACTGCAGCCTCCAACTCCTGAGCTCAAGGGATCCTCCTGGCTCAGCCTCTCCAGTAGCTGGAACTACAGGAATGTGCCACCATGCCCAGCTAATTTTTATATTTTGTATAGACTTATGGAGTCTTATTATGTTGCCCGGGCTGGTCTCAAACTCCTGGCCTTAAGCAGTCCTCCCACGTCAGCCTCCCAAAGTGCTGGAATTACAGGCATGCACCACAGCACCTGGCCCCTAGAAACATATAATTTTTAAATGTGTTTTTAGTCATAATAAAAATAGCTTGAAAGGCATGGGACTAGCTAGCATTTAACAAGTGCCTTGTGGTGTGGCAAACATTTTTCTAAAAGCTTCACTCATACTAACTCACCTAATTCTCACAGCAACCCTATGATGTGAAGTAGGGACTACCATTATCATCATCCCATTTTAGACATGAGGAAACTGAGGCAAAGATATGAAATAAGTAAGTTGTGCAAAGTTTCACACTAGAGCATGGAAGTACTGAAATTTGAACCCAGAAAATTGGGTTCCAAAGTCTGTACCAGACTGCCTCTTACACCATTTAACTAGAAGTGAGTGTGAGCAACAGAACAAATGCAGACACCTGACCCACATTTCTATGATCTAGATCCTTTGAGAGAAGTCTGTGACAAGATTTAGCAAGGCCCAGCTAGGATTCCCACGACAATGGCTTCCCTTCTTACCCAAATCCATTGCCTTCCAGTCTTGAGGTCTCCCTTTTCCCTCACAAGCTTAAAACCATAGCTGGTTTCCACTCAAGTACAGGACAAGAGTCCTGAGTGGGTGAAAAGTAAAGGGAGGAACCTGGGAGGGTGTAGAGGGACTTGCCCAGACCCCCTGAAGGTGTGCAACTATTCCCTAATGACCCCAACCTGTGGCCTGCCTTCCAATAGGTATATGAGATTTATCACAGCTTGGAAGCAGTCTGTTCAATCAAAATCCAAACTGCCTGCTGATCCGGAGAATTTCTTTGAAGGATTTCCTGCAAGATACTGGCTCCCAGCTTTCTTCTCCCCACAAGGTGAGCCTTAGAGCCAGGATCGGGCCCACTTCTGGCCCAGGCAAATTTGCACTCAGGGCCCTATCATGCTCTCCCCTCCTCCCCTTAGGATGTGGAGCCCAGATGACAGTCCCTGCATCCCCACAAGTGCCTGAGTCTCTTGCGTGCACTAGAGCAATCTCTCCTCTCCCTCCCCACCCACTTCCATCCCTCACCCCAATCTCCTCACATCTCAAAATACAACCCCCTTATCAGGCCTCACCTGTGCTTAGCAGGGCACTGTCCTCATCTCCAGGCCATTGAATCTGTGATGTCAAAGGCTGACGCGAGACACCCCCAAAGGCCATGACAGAGGACTGGAGATGGGCACCTTAACTGGGGGCTGATTCTGTGCTTCAGGCATTCATTCATTTTTTCCTTCACAAGAAGTGATAACTGAATGTTCGCTGGGCCCTGGGCCCCACCTGCTCTGCACAAATGTTCAGCAGGAAAAAGACTTCAGCCAGTGTGTGTGGTTGGGTGATAAGGGCATCGTAAAGGGGCAACGCCGGACTGTGAGCTCTATGAAGGCAGGAACCAGGTCTGTTTTAACTTGTGTTGTATTCCTAGCACCTAATACAGCCCCCAGCACCATATAAGCGCTCTCTAAACTTTGTATAAATTAAGTCATTCAATTCTCATGACAATCTTATGAGGTTATTATTATAATTATCCCTATTTTCAAATAGAAAACCGTGGCATAGAGAAGTTAAGAGATTTGCCCAAAGTTATACACCTAGTACGTTAAATGACTTTGGACAAAAACAAAAGCAAAGATTTTTAACTCAGCCTATCTGACTTAAAAAATTGACTTAAGCACTACACTACACTGGGGATAGAGATCTTATTAGAGACAATTCCATCCAAAGGTGCAGAGGGCGGAGGGAGCAAAGCACATATTCATTACAAGACTGAACAAGAGCCCCAGAGGGAGCGTGGGGTCCCATGAAGCTGGAAAGATGGGCACAGCCGCCCAGAGGAGGCGTAAGACACACTGCGGGAGTCACCCCCATCCTGTAGCAGCGGGAACCATGTCCAACAGCTGCAGTGTAGAAGGGAAAGGGACTCAACAGAACACAAAACAGGGTCCCGGTCATCCAGGGGCCTGCACCAACCTCCAGGCAGAGCTGGCGCATGTGGGAGGGCTGGGGAGCGGGGAGGGGAGCGGGGGATGGGAGCGGGAGACGCAGGGTGGGAGTGGGCGGGAGGAGCGGAGACGCAGCCCTGGGAGGCTGGGGCGGGGAGGAGAGAGCGCAGGTGAGGGCTGGGGCAGGCTGGGAGACGCAGGTGGGAGCTGGGGCGGGAGGGAGGCGGACGCAGGGGAGGCTGTGGCGGGGAGGGTGAGCTGGGAGAGCAGGTGGAGTGGGGGCGGGAGGGAGTGGAGCGCAGTGAGGGCTGGGGGGGATAGGCTGGGAGCGCGGTGAGCTGGGGCGGGGAGGGGGCGGAGACGAGGTGGGAGGGCGTGGGAGCGGGGAGGGAGCGGAGACCGCAAGGTGGAGGCTGGGAGCGGCAGGGAGCGGGGGAACGGCCCGTGGGAAGCAGAGCCGTGGGCCTCCGTGGGTGAAGGGACATGGGCGAGGGTGGGCGAGAGGAAGCACGACTCTAGGTCTTGGCTTGGAAAGTGGTGGCTGCTGGTCATTCACTGAAATAGGGCGCACAGGGACAGGAGCAAACTAACAGGGTGGAAATGGGTGGGTGTGGGAACTGGAGGTGTTCTCATTGTTTCTTGCCCAACGCAACCTTTCTCACGCAACCAGGGGAAAGTGGGCCACAGCAGCTTTGCAACTCCAGAGGGAAAAGGGTCGTCCTTCCACACTGTCCTGGTGCCATTCTTAAGATTCAGACACACTTGGTCTCAGACTAGCCCCTGGGCCCCGTCTTTGTTGCAAGGACGTTGAGCCGATGGTCAGCCGAGACTCGGGTCAAGAAACGGGAGGGCGGCCCCAACGGACATGGGGGGCTGGAGCCGAAAAAACAGCACTTAGTCGCCCGAGGTCCCGCGCTGGCCGCGGGCGTCACGTGGCCGGACGATGAGCCGCCCGCCGTCGCCGTGAGCCTCGGCCCCCGCCCCGCCCGCCTCTCGCCCAGGCCCCTCCCCTCGCCGACCTCGCGGCCTCTCCGCCCCGCCGCGCCCTCTCGCCCGGGCCTCTCGCCCGGCCCCTTCGCCCGCGCCGCTCGCCGCGCCTCTCGCCCCGCGCCCTCTCGCCCCGCGCCGCCTCGCCGCGCCCTCTCGTCCCGCGCCGCCTCGGCCCGCGCCCTCCTGGCTCCCTGCCTCCGCGCGGCAGGGCGCTAGCCTGCGGGAAGCCCGGGACTCGCGAGACTCACGGCTCCGCGCTTCTCCACAGCCTCCTCACCGCCGTGCTTCAGGACTACGGAAGGGCGGGCCTCTCCATGGACGCCCTCACTTTCACCCACCATGTGTTTTCTGACACCAGCGACATCAAGAGAGGAGTCTCCCATCGTCATCGAAAAGAAACTCACATAGTCAGGAGAGCCTTTCAGGTACTGGGATACTTGAAAGATTGGAAAGGGAAAATCATTCCATTCGTTCATTCAGGTCATTCCCTCAGCACCGTGTCCAGCACTCACCACAGCCGGGCGCCGAGAGGCAGGCAGACAAGGCACAGTCCCCTTCCAGTCCGCACGCCATCAAACTTCATCTCTACACCTCCTTCTAGGGGAAAGAAAAAATCTAAATAATGACTAAAGATTTAATGTATATAAATGACTTTATCTCCTTTTATTAGTGAAAACAGGACGCTGCTGAGGCCCGAATGTCCAGGGTGGCGTTTCAGCCAGCGGGCCCCTCCTGCCGCCGCCGGCCAGGCTCGGGCCGGTGGAAGACGCCCGCCAACCTGGCCGCAAGCGCTGAGCAGGACCGGCACTCAGGCTGGGAGTGCAGACCGCTGGCCGGGCACAAACCCAGGCCTGCCACCCTCCCACCATCGTCCCTGCCACTGTTTGGAGAGCCATGGTTGTCTTTACTAAATTCCACTTGTTCTGAATCGGGAATCTATCTTTCTGCTCCAGGACCAATGCTGGGGGTGGGGGAGGACAGGTGTTGGTCAAGGATAAAAAAACACGAAAAGGGCCGGCGCGGTGGCTCACGCCTGCAATCCTAGCATCTGGAGCCGAGGCAGGAGGATCGCTCAAGATCAGGAGTTCAAAACCAGCTGAGCAAGAGTGAGACCCCGTCTCTACTAAAATAAAAAGAAATTATTGCCAACTTATATATAAAAAATTAGCAGGGCATGGTGGCGCATGCCTGTAGCCCAGCTACTCGGGAGGCTGAGGCAGGAGATTGCTTGAGCCCAGAGTTTGAGGTTGCTGTGAGCGAGGCTGACGCCACGGCACTCACTCTAGCCTGGGCAACAAAGCAAGACTCTGTCTCAAAAAAAAAAAAAAAAAAAAAAACATGAAAGGAAGCTCAATATCTCTAGTGAGGTAAATGCAAAGCCATTTTGCACCAACCAAAATAACAAAAAATAGTAATAAATAAATATAATCATGTGCCACTTAATTATGGGACTGTGTTCTAAGAAATGAGTTATGAGGTAATGTCTTCATTCTGTGGGGACATCATGGAGTGTGTCTGCACAAACCTAGGTGGCACAGCCTCCCACACACCGAGGCTATGTGGCATGGCCTATTGCTCCTGGGCTACAAACCCGTCCAGCATGCTGCTGTGCTGGACACAGTGGCAAGTGTCACACAACGGTATTTGTGTGTCTCAGCATAGAAAAGGGAATGTGTTGCTCTATGATGTCATTGGATGATAGTAATTTTTCAGTTCCATTATAATGTTATGAGACCACCTTGGTATATATTTGGTCAGTCATTGACTGAAATGTGGCACATGACTGTAAATTGGGGGTCATAGATAGCCATATGTTTAGCTTTGGTGTAGAAGCTGCCAAATGGTTTTTCAAAGTGATTGTACCAATCTACAGGCTGGCCAGTAAGTAAAAAATTATTCCACATCCTTGCCAACATTTGGTATTTTTAGTGTTTTAATTTTAGTCCTTCTGATGGGGGTGTAGAGGTATCTCTTTGTGATTTTAATTTGCATTTCCTTGACGGCTAATGAAGCTGAGCACCCTTTAAAATGCTTGTTGACATTCAGATTTCCTCTTTTATGAAGTTTCTGAGACTTTTGCCCATTTTTTAATTGGGCTGTCTTTGTCTTACTGATTTATAGCAATTCTTTACATATTCTGGATATAAGTCCTTTATCAGATATATGTATTGAAGGCATCTTCTCCCAGTATGTGACATTCTGATTCACTTTCTAATGGTGTCTTTGGGTAAACAAAAATTCTTTGTTATAACAAATTCCAGTATATTCATCTTTTCTTAGGGTTAGTACTTTTTTTTATGTCCTATTTAAGAAATCTTTGCCTACCCCAAGGCCATGAAATATTCTCTTTGTTCTCTGTTATCTTCTAGAAACTATATTACTTTACCTTTTATATTCTGTGAGCTACATCAAATTGAGTTTGTGTATGGTATGAGGTGGGGGTCAAAGTTCTTTTTGTTCCATATGGATACCCAATTAACTTGGCACCATTTCTTTTGGTTGAAATGGCCATCCCTCCCCTACTTCAACTTTGTCATAGATCATTGCATAAATAATTTCATATGCCTGGGCCTGTTTCTGGAGTCTTCATTTTGTTCCACTGATTATTTGTCTGTCTTTGTGGCAGCACCATAGTATTTTACTTACTGTAGCTTCATTGTAAGTCTTAATATCTGGTAACATAAAGTCCTCTCACTTTGCTCTTCTTTAAAGTTGTCTTAATTTTTGGAGAATTGATGTCTTAACACTACTGCAACTTTTAGTAATAAGTATTTATTTAGCTCTTTTTTATTTCTCTAGCTTAAATTTAAACATTTATATAGTTCTTCAATTTCTTTCTAGTCCAATGTTCAATAGAAAAGTTAATAATGAACATCCTTGTCTTTTTCCTAAAACTCAAGGAATAGCATTTAATATTTCATGTTTAAGTATTATATCATTTATAGGTTTTTGGTAGTTTAAGAAGTTTCCTTCTATTCCTAGTTTGTTGAAGTTTTCTTAATTATGAATAGGTATTGAATTTATTAAATGATTTTCTGCATCCATTGAAACAATCAGACAGCTTTTATCTTTTATCTTATTAACATGGTGGATTATATAGATAGAACTATCTGGAGTTTATTTTGTTATAAAGTATGATTCCTATATTAAGAACTTTTATGAAGAATGGAAAATAAATGTAATGAAAGATCTTTTCAGCATCTATGGAGATAATCACATGATTTTTCACTTTTATCAATATGATCAATTATAAGATTTCCTGAGCTTGAATCATCTTAATTCTAATACTTTATTCAAGACTTTTGCATCAATATTTGACTTGAGATTAGTCTGGAGGATTTGGAGGTTTTTTGAGTAGGGGTGTGATATTGTTATTTTATTTAGTTTTTACTGTACATATTATTGATTGTTTTCCTTAACCTAACCCTATGTGCCTTTTGTCTTTAGGGATCTCATAGTTTCTGGTCCATTGGGGATACTTCTCATTTTCCAGTGCTTTCATGACTGCATTCCAAAATTTGGGGTGGGTGGAGGCGGCCAGCACTCTTGCTGTTGGCCTCTTGGTGCAGTCCTGGCCTTCCTCAGCACTTAGAACACTGCCCTTAGAAATGATTGAGAGAACATACAGAAAGACTGAAGAAACTGTATCAGAAGAAGGATGCAACTGGAAGAATCCATCCTAGAGGAGAAAAGACTCTGAGGAGAAAAAGAAGTGTCTAAAGGGTGTTACATGAAGAACTAGACCCTAATTCTACTAGAAGTAGAACTCCAAGGAGTGGGGGCTCCACAGGATAGACTCATTTAAAATAGGGGGCATTCAGTTGGTCTAAAATGGTGATGATGGTGGAGTGTCCTTTTGTAGACAGGGAGTGCCCTGTTATTGGAGTTTTGGGAGAAATTAGATGACCACTTGGCAAATGGAAGAAATTTAAAGTTCAGATGTGTTATAGACTTTTTATTCAATTGTTTATTAATTTATTCAATTGAAAATACGTATCCCAAACTGTGATAGCTGTTGGGAGTATAGAGACAGACAAATATGGCTCCTGCCGTCCAGGAGATGACAACTGGCCCGGGGAGGGCGGCTCTGGTGCTCGCCAGCCAGCGTCTGCCAACCGTTCACCACGCGCCAGATACTCAGGCCTCACAAACCACCCTCACTTTTTTTTTTTTTTGCTCCCACGCCCTCCCACCTGCGTCTCCCGCCCCTCCCCGCCCCCAGCTCCACCTGCGCTCCCAGCCCCTCATCCCCCCCAGCCCCTCCACTGCTGCCCAGCTCCCCTCCCCGCCCCACCCCCACCTGCTCCGTCCCCCACCCTCCCCGCCCACGCCTCCACCTGCGTCCTCCTCCCTCCCGCCCCAGCTCCCACCTGCGTCTCCCGCCCTGCCCCAGCCCCTCCACTGCGCTCCTCTCCCTCCCCGCCCCCAGCCCTCCCACTGCGTCTCCCGCTCCCTCCCCCGCCCCCTCCCACCCTGCGTCTCCCGCTCCCCTCCCCGCCCAGCTCCACCGCGTCTCCCGCTCCCATCCCCGCTCCCCTCCGCTCCAGCCTCCCACATGCGCCAGCTCTGCTGGAGGTTGGTGCAGGCCCGGATGACCGGACTGTTTTGTGTTCTGTTAGTCCCTTCCCTTCTACACTGCACTGTTGACATGGTTCCCGCTGCTACAGGATGGGTGACTCCCGCAGTGTGTCTTACGCCTCCTCCGGGCGGCTGTGCCCATCTTCCAGCTTCATGGGACCCCACGCTCCTCTGGGCTCTTGTTCTGTCTTGTAATGAATATGTGCTTTGCTCCCTCCGCCCTCTGCACCTTTGGATGGAATTGTCTCCAATAGATCTCTATCCCCAGTGTAGTGTAGTGCTTAAGTCAATTTTTAAGTCAGATAGGCTGAGTTAAAAATCTTTGCTTTTGTTTTTGTCCAAAGTCATTTAACATACTAGGTGTATAACTTTGGGCAAATCTCTTAACTTCTCTATGCCACGTTTTCTATTTAAAATAGGGATAATTATAATAATAACCTCATAAGATTGTCATGAGAATTGAATGACTTAATTATACAAAGTTTAGAGAGCGCTATATGGTGCTGGGGCTGTATTAGGTGCTAGGAATACAACACAAGTTAAAACAGACCTGGTTCCTGCCTTCATAGAGCTCACAGTCCGTGTTGCCCCTTTACGATGCCCTTATCACCCAACCACACACACTGGCTGAAGTCTTTTTCCTGCTGAACATTTGTGCAGAGCAGGTGGGGCCCAGGCCCAGCGAACATTCAGTTATCACTTCTTTGTGAAGGAAAAAATGAATGAATGCCTGAAGCACAGAATCAGCCCCAGTTAAGGTGCCCATCTCCAGTCCTCTGTCATGGCCTTTGGGGGTGTCTCGCGTCAGCCTTTGACATCACA
The DNA here is from genome assembly GCF_000165445.2 of Microcebus murinus. Classification (NCBI taxonomy): domain Eukaryota; kingdom Metazoa; phylum Chordata; class Mammalia; order Primates; family Cheirogaleidae; genus Microcebus; species Microcebus murinus. The sequence goes on from NC_033676.1 coordinate 38,323,099, forward strand.
GATTCAAATGCCCTGGAGATGAGGACAGTGCCCTGCTAAGCACAGGTGAGCCTGATAAGGGCTGTATTTTGAGATGTGAGGAGATTGGGGTGAGGGATGGAAGTGGGTGGGGAGGAGAGGAGGATTGCTCTAGTGCACGCAAGAGACTCAGCACTTGTGGGATGCAGGACTGTCATCTGGGCTCCACATCCTAAGGGAGGGGAGAGCATGATAGGGCCCTGAGTGCAATTTGCCTGGGCCAGAAGTGGCCCGATCCTGGCTCTAAGGCTCACCTTGTGGGGAGAAGAAGCTGGGAGCCAGTAATCTTGCAGGAAATCCTTCAAAGAAATTCTCCGGATCAGCAGGCAGTTTTGGATTTTGATTGAACAGACTGCTTCCAAGCTGTGATAAATCTCATATACCTATTGGAAGCAGGCCACAGGTTGGGGTCATTAGGGAATAGTTGCACACCTTCAGGGGTCTGGGCAAGTCCCTCTACACCCCCCAGGTTCCTCCCTTTACTTTTCACCCACTCAGGACTCTTGTCCTGTACTTGAGTGGAAACCAGCTATGGTTTTAAGCTTGTGAGGCAAAAGGGAGACCTCAAGACTGGAAGGCAATGGATTTGGTAAAAGGAAGCCATTGTCGTGGGAATCCTAGCTGGGCCTTGCTAAACTTGTCACAGACTTTCTCTCAAAGGATCTAGATCATAGAAATGTGGGTCAGGTGTTCGCATTTGTTCTGTTGCTCACACTCACTTCTAGTTAAATGGTGTAAGAGCAGTCTGGTACAGACTTGGAACCCAATTTTCTGGGTTCAAAATTTCAGTACTTCCATGCTCAGTGTGAAACTTTGCACAACTTACTTATTTCATATCTTTGCCTCAGTTTCCTCATGTCTAAAAAGGGATGATGATAATGGTAGTCCCTACTCACATCATAGGGTTGCTGTGAGAATTAGGTGATTAGTATGAGTGAAGCTTTTAGAAAAATGTTTGCCACACCACAAGGCACTTGTTAAATGCTAGCTAGTCCCATGCCTTTCAAGCTATTTTTATTATGACAAAAACACATTTTAAAAATTATATGTATCTAGGGCCAGGTGCTGTGGTGCATGCCTGTAATTCCAGCACTTTGGGAGGCTGACGTGGGAAGGACTGCTTAAGGCCAGGAGTTTGAGACCAGCCCGGAGCAACATAATAAGACTCCATAAGGTCTATACAAAATATAAAAATTAGCTGGGCATGGTGGCACTTCCTGTAGTTCCAGCTACTGGAGAGGCTGAGCCAGGAGATCCCTTGAGCTCAGGATTGGAGGCTGCAGTGAGCTATGATCACACCACTGCACTCCAGCCTGGGCAACAGAGTGAGAGAGACACTGTTCTCTAAAAAAAAAAAATTATATGATATCTAATTCTTATTTCCTTCACATTCCCCTGCTAATTTCTCAGACACAGTGTAGAATAACAGAAAGAAAAGGCACTAGGTTCTAATCGTAACTGTCTCTTTGAATGTGCAGTGGCCTTGATGAGACTCTCAACTTCCCACTTCCTCAGCCCACATGGAAATAAGAATCCCTCCCCTGCTAACTCACTACATTACTGTGAGAAACCAAGGAGACCACACATGGACATATGTTGAAACTTTAAACTTAAGCAAGAATGGGAGAAATGTATATGTAGCTTTCATCCATACCGACGACGTATTGCAGTGAAACCACTTTGGCCTATGTATTAAAGAAGTTCAGTCGCTGGATGAGATCATTAACCCAGGGACTCAGTGCTTACACGACATGTAGGCGTGTTTCTGTTGGGGTTAAAGAACAGTCACATTAATTTTTCTTTTAGATTGTTCTTTGGCGGTCATAGGAACATTTCTGCAAACTCAGTAAGACTCAATTGCTGGAAGAACATCGGCAAACAGGATGTCATTCAACGAAAGCAATAATGAAAAATAGAAAAATTAATCCAAGGCAAAATGGGCATTATTTTAACAAGTGCCTTAGATAAAAACAACTTAAAGCTTCCATCCCCGGTGAGATTGTTTCCAGAGTGGCTTTGCCATTACTTCCCATGAGTCGATATCATGAGGTTCCAATTGTCCCACATCCTCACCAACCTGCTGTTAGATCTCTTTTCTGTCTATCCATCCTAGTAGTGTAAAAGTTTATCCATTGTGGTTTTAATTTGCATTCCCTGATTATAGCATGGCCTATTGAACAACTCTTTCACATCTCTTACATAGTTTAAACCTGATAGAGATTCAGGTTGTTGGGAAAGGCCAATGCCTATTGTAGGGAGAATGCATTTCGAGCAATAGTTTTTGTGTCCAACAGCGATGTTGAAATTCCTACTCGTGCACCAGATCTATCCCATGTGGATTCTGATTCCTTGGTCAAACCAATAAACTTGTGTTTTCAATTTGGCCTTCGCTTAAGGCCACAACCAGCAGGTCTTTCTATTCTTGTTTTGCATGGCTTATTTTAATTAAATGTCACAATTTTTTCGCTTACAGAAAAGCAATATATTCCTTTTTTCTCCTGTTCTGCTGGCTTGAATCAGGAAAAAGCAAATATTCCCACTTTGTAGAGAATATGAGAATTATAGAACTGTATAAGGCAGGTATAGAAAAATTCCAATAATTCTATGTCCAGCTAGATATAAAGTTATTTTGTATGTTTTCTCCGCTACTCTTCCATCCCACACAGCATCTTGTATTAGCATGTTTCATATGACAGTTTGAGCCTCTTTATTTGTAGTGGGTTATGTTTGCTAAAGTTCACTGTGAACCACTGCATTAGGAAATACTAGCCATTGTTTCCTGGGCACAACATTTAGAGTTACATTTGGATGTCTCATAGCTTATGTAAACCAGATTCCTATTAATAATATTCAAATTGTTTTCAGCATTTGTATATATCAACCAGTCCTGTAATAAACATTCTAAGATAAATTAAGGTGGAATAGTCAAATTGCCTTTGAGAGGTTATTAATATATATCATATCAAAAGGATTATGCCATCTTTAATAGGTCACAATAATGTTCATCACATGTATTAACCATAAGTTAGCTTAAACCATTGCCTTGAATCCGGATATTTACTCAAGGAAACAGTAACTAGAAATAAATAATAATTGGCTTACCTGCCACACGTAGGCTCAGCTTTCATGTAAGGAAAACACGTTAAGATATTTCTCCAAATTCTTGGTGAGATGGTCCCCTTTATTGCAAGTTGACAAGATCTTTTAAAGATTTTGTATGTGACAAATAGTAACTTAATCAAATCGCGCAATCTTGTTCAAAAGAGTTAGCAAGACGACCAAGGATAAGGGGATCAGTACTGGATTAAAAAAGATATAAAATGTTGATTTTACCAGATAAAACATCCATGCAGAGGTATAGGTTATAAGTTAAAAGGAATCTTATGTTCTTGGTTCAGATGGTTGAATCAAACATGTTCTTGAAGGTCAGACAGCAAAATATTTTGCGGTGTTGTGGAGCCGTACCATTCTTCAATGCTACTCAACCGTCCTTGTAGTGCGATGGCAGCCCAGGACAATACGAATGAAATATCTGGCTACATTCAATAAAAACTTATTTATGGACCTAAATTAATTTCATAAATTTTTGTGTACACAAATATCATCCTGGTTTTTTCAACCATTAAAAAAAAAAACATAAAGTGAAACAATTCTGTTGCGGCTGGCGAAAACACATGTGGGGGGATTTGCGTGCCCTTGATCAAGACTCAGCAATAAAACTATTTTGACAGACTATTGCGCACATTTAATTCGCAAAATGAACTTTTTAAAAAGTGCTCCGGATATGGAGTTAAATTTAAGAAGGAAAGAATCTGAGTTCTAGAAGAAATTAAGAAGTTAAGCAAGCAGACTAGCATAGACTTGACCTAAGGATCGGAGAGGAGGTTACCGGACGACTCCCCATGGGAGAGCGTGCAGAGGAAAACTGGAAGCAGAGACCCCTCCCGAGTAGCCTGAACGGGGGCAAGGAGGGGAGAGGTTCAACTTCCCCTCCCGTTGCATCTGAACTCTGTGAGCTCCCAAGTAGGAGGACGAGACCGCGGACAACCACCCCAGTGACGTCCACGCGCCAGCGAGCGTTAACCGTAGTCGCAGGTGCACCAGCTCCAACTTCCCTAGGGCACCCTCCCTGATGCACGATGGAACTCGCGCAGGTTCATATTGCTCCATTCTCCCTCGCCCCGCACACTAACTGTGGCTGCTGAGAGAAGGCCAATATAGCCCCTAGCCTCAGCATCACCTAGGGAACAGGACCTTCTCCTTTTGGGCCCTGACCAGCTGACTGAGGGAACTCAGCGGGTGAGCTCCTACCCGCCAGCCCCTGCCCAGGGCGCTGACCTGGACTCAGGAGAACGGCAGACCTGAGCGAGAGCACACCACCTAGCTTGGGCTCCCCATGGGTGAATAGGACCCACCTCCCTCCTTTGGTAGGGTCAGGATTTGAGTCTGGAGGCCAAGGTCGACTGTCAGACCAAGA
>NC_033676.1:38327618-38562925 GCF_000165445.2 Microcebus murinus
GGATATGTAACAGTTTGTTGATAAACCAGTAGTTGCCAAAATTCTTGACCTCTCAGGTGTCTGATAAACTGGGCATTCAAAGGTATAGAGGTCTGAATCTGTCTGGTTAGAAGCATTTGGTGTTTCAGTAGAAATCTTAAAAAAAAAAAAAATCCAATAGTTAAATTGCATAGTTCAGGCAAATCAGTAGCTCACATTTTCTATATGCTAGGTTGGGGGATTTGTTATGAATTAAATACCTTTAAAGTTAGATGGTTAACTGTATATGGAAATTATGACTGGAGAATTTAAAGAGCAATTATGGCATATTCTTGAGAAATAACATTGCATCTTATATAGCATCTATTTTAGATTTTAGTAATGTTTTGGGCTGTTTAAATGTTTGTGTCTGAAGTATATGATCAGATCTCCCTTGTGAAATCGGAGGACGGTGATAGAACAAATGGTTTTGTGTTACTGAGGGAAAGCTCAGACATTTAGGACTTGGTGACAGATAGTTGGGTGTTTACCTTGTTGGCAAAAAGTATATAACAGGAAAATCACAACACAATTCAAGAGGCAGTGAGTCTTCTAGTATTTTTTGTTCACGATCCACCTTGCCCCCTCGATGAATAAACCGAAGATGTAAACTCCAGTGTGAGGGTCCAAGCCCTGAGACAGACGGGAGAGAGGTGGTGTCGGAGAACTGCAAGCCCGGCCAGAGCCCCAGACCCGAGCCGGAGCAGAGTGGAGCAGAGGCCAGCCTGAGCGTCTGGAGGGTCTCTCCCCTGCGTGGGGCCATCCATGCCCAAGGCACGCCGTCCCAAGTTCTAAGGCGAATACTTAATTCTTTTCTTACTCTGAGCACTTAGAAAAGTTTTTAGGCTTTGGTCTATCTATATAATGAACTTGAATTAACAAATATTATGAAACGGAATAAAAACTCAAATTTCTACAATTAGAATCCTGTAGCTGAGCTTTTTAGGAGAGAGCCAGAACAGTTACAAAAGGGTTAAAAAAGAGTTGCTGTGCTCAAACTTTGTCACCTACCTCTACCATGGTGGCTACGGCTACTCATTTAGGCTACTGAAATTTTAAAAAGGCTGAGAAGGGTTCCATATGTCTTTGAATGATACGTGTCAAATAAATGATTAAATTTAAATGACAAAAGGTTAAATAAAATGAGTTTCTGATGAGTTCTGTGAAGCGGAAACGTCAGTTGTCAGCATCTCCAATTCCAGCGACTCCAGGTGTGAAGCCACGCGCTGTCCTGCAGGTGTGCGCAGGGCCGCAGACAGCAGCCCAGCACCAGCCGCCTGGCGGCTCCGCCTTGTCCTCTGACCGGGGGGCTGAGGACCAGGGAGGGCACCGCTGTCCTGCGCAGCGGGGCAGCTGGCGGCCCCTTGACATGGGCGCTGCGGAGTGGAGCAGCCCTGCTGTGCTTGGAGACACTCTCTGTGCTGTCCACTGTGTGGGATGGGACTGAACCTGGAGGTGCGAACTGAACTTATTTCAAGCACCTCCTATTTTGGCTTATTCTAGAAAATACTTAAACTGGGAATTGCTTTGTGTAATACAATGACTTTTACGTTTCTTCTCCTTAACTTATGTAAATACAAGGTTTCATATTACTGCATTTGTTCTAGTGGTGTCCTTTCATAAACATATTGGAAGATGTTAATCTAATGAATCTGACAGTCTGACTTCCATTTATACTTGTATGTCTGGCAATGGCATGCATGGCTTTTTCCTCTGCCCAAATTGCAGGTAATTTGTAAACAGCCCATTTTGGGGAGATTTGACTCTCCAAAAAGCCATCAGAATAAATGGAAGTAATCTTACTTCACCTAAATGGAAGCTGGTTCTTGGTATAAGCAGAAATAACTGAGCACATCTGATTAAATGGCTAGAGACGAAAAGTGAAGTCCGAGGCTGCTTATGCCCCTCTCCCTCGGTAAGGAAAGGGCCAACCGTGCGGCTGCCTCTCTGCAGCCTTTGCATACCCAGTGGGTTTGTAGGAAGAGGGGAGGATATGGGCTGTGGTTGGGTTCAAAGTTCATGATGTGAGCTCTTTGAATCTTCCTTCCTGACCTATAAAGTGAGGATGGTGGCCGGGCGCGGTGGCTCACGCCTGTAATCCTACCACTCTGGAGGCCGAGGCGAGGCGGGAGGATTGCTCAAGGTCAGGAGTTCGAAACCAGCCTGAGCAAGAGCGAGACCGTCTCTTACATAAATAGAAAGAAATTAATTGGCTAACTAAGATATATATACAAAAAATTAGCCAGGCATGGTGGCGCATGCCTGTAGTCCCAGCTACTTGGGAGGCTGAGGCAGAAGGATCGCTTGAGCCCAGGAGTTTGAGGTTGCTGTGAGCCAGGCTGACGCCACGGCACTCGTTCTAGCCTGGGCAACAAAGCGAGACTCTGTCTTCGGGGGAGGGGAGCGGGAGACGCAGGTGGGAGGGCTGGGGGCGGGGGAGGGGAGCGGGGAGACGCCCGTGGGAAGCAGAGCCAGTGGCCTCCGTGGGTGAAGGGACATGGGCGAGGGTGGGCGAGAGGAAGCACGACTCCTAGGTCTCTGGCTTGGAAAGCTGGTGGCTGCTGGCGTCATTCACTGAAATAGGGCGCACAGGGACAGGAGCCAACTAACAGGGTGGAAATGGTGGGATGTGGAACTGGAGGTGTTCTCATTGTTTCTTGCCCAACGCAACCTTTCTCCACGCAACCAGGGGAAAGTGGCCACAGCAGCTTTGCAACTCCAGAGGAAAAGGAGTCGTCCTTTTCCCACTGTCCTGGTGCCATTTCTTAAGATTCAGACACACTTGGTCTCAGACTAGCCCCTGGGCCCCGTCTTTGTTGCCAAGACGTTGAGGACCGATGGTCAGCCGAGACTGGGTCAGAAACGGAGGGGGCCCCACAACGGACATGGGGGGGCTGGAGCCAGAAAAACAGCACTTGTGCCCGGAGGCTCCCGCGCTGGCCGCCTGGCGTCACGGGCCGGAGGGAGCGGCGACCTGAGCCCCGCCCGCCCGTCTCGCCCCGGGCCCTCTCGCCCCGCGGCCCTCTCGCCCCGCGCCCCTCTCGCCCCGCGCCCCTCTCGCCCCGCGGCCCTCTCGCCCCGCGGCCCTCTCGCCCCGCGCCCGCCTCGCCCGCGCCCGCATCGCCGCGCCCTACTCGCCGCCGCGCCCCGTCCTCGCCGCGCACCCTCCTCCGCCGCGCCCGCCTCGCCCCGCGCCGCCTCTCCCCGCGCCCTCTCGCCCGCGCCGCCTCCGCCCGCGCCCTCCTCGCCCCGCGCCGCCTCGCCCCGCGCCCCTCTCGCCCCGCGCAGCCTCGCCCCGCGCCCCTCCTGGCTCCCTGCCCTCCGCGCGGCAGGGCCGCTAGCCCTGCGGGAAGCCCCGGGACTCGCGAGACTCACGGCTCCGCGGCTTCTCCACAGCCTTCCTCACCGCCGTGCTTCAGGACTACGGAAGGGCCCGGGGCCTCTCCATGGACGCCCTCACTTTCACCCACCATGTGATTTCTGACACCAGCGACATCACAGACGAGGAGTTCTCCATCGTCATCGAAAAGAAACTCAACATAGTCAGGAGAGCCTTTCAGGTACTGGGATACTTGAAAGATTGGAAAGGGAAATCATTCATTCGTTCATTCAGTCATTCCCTCAGCACACCCGTGTCCAGCACTCACCACAGGCCGGGCGCCCGAGAGGCAGGCAGACAAGGCACAGTCCCCCTTCCAGTCCGCACGCCATCAAACTTCATCTCTACACTCTCCTTCTAGGGGAAAGAAAAAATCATAAATAATGACTAAAAGATTTAAGTTGGTATAATAAATGAACTTTATCTCCTTTTATTAGTGAAAACAGGACGCTGCTGAGGCCCGAATGTCAGGGTGGCGTTTCAGCCAGCGGGCCCCTCCCTGCCGCCGGCCCAGGCTCGGGCCCGGTGGAGACGCCCGCCAACCTGGCCCAGCAAGCGCTGAGCAGGACCCGGCCACTCAGGCTGGGAGTGCAGACCGCTGGCCCGGGCACAAACCCCAGGCCTGCCACCCTCCCACCATCGTCCCCCACTGATTTGGAGAGCCATGGTTGTCCTTTACTAAATTCCACTTGTTCTAGGAATCTGGGAATCTATCTTTCTGCTCCAGGACCAATGCTGGGGGTGGGGGGAGGACAGGTGTTGGTCAAAGGATAAAAAAAACACGAAAAGGGCCGGCGCGGTGGCTCACGCCTGCAATCCTAGCACTCTGGGAGGCCGAGGCAGGAGGATCGCTCAAGATCAGGAGTTCAAAACCAGCCTGAGCAAGAGTGAGACCCCGTCTCTACTAAAAATAAAAAGAAATTAATTGGCCAACTAATATATATAGGAAAAATTAGCAGGGCATGGTGGCGCATGCCTGTAGTCCCAGCTACTCGGGAGGCTGAGGCAGGAGGATTGCTTGAGCCCAGGAGTTTGAGGTTGCTGTGAGCGAGGCTGACGCCACGGCACTCACTCTAGCCTGGGCAACAAAGCAAGACTCTGTCTCAAAAAAAAAAAAAAAAAAAACATGAAAGGAAGCTCAATATCTCTAGTGAGGTAAATGCAAAGCCATTTTGCACCAACCAAAATAACAAAAAATAGTAATAAATAAATATAATCATGTGCCACTTAATTATGGGACTGTGTTCTAAGAAATGAGTTATGAGGTAATGTCTTCATTCTGTGGGGACATCATGGAGTGTGTCTGCACAAACCTAGGTGGCACAGCCTCCCACACACCGAGGCTATGTGGCATGGCCTATTGCTCCTGGGCTACAAACCCGTCCAGCATGCTGCTGTGCTGGACACAGTGGCAAGTGTCACACAACGGTATTTGTGTGTCTCAGCATAGAAAAGGGAATGTGTTGCTCTATGATGTCATTGGATGATAGTAATTTTTCAGTTCCATTATAATGTTATGAGACCACCTTGGTATATATTTGGTCAGTCATTGACTGAAATGTGGCACATGACTGTAAATTGGGGGTCATAGATAGCCATATGTTTAGCTTTGGTGTAGAAGCTGCCAAATGGTTTTTCAAAGTGATTGTACCAATCTACAGGCTGGCCAGTAAGTAAAAATTATTCCACATCCTTGCCAACATTTGGTATTTTTAGTGTTTTAATTTTAGTCCTTCTGATGGGGGTGTAGAGGTATCTCTTTGTGATTTTAATTTGCATTTCCTTGACGGCTAATGAAGCTGAGCACCCTTTAAAATGCTTGTTGACATTCAGATTTCCTCTTTTATGAAGTTTCTGAGACTTTTGCCCATTTTTTAATTGGGCTGTCTTTGTCTTACTGATTTATAGCAATTCTTACATATTCTGGATATAGTCCTTTATCAGATATATGTATTGAAGGCATCTTCTCCCAGTATGTGACATTCTGATTCACTTTCTAATGGTGTCTTTGGGTAAACAAAATTCTTTGTTATAACAAATTCCAGTATATTCATCTTTTCTTAGGTTAGTACTTTTTTTATGTCCTATTTAAGAAATCTTTGCCTACCCCAAGGCCATGAAATATTCTCTTTGTTCTCTGTTATCTTCTAGAAACTATATTACTTTACCTTTATTTCTGTGAGCTACATCAATGAGTTTGGTATGGTATGAGGTGGGGTCAAGTTCTTTTTGTTCCATATGGATACCAATTAACTTGGCACCATTTCTTTTGGTTGAAATGGCCATCCCTCCTACTTCAACTTTGTCATAGATCATTGCATAATAATTTCATATGCCTGGGCCTGTTTCTGGAGTCTTCATTTTGTTCCACTGATTATTTGTCTGTCTTTGTGGCAGACCCATAGTATTTTACTTACTGTAGCTTAATTGTAAGTCTTAATATCTGGTAACATAAAGTCCTCTCACTTTCTTGCTCTTCTTTAAAGTTGTCTTAATTTTTGGAGAATTGATGTCTTAACACTACTGCAACTTTTAGTAATAAGTATTTATTTAGCTCTTTTTTATTTCTCTAGCTTAAATTTAAACATTTATATAGTTCTTCAATTTCTTTCTAGTCCAATGTTCAATAGAAAAGTTAATAATGAACATCCTTGTCTTTTTCCTAAAACTCAAGGAATAGCATTTAATATTTCATGTTAAGTATTATATCATTTATAGGTTTTTGGTAGTTTAAGAAGTTTCCTTCTATTCCTAGTTTGTTGAAGTTTTCTTAATTATGAATAGGTATTGAATTTATTAAATGATTTTCTGCATCCATTGAAACAATCAGACAGCTTTTATCTTTTATCTTATTAACATGGTGGATTATATAGATAGAACTATCTGGAGTTTATTTTGTTATAAAGTATGATTCCTATATTAAGAACTTTTATGAAGAATGGAAAATAAATGTAATGAAAGATTTTTCAGCATCTATGGAGATAATCACATGATTTTTCACTTTTATCAATATGATCATTATAAGATTTCTGAGCTTGAATCATCTTAATTCTAATACTTTATTCAAGACTTTTGCATCAATATTTGACTTGAGATTAGTCTGGAGGATTTGAGGTTTTTTGAGTAGGGGTGTGATATTGTTATTTTATTTAGTTTTACTGTACATATTATTGATTGTTTCCCTTAACCTAACCCTATGTGCCTTTTGTCTTTAGGGATCTCATAGTTTCTGGTCCATTGGGGATACTTCTCATTTTCCAGTGCTTTCATGACTGCATTCCAAAATTTGGGGTGGGTGGGAGGCGGCCAGCACTCTTGCTGTTGCCTCTTGGTGCAGTCCTGGCCTTCCTCAGCACTTAGAACACTGCCCTTAGAAATGATTGAGAGAACATACAGAAAGACTGAAGAAACTGTATCAGAAGAAGGATGCAACTGGAAGAATCCATCCTAGAGGAATCTGAGGAGAAAATGCTAAAGGGTGTTACATGAAGAACTAGACCCTAATTCTACTAGAAGTAGAACTCCAAGGAGTGGGGGCTCCACAGGATAGACTCATTTAAAATAGGGGGCATTCAGTTGGTCTAAAATGGTGATGATGGTGGAGTGTCCTTTTGTAGACAGGGAGTGCCCTGTTATTGGAGTTTTGGGAGAAATTAGATGACCACTTGGCAAATGGAAGAAATTTAAAGTTCAGATGTGTTATAGACTTTTTATTCAATTGTTTATTAATTTATTCAATTGAAAATACGTATCCCAAACTGTGATAGCTGTTGGGAGTATAGAGACAGACAAATATGGCTCCTGCCGTCCAGAGATGACAACTGGCCGGGAGGGCGGCTCTGGTGCTCGCCAGCCAGCGTCTGCCAACCGTTCACCACGCGCCAGATACTCAGGCCTCACAAACCACCCTCACTTTTTTTTTTTTTGAGACAGAGTCTCGCTTTGTTGCCCAGGCTAGAACGAGTGCCGTGGCGTCAGCCTGGCTCACAGCAACCTCAAACTCCTGGGCTCAAGCGATCCTTCTGCCTCAGCCTCCCAAGTAGCTGGGACTACAGGCATGCGCCACCATGCCTGGCTAATTTTTTGTATATATATCTTAGTTAGCCAATTAATTTCTTTCTATTTATAGTAGAGATGGTCTCGCTCTTGCTCAGGCTGGTTTCGAACTCCTGACCTTGAGCAATCCTCCCGCCTCGCCTCGGCCTCCCAGAGTGGTAGGATTACAGGCGTGAGCCACCGCGCCTGGCCACCATCCTCACTTTATAGGTCAGGAAAGGAAGATTCAAAGAGCTCACATCATGAACTTTGAACCCAAGCACAGCCCATATCCTCCCCTCTTCCTACAAACCCACTGGGTATGCAAAGGCTGCAGAGAGGCAGCCGCACGTTGGCCCTTTCCTTACCGAGGGAGAGGGGCATAAGCAGCCCTCGGACTTCACTTTTCGTCTCTAGCCATTTAATCAGATGTGCTCAGTTATTTCTGCTTTATACCAAGAACCAGCTTCCATTTAGGTGAAGTAAGATTACTTCCATTTATTCTGATGGCTTTTTGGAGAGTCAAATCTCCCCAAAATGGGCTGTTTACAAATTACCTGCAATTTGGGCAGAGGAAAAAGCCATGCATGCCATTGCCAGACCATACAAGTATAAATGGAAGTCAGACTGTCAGATTCATTAGATTAACATCTTCCAATATGTTTATGAAAGGACACCACTAGAACAAATGCAGTATATGAAACCTTGTATTTACATAAGTTAAGGAGAAGAAACGTAAAAGTCATTGTATTACACAAAGCAATTCCCAGTTTAAGTATTTTCTAGAATAAGCCAAAATAGGAGGTGCTTGAAATAAGTTCAGTTCGCACCTCCAGGTTCAGTCACATCCCACACAGTGGACAGCACAGAGAGTGTCTCCAAGCACAGCAGGGGCTGCTCCACTCCGCAGCGCCCATGTCAAGGGGCCGCCCAGCTGCCCCGCTGCGCAGGACAGCGGTGCCCTCCCTGGTCCTCAGCCGCCCACGGATCAGAGGACAAGGCGGAGCCCGCCCAGGCGGCTGGTGCTGGGCTGCTGTCTGCGGCCCTGCGCACACCTGCAGGACAGCGCGTGGCTTCACACCTGGAGTCGCTGGAATTGGAGATGCTGACAACTGACGTTTCCGCTTCACAGAACTCATCAGAAACTCATTTTATTTAACCTTTTGTCATTTAAATTTAATCATTTATTTGACACGTATCATTCAAAGACATATGGAACCCTTCTCAGCCTTTTTAAAATTTCAGTAGCCTAAATGAGTAGCCGTAGCCACCATGGTAGAGGTAGGTGACAAAGTTTGAGCACAGCATACTCTTTTTTAACCCTTTTGTAACTGTTCTGGCTCTCTCCTAAAAAGCTCAGCTACAGGATTCTAATTGTAGAAATTTGAGTTTTTATTCCGTTTCATAATATTTGTTAATTCAAGTTCATTATATAGATAGACCAAAGCCTAAAAACTTTTCTAAGTGCTCAGAGTAAGAAAAGAATTAAGTATTCGCCTTAGAACTTGGGACGGCGTGCCTTGGGCATGGATGGCCCCACGCAGGGGAGAGACCCTCCAGACGCTCAGGCTGGCCTCTGCTCCACCTCTGCTCCGGCTCGGGTCTGGGGGCCTCTGGCCGGGCTTGCAGTTCTCCGACACCACCTCTCTCCCGTCTGTCTCAGGGCTTGGACCCCTCACACACTGGAGTTTACATCTTCGGTTTATTCATCGAGGGGGCAAGGTGGAATCGTGAACAAAAAATACTAGAAGACTCACTGCCTCTTGAATTGTGTTGTGATTTTCCTGTTATATACTTTTTGCCAACAAAGGTAAACACCCAACTATCTGTCACCAAGTCCTAAATGTCTGAGCTTTCCCTCAGTAACACAAACCATTTGTTCTATCACCGTTCCCTCCGATTTCACAAGGGAGATCTGATCATATACTTCAGACAACAAACATTTACAACAGCCCAAAACATTACTAAAATCTAAAATAGATGCTATACTAAGATGCAATGTTATTTCTCAAGAATATGCCATAATTGCTCTTTAAATTCTCCAGTCATAATTTCCATATACAGTTAACCATCTAACTTTAAAGGTATTTAATTCATAACAAATCCCCCAAACCTAGCATATAGAAAATGTGAGCTACTGATTTGCCTGAACTATGCAATTTAACTATTGGATTTTTTTTTTTTTAAGATTTCTACTGAAACACCAAATGCTTCTAACCAGACAGATTCAGACCTCTATACCTTTGAATGCCCAGTTTATCAGACACCTGAGAGGTCAAGAATTTTGGCAACTACTGGTTTATCAACAAACTGTTTAACATCAGTGCATTTATCAACAAAGAAACCTCCTAGTCACTGGATCACAATGCAAGTTGCATTGCTGTGTGAGAAGAATGAATGAAAAATTAATTTCCATACCAAGCATTTTAATTTTTTACTCTAATCAAATTTATATGTTAGATATTCACATGTATGTCATAAAACACCCTTCATAAAAGCATTTGTGTGTTCAGCCAGACTGGACAGTCTCTTTTTTTCATCTGTATGTGCAAACTTCAGCCTGTAGGGGAATCTTCCAGCTGCTTTTTATTCTAAGCATATAAGACCTGACGTGCAAGGTCCCTATGGTTAGGCTGTAGCACAGGTCAGCACAACCTGGAACGTGTACACAGATAAAGGTCAAATAGTTCATTCTAGTACAGAGGGGAGCGGGGCAGGGGGGCCTTAAACCCAGAACTAGCTTAATAGGAAACTGTACTGTCTATAGGCAAGTGAATTGCACCTAGTAGGACCTGCCTTGTATCTTTTGTTAAAATGCTTTACTTCATTTTTTCCAAACACTACAAAACTAAAAAAAATTTTAAGATTTAGTTTCACCATTGGTTGGGTTATCCGTGTCAACAGTGCTCATGTGGTATTCAAGACAGTGTAATTTACAGTTCAGCTAAAAGTGGGAGTGTCTTATCCGTTTTGTGCTGCTCAGATAATACCTGAGACTGAGTAATTTTAAATGAACAGAAATTTACTTGGCTCATGGACCTGGAGGCTGGGAAGGCCACGAGCTTGGTGGCATCCCATGGCAGAAGGCAGAAGGGCAAGAGAGGGTGAGAGGGAGAGAGAGCAAGAGGGCGCCAAACTCATTTTTATAACAAACCCACTCCCGTGATAGGGACATTAATCCATTCTCTTAAAGGTCCCACCTCTCAATACCGCTGTGTTGGGGAGTAAGTTTCCAACACATGGACTTTGGGGGACACATTCAAACCATAACAGGAAGTAGTTATTTATTACTTTATTGATGACTGACAATATAATAGTTACTAGTCAATGATGTATATGTCAAGGTTTGTTGATTTTGACATTTTGAAATTTAAGTAAAGTTACAAACTTACAGGCTTGCAGTGGGATTCAGCATATATTTAAAGTACTAGATGTTCCTGGTACTGCTTCTAAGCTTGCTTAATTCTAAGTTTGCTTAATCAAGTATTGTGCCATGGCAGTAGGTATCATAAATAGCAGATGAGATGAATAGCCTGTAACTTTTATTATACTGCGCTCTAGTATTGATTTTTATTGTGTTGTGAGCGGTATTCGATTTTATTTTTTTCACAGATGTAACTACATTTGTTAGTTTTGCCTTTAAGGTATTCCCTAGGTGGATGGTGAAAGTAGTATGATAGTAAGATTTCAGAAGAGTTATTATCTTTTTACATTCTAGAATTGAGAGTTTCCTAAGAGAAATTACAGATGCTCTTAAGTATTAGATTGTCTCTAAATTATTCACATAGAAAAATATTTTTAAATTACAGTTTGTGGATACGTAATCTTCCGATGTGCAAATTCTCAGAAAAATGCATTCCGGAAAAATCCCAGTGATCCAAAGCTTGCACGTAAGTATTGATTTATATTTATGTTATATATATTACGTGAAAATTTCATGTCTCTTTTGGTTTAGAGATTATTAAAAATGTATTTTTATTTTTATATAGATCTAAAAATCATTCATACTTCAACGGGAAAAAGTCTTCTGGTTTCTGGTTGGTGGGGCTTTGTTCGCCACCCCAATTACTTGGGTGATCTCATCATGGCTCTGGCATGGTCCCTCCCGTGTGGTAAGCATTTCAGGAGAGTGCTCATTTCCTTCAGCCACCTGAAAGATGTGTGTATGTGTGTGTGTGTGTGTGTCCTTTGTTGGGACTGTGTGGGTAGGTCAGTGTGAGTCTTCCTGTCGCCCTGCTGTAGGTTGGGGTTGGCCTGAGGGCTGTTTTCTTGTGTATGCAGCACCTCATTTATCCAGCTTCTAAGGGGAATTGGGGATTCTCAGAGCCTGATGTTTTACTTTAAACTTCTGAAAGCAAAATGTTAAGTTTGCAACTGTGCCTGATAGCTTTTTTCTAAGTAGAATTTGTAGTATAAATCACATATATTTTTAGCCTGCTTGGTGTTGGTGCATATTCTGGCTCACCCACCTTCTGCATTGTAATGCCCCAATGTAACATCGTGCCAGGAAGAGACATTCAGATAATGCTATCTGATCTCATCTCAAAGCTCAGACTTAGGCCGGGCGCGGTGGCTCACGCCTGTAATCCTAGCTCTTGGGAGGCTGAGGCGGGCGGATTGCTCAAGGTCAGGAGTTCAAAACCAGCCTGAGCAAGAGCGAGACCCCGTCTCTACTATAAATAGAAACAAATTAATTGGCCAACTGATATATATATATAAAATTAGCCGGGCATGGTGGCTCATGCCTGTAGTCCCAGCTACTCGGGAGGCTGAGGCAGGAGGATTGCTTGAGCCCAGGAGTTTGAGGTTGCTGTGAGCTAGGCTGATGCCACGGCACTCACTCTAGCCTGGATAACAAAGCGAGACTCTGTCTCAAAAAAAAAAAAAAAAAAAAAGCTCAGACTTAAACTAGAAACTCAAGCAAACACCACAAAATGGCAGACACAAAAATGTCTCGGACACATGTACTATCTTTCAAATGCACATAGAAGCTTCTGTGATTAATAATTCGTTTGAAAGTATAATTTTTGAATTTTTGAAAAGTTTTTAAAAATAACTAAGTTTTTTTTAGCATTTCTCTATTTTCTCAAATTGCAACTACTAAACATATGACCATTTTCTGGGAATTTGGACTCCCAACAAACCCCTTCAAGCTCAATATACAAAGCGGGTAGCCAGGGGGCCCAGTGTGCCTTTTGGACTCCCTGTGGTCCAAGAGGGTCCCAAGAAAATGATCCTAAAACACAGGAGCTTGGGTGGGAGTAATCTAAGGACTCCTATCTTGGTCCCAATAATCCCAGAGTTGCAGGCAAAAAATTAAAAAACAAAAATAAGGCTCCAAAGTGATCAAAGTAATATTTTATTTTCAACTTTATTTCTAACTTAAAACTTCATTACAAAACTTGTCAAATAAACATGTCAAAAACAAAATTAAAAACAAACTGTAGCTGATATCCAGAAATTGTGTTGATAACAGGCTCTTATTGCCAGGGAAAGGCTCTTTCATTGCCAGGGAAAGAATGGGGGAGGAAGAATTCCTTCCTCCCCCAAAGCTTCCTTGGTGAATCTAGTATAGAATGTGCTAGAACACCACTTTCTGATGCCAGGAGAAAAGCAAAATTAAAAAACTGCTTGCACACATCAGCACTAATAAAACAATGACAATTTCACTAAACGATGTTTAGAAGATTATAGGATGAAGAATGCTACAGCAGACTAACTTCATGATCACACTAACATAAACTAAGTCACATACACTTCAAATTGCAGTTCAGACTGAACACTGCATATCTAAATGGCTCATAGAGAAAATGTATGATGAAAATCTAAACATACACTTAAGGTACTGAGAACAATTTAACTCTGAACATAAAAGTTTACTGAATTTGCTTACTGTTCCGTCATAGGACAATTAATATCAACTTCACTAGAATTTAATGGCTAAAGCACATTTATTACACTGAAAGAAATGATTTTAAGCCCTTAAGTTGTTTTTAGACGGCATTCCTTTACAGGGAGTAAAGTTTTGTAAATATAAAAGATACACAAAAAATGCAGTATAAACTGCATGAGCTAAACAGTAGTAAAAACACTGTTGAATTTTTAAAAACTCAAAAATATACAAAAATATTAGCCTGAAATGGCAAATTTTTTCAAACACCAATCTGTGTAAAAATGTTTAAATACTGATGTTACTCCAAAATATATATATTTATTCTATTTTTTTCTACTTGCAATAGTTTATAAAGGCAAAAAAACACCTGCAACTGAGGTAGCAAAGCCAAATTCACAAACTTTGGATTAAGAAAAATATCCTTCCTGTGTTTTAACAGCATCATCTATATAATATTAAATGAATTCTAATTTTTTCAAAATTTTTAATTCACATGCATTACTTTACAAAACTTAATTTAAAATACTGAAAATGTTTTTATTAAAAAGATAGTCCTGATAATCATCCCACATTCAAAATACTGTACAGAAAAATGTGAAGTCACCATATAGTACATAAAGTAAGCTATGTATTTATATTTTCAAATGCAGTTTAAGAAGGTGAGGTTAAGCCAACTAACAGTCTCCCTTAAACAGTGTCCGATAATAATCTTTCATCACTCTTCACATATAGCATTTAATATAGGCCCAGTTTTTACTTTCAAAATTACATAACTAATAAATTTTAAATGTACCAGTGTTTTCATTCAAGAAAAACCTGGCAAGAGAAAAAAAATCAAAATTTGAAAAATAATCAAAAGCCATATACATCAATAGTATTCTTTATAGTGCATTTATAAGACTGTTTTCTGTTTTCAGATTTTTAAGGACTGAAAATTTCCTCTTAAAATGCAAATCTAACATCCTTATTTGTATTTTTCCTTATGTTAATTATAATTTAATAAAAATAAACATGGCGATATTAAAAAATCTACTACTTGGCTCTCTAGTCCTGACTCAGGAAAAATAAATTTATACATCCTGTCAGTGCACAAAAGAAATTTAGTTTTGGACTTTTTTCTTGTTTTTGCAATGGCAGCCAGAACAATAGGAATATTTTAAAAATATGCCAGACCAGAATCAATAAACGTATGGAAAGATACGGTAGGGCACACGCTGACAGTACTTTTCCCAAGCCACGCCGTACTTCTTCTTACAGTGGCGCTCATCACGGGCTTCTCGGTGCACAAGCAACATGGTGAAATAAATCACATAGAAATAAGGCAGAATGTGATTAAAACCTGTGGGTAACAACAGTAAAAAGTATTAGCTATTTTTCACTACACACTATTTTCTTCCTGCTGTCCCCCAAATTCTCTAAAAATGAACCACAAGATTATTTCATTTTCTCCAATGTGAAAAACTGACCCATAAAAACCCCACTGGTGTGTGGCAGAAGGTAGTATCTAAATTAAAAGCAATTCAGAGAAGAGTGATTAGTCCATTCTAACAATCCATCGCAATCACAACATCTGTCCTCACATTTCTCCATTTCTTGTCCTCTTGCCTTCTCGGTGAAGAAGAAAAACTGCCATTCTCCATTGTGAGTTGGGACGCAACACACCAGGAGCAGGCACAGGCTAGCTGCCACAGCTCCCTCAGGGTGGGACAGACACACACACAGAATTTCCTTCTCTTCTTATTAAGTACCAAAGTTTTCAGAATCTAAATACACTTAAGTCATGAGTAAAAAATTAATTTCTACAAATTCTACTTAGAGAAAAGCTATCAGGCACAGTTGCAAACTTAACATTTTGCTTTCAGAAGTTTAAAGTAAAACATCAGGCTCTGAGAATCCCCAATTCCCCTTAGAAGCTGGATAAATGAGGTGCTGCATACACAAGAAAACAGCCCTCAGGCCAACCCCAACCTACAGCAGGGCGACAGGAAGACTCACACTGACCTACCCACACAGTCCCAACAAAGGACACACACACACACACACATACACACATCTTTCAGGTGGCTGAAGGAAATGAGCACTCTCCTGAAATGCTTACCACACGGGAGGGACCATGCCAGAGCCATGATGAGATCACCCAAGTAATTGGGGTGGCGAACAAAGCCCCACCAACCAGAAACCAGAAGACTTTTTCCCGTTGAAGTATGAATGATTTTTAGATCTATATAAAAATAAAAATACATTTTTAATAATCTCTAAACCAAAAGAGACATGAAATTTTCACGTAATATATATAACATAAATATAAATCAATACTTACGTGCAAGCTTTGGATCACTGGGATTTTTCCGGAATGCATTTTTCTGAGAATTTGCACATCGGAAGATTACGTATCCACAAACTGTAATTTAAAAATATTTTTCTATGTGAATAATTTAGAGACAATCTAATACTTAAGAGCATCTGTAATTTCTCTTAGGAAACTCTCAATTCTAGAATGTAAAAAGATAATAACTCTTCTGAAATCTTACTATCATACTACTTTCACCATCCACCTAGGGAATACCTTAAAGGCAAAACTAACAAATGTAGTTACATCTGTGAAAAAAATAAAATCGAATACCGCTCACAACACAATAAAAATCAATACTAGAGCGCAGTATAATAAAAGTTACAGGCTATTCATCTCATCTGCTATTTATGATACCTACTGCCATGGCACAATACTTGATTAAGCAAACTTAGAATTAAGCAAGCTTAGAAGCAGTACCAGGAACATCTAGTACTTTAAATATATGCTGAATCCCACTGCACGCCTGTAAGTTTGTAACTTTATTTAAATTTCAAAATGTCAAAATCAACAAACCTTGACATATACATCATTGACTAGTAACTATTATATTGTCAGTCATCAATAAAGTAATAAATAACTACTTCCTGTTATGGTTTGAATGTGTCCCCCAAAGTCCATGTGTTGGAAACTTACTCCCCAACACAGCGGTATTGAGAGGTGGGACCTTTAAGAGAATGGATTAATGTCCCTATCACGGGAGTGGGTTTGTTATAAAAATGAGTTTGGCGCCCTCTTGCTCTCTCTCCCTCTCACCCTCTCTTGCCCTTCTGCCTTCTGCCATGGGATGCCACCAAGCTCGTGGCCTTCCCAGCCTCCAGGTCCATGAGCCAAGTAAATTTCTGTTCATTTAAAATTACTCAGTCTCAGGTATTATCTGAGCAGCACAAAACGGATAAGACACTCCCACTTTTAGCTGAACTGTAAATTACACTGTCTTGAATACCACATGAGCACTGCTGACACGGATAACCCAACCAATGGTGAAACTAAATCTTAATTTTAGCCAGTGATTTGAATTTCTTCTACCACAAATACTAATTAGTAAAGCAAAACTAGGTGTATGTGAAGTTCAAAGCTAATTTTCCCTACCCAGCCTCTGGTGGTGGTTATAAACAGTGTAATAACAAAAGGATAAAGAAAAATCATCCTGAAGCAAAATCCGCAAATGACCCTCATGGACTTTCGCTGCAGCCAAACTGGACTCCTCATTCTCTTCCAACTTCATTTTCCATGTCCCATTCACCCTTGCTGAGTTGTTCCCTATGCTTGACTTATGTATCTATATCCCATTTTTACCCACTAAAACTCAGATCAAATGCCATACCCTCCAGTAAGTTTACACTGACATTCCCCAGAGAGTTCTTTACCTTAAACTCCCACCATCTCTCAGTCCCCCTCATCAGCACCCACACTCCTCATGCCACACACAGCACAAATGAGCTCTATGAAGGCAACACTGATCCTCCTACTTTGCAAGATGCCTACCAGAAAAAGCAGGCACTCAATAGAAAAGATAAACCATTACTAAAACAAATTTATTAAATTCATTAAATTTAAAAACAAGATGGTTTGTTTAAAATAATCTGTTTAGAGAACTACTGAGGAACCCAAGTATGAACTACCCATTCTCTTTAAAAGAAGCAGAATCTTTTTATTACTCGTTCATCACAAATTACATCCAACTTGAGCTGTGACCAGTGAAAATGGTAAGTTACAAATACACAGGTACCAGAGCACAAACTCAGTACATAATATTTTATACACAGAGACCAAAATTCATACTCACGTTTCAGAACAATTATTAGTGAAGCCACTGGCCAAGACACTTCATTTGGGTGATTGACTAAGTAAAAGGCTTGGAAGCTGTAGATAAACGGAACCCACACTAAATCTCCAAAAGCCAGCATGAATCCAAAGCCGTCGTGGATGATGTCCATGGTTGTCAACAATGCTTCCTATAAAGATAGATGGAGGAAAGGGAGAAAAAGTTTCTATTTTTAAAGTATTCAAATAAAGCACTAGTTTAGAAGCAAATGTATAAGGGCTATGGACAGGTCACCAACTAACATTTTTTTTTAAGGAAGGGGAGATCTGGTTCCCCTGGCCTGTATATCACACTAGGTCATCTGCTGTCACATTCTCCTGTCACTCCAGCCTCTCACCCCATGCACCCAAGAGAACAAATCTCCAAAATGCCTCACACCTCCCTGCTTTGCCTGGCCCTCCCTCTGCCTGGCATCCCCCTCCAACCTCAGCGTGAGCCTCTCCCCATCAGACCTGGGCACTTCTCAGATGCCAGCACCCAGCAGCAGGTCACAGAAACCGTGTCTCTCTCCACTGGACTAATGCCTCTGAAAGATGGGGACCATGTGTTTTCACCTCTGTGACCCCAGCACACTACCTGCCATGGGAAAAGTGCTCTACATATGTTTCCTGAAGGAATAAGATCTCCAACTCCCTTCGTTTTAATTCTGTGTGCACCAACCTAATTTCTGATCATACTCTGGCTTTTCATGTAGATTTTCCACAGAAGAAAATAAGCTGCTACCTGGCAACATGGTGCTTCACTTCTCGTGTAAATTCATAAAAGTGCATTACCCTCTCGTGATCTGGTTAGCATAAGCCAATCACCTCTGTACCTAGACATCTGCAGGCAGGACTCTGGAATATGGGGATACCACAATGGTCAAAACTCGTAAGATCTGGCCTGAGGGAGTCTCTAAACTGCCTCTGACTTTTGTGTATACCAATGATGTTGAAAAATTAGCTAGGATAAGCTCTGTTAAAGAATCAAAGTTCTAGGTTAAAGAAAAAGATTAGTACCTCCAAAGAGTATTTTTTTCCAGAAAGAAAGCAAAGACAGCATGGAACAGAAAACCAGCTGTCACAAAGAACAGAAAATCAAATTCTACATATAACAGAAAACAGAAAAACTGATGTCACAAAACCTAGGCCCTTAGGCTCACACTCCTTAGACAACAGAGCACCTTATTCGCTTTTTCCATAATTTTACATATTGACACAGGATAATTATACATATTTAGGGCACACAGTAATGTTGCAATACACACAATGTACAATGATCAGATCAGGATAATTAGCATACCCACCCCCCACCTTCCCAGCCTCTAGTATCCTGTTATATTTTTTCTTCTATGAGATCAACCTTTTTTTAGCTTTCACATATGAATGAGAACATACAGAATGAGAATTTTCTGTTCCTGAGAGTGCTTATTCTTACACACATAAACTCTTAAAACCTGTGATCTGATTTCCTGGTCCAAAACAGGACAAAAGTGATAAAAAGACAGGAGCAGATGAAACAGAAGCAGAGATAACAGCAAGGGCAGAGAGCGGTGAGAAGGGACAAAGTGTCCGAATTTGGTGCCAAGTGGGGGTAGGACCCTCAGCCCCACCCAGCTCCTGGAGCCTCAAGGTATTTGCAGGTAAGGCTCAGAGGAAGGGTCATTCCTAGATAAACTGGCATTCCCCGTTTTCTTAAGGTATAGCACATTCTTCAATATAGAGGAGAATTCTACCACAGGACCTAATAAGAAGGTTATAAACCATCTACTAAACTGCCCAGTGGCATGCCAGATGCTAAAAAAAAAATCATAAAATCAAATCGCTTCCTCTGGTTGAGATACTGATTAGACAGAAAAAACTTCCCAACTCCAATCCTCTACGTGTGGGGCTATGTTAATATAGCCTTGAGAGCTTTTCCTTAAGATGCAAGCATTTTCTGTTAACCGAAGTCAATGCTTGGCTAAATCTATACAAAATATGAACTTGACTACCACGTGAAAGAAAGCTAGAAGGAAGAAACCAGAAGGAATAATCACTGATGACTGGAAAGCTAGTGAAGAAATAGGTTTAAAAAAGTCTCTGAGGTGATAAAACAATAGTGAAATATCATTTGACTTGTAAAATGTAACCCACATGCTCCTGAGGAGCCATTTATTATATAACAGCAGATAAGCCTACTAAGTGCATTTACAAAAGAGTTGGTTTTTAATTTCAAAAGCATGTTTAATTTTGGGTAGATACGGAATTTCTAGGAGACTTCAATATCAGATGTTCTCACCACTCTCTCCAAGCTCTGAGCCAGGAGCACAAGAACCTAATCCATGATCAGTGGATAACACTAACCCAGCTACTCAAAATTAATGTATATTTACCTCAAAGAGGTCCTAATTCTCCTAAAGAACAGGAAGATCACCAAAATATCAAACTTTCAAAGTTGTCCTAACTAAATATTCTCTGTGGTCTTGCATAGAAGACCAAAACTGAAGACCAACCTGGTGGGGCACGGGAGAGAAAATGACCAAATAATACAGTTTTTTAAAAATGCCTCAGACTCAAAGCAAAGGGGCCTTCTCTCAAAATGTCAACAGGCTGTCTCAACAGACCATCTTAAAAACTTGTTTTGGAACACTATGACGTAGAGTTGCCAATTTGGCTTTTAAAATTCAAAGAAAACTGGATTTGTAATTTGGAGATGATTATAGAGATAATAGTAAATATGATAAAATAGTTATAAAACAGGCTTGAAGAACAAATGGCTTTTAAAAGTATGTTTAGTTGAGGCAGAGAAAATAAACAAAACATTCATCAGTCTTCAAGTAGTAGACTTAACAACTTATCAATATCTGAGAAAAGTCATGAGTTGGAAACTTAGCTCTAGTTAAACTGGTTTCCTCAGTGTATCTTGATTTCTGATTTTATATTCATCTAATTAGGGCTACTCTTTGGGTTTTGAAATACTAACAATAAAAGATCTCCCCCATTATTTAAGAACTAGCTGCCTCTTGACAATCCAAAAAACACCATCCTCATTTGCCCACTTCCATGTGCCATAATAAGGAATTAAATTTTATTTATATGAATTGGTCACCACTCACAAAAATAAAGCCAAGATCCACTGATCTTACATATTTAGAATATTAGTTTTAAATAAAAGAGCTGCTGCCGGGCGCGGTGGCTCACGCCTGTAATCCTAGCTCTCTGGGAGGCTGAGGCGGGCGGATTGCTCAAGGTCAGGAGTTCGAAACCAGCCTGAGCAAGAGCAAGACCCTGTCTCTACTATAAATAGAAAGCAACTAATATATACAAAAAATTAGCCGGGCATGGTGGCGCATGCCTGTAGTCCCAGCTACTTGGGAGGCTGAGGCAGGAGGATTGCTTGAGCCAGGAGTTTGAGGTTGCTGTGAGCTAGGCTGACGCCACGCCACTCACTCTAGCCTGGGCAACAAAGCGAGACTCTGTCTCAAAAAAAAAAAAAAAAAAAAAAAGAGCTGCTGATACACACAGAAGCACTACCAAATGCCTAGAAACTTCCCACCTGTCAGAGCTCACTGCTTGGCTGCATGCCCCACACGGACCAGCATCTCTGTCCTCCTCACAACAGGCCGTGGGGCAGGCTGTTTCTCCCTTGTTTTGTGTGAAGAAGCTGAGGCTCTGACAGGTCGCGTCACTCACCCACACTCAAGGCTGGCTGACTCCAAGGCTTGGCTCTTAAAATGAATTACCTCATTCCAGAGAGCATCCACCACGTATAGGAGCTGGAAACTGTTAACCAAAATCATGGCCAAGGATGGAGCTGTACGTCCCTGTACTTTCATTTCAGCCAGAAGCATCACCAAGTTGATAACCACCTGAAATAAGAGAGAATATAGTCTCCAAGTACCTCCCTAGAGATGTGAGACTACAAGGGAAAGCAGGAACTTCACGGCTGAGAAACCTGATGCCACCTTAACAGGGACCCACCACCAGGAAGAAGACATCTCAACACGCCGTCCTGAGAAGGTGTGCATCATTTCTGTGGTAGTCTCGCCACAACGCATAGCCACACTCCAACTGTAGGCAAACAGCAGACTCACCCAAATTGAGGGACACACTGACCAGTACTCTTCCAAAAGTGTCAAGGTCATGATAGACAAGGAAAGACTAAATAACTCTAACAGACTAGAGGACACTAAAAAGAAATAATTAAATGCATTGTAGGATCTTGTAGAGGATTGTGGAACAGAAACAGGACAATAGTGGAAAAACTGGTGAAACTCAAAGTCTATGGATTTAGTTAACACTGCTGCAATGTTAATTTGTTGTTGATCATTATGTTAATGCTGTGGTTATGTCAGATGTTAACATCATATGAAGCAGGATGAAGGATGTAAGGGAACTCTCTGCTCTATTTTTATAACTCTCCTACAATCTAAAATTAGGTAAAAGTAAAGGTTTTTAAAAAGAAAAGGAAAATACATTTTTTCTTACATTAATTCATCTACACTATCACTTTCCTACACAAATATAAACTGATATAATAAAAGTAAAACCAGGAAAAACTCTTCCATTTTTATAACCTATAAGAGAACATCTTAAACCTCTGGAAAATATTTCCAGTAAGAAAATATTTTGTATTAAAGAGATAGATTTATGGAAAGCTACTATTATCCCTAAAAATATACCTTCCACTGCTTTATTTGTAAATTATCTACATTTCTTCCCTGAGATTAATTTGAACTACTGAATTGAAATTAAAAAAAAAAAAAAAAAAAGACATACCCATCCAATCAATCCGGGGCGCAATTCACAAAAGTATTTGAGATCAAAAGTACCAATTCGAGGATTTAATTCACGGCCAATGAAGAAATCATAGACAGCATTTCCTGAGAAGGGAAAAGTTTTTACCCAAACAGCGTTCCAAACCCAGTAATGAGGCTTTAAAACTGCACTGTTGCCTACTGTCCACGGTTCACAATCCAACTGCCTACGAGGGCCCAAGGGCTGGTGGGGACAGGTGAGAGGGAACGGCACAGACTAAGGGAGTCAAAGGGTGCCCGCCCCAGCTACAAGGCAGCTGCTATACCCTTTAGGAGTCCAGAGGCCTAGATTCCCCCAATTTTAAGGGAACTGGAATCTTTTTTAATTTTACACTCATAATTTTTTAAAGTAACTACTTTTTTTAAATGTTTAAATACATTAGGTCAGAATCAACCAATTTGTTTTGCTTTTGTATTTTAAAGGGTGTTCACTATTTTGAATAAAAAAATACTATTTGTCATAAATCTGTGGTGCCTGTAAAGTTTACTAAATGTCTTACTGTCATCAAGTGACTAAAAAAGGAACAGAAATGAACAGGAAAGTATGAAGGAAAAATAAAAAATATTTTCTTCCTTTAAACTCATTTTTCTTTAACTTTTTTCTTCATCTTTTTATTTTTTCTTATTTCTCTTCATGTCCCATAAAATGAAGTTAGGAAAAAAGCAATCTACTCAAGTCTAGAAATGGCTGCTGGAGGGCTCTGGGATGCATTCATCCAACATGCGATTTACCACTGCTCACCAGAGCTGGCAGGCGACAGTTCACTCCTGGGTGCTTTCAAAGAATGTGCATAGAGATAAACACTCAAGACCACAGCAAAGACAGTGGCTGCAAGTGCAAACTGCAGAAAATGACTATACACGTAAGAAAGCTCTACACCCCAGAAGAGAGATGTTCCAACGACCGCAGACGTCAGGATAAAGGCATAGAACCCTTTAGAAAAAAAAAAAAGGGAAGGGGGATTAACATTAACCCATTATACCATTACAGAACAATGCAATGTTACCTTTACAGTCTTAAGTTTCATTATTCAGATTAAATACACACATATGCAAATAAGCAATGCCCCACAGTATAATCTTCAATACAGATACCATATCTCCTATATAATTTTTCAAATATTTTAAGTTACTATTTTTCAGTTCAAATGGTCATTATCTGCTTTTAATTAAGGGAAAGCTGAAAGAATGTAAACAGAAATTCACTAACTGTTAAAAAAACTGAAAAGAACCTCAAAATTTATATAATGCAAACTCTCAGGGGCAAAGTCAAATAACTAATTGTTAACAGAGCTGGGCCAAGTACACATAATGTTATTTTATCTCATGACACGGTAAACGTGGTGGCTATATAGTTATGAGTAGTTATACTTGAACTAACTTGTCAATAATGGTTTCAAGATTCTAGGTACATTCTACCATCCCGAACCTAGACCTCAAGACCCCACCCTCAGAGCAGAGGCCCCATCACAAAAGCCCGGGGGGCAGGCAGGCCATGCGGGAACTCTCAGGGGCTGTGAGGGAACACACAGGCACTGCCAAGTTGAAAAGCACCACCACAGGCTCCAAGGGAGGAGCTCTTGTCTCCAGCCAGCCCTGCTGCCACCAACCAACACAGAGAGAGGCTCAGTGGACTACCCATTTTTTCTTTTGGCTATAGAAATAGTTTTGCCTAAAGAGCTCCAAGTGAGTGGCCAAATCATATTTGAATAAACAGCCAAACACAGAAAAGAGATAGCTGTTATTTACATAAGAATTCTAAAACCAGCCGGGCTTGCAGTGCCTGTAATCCTAGCACTCTGGGAGGCCCAAGCAGGCGGATTGCTTGAGGTCATGAGTTCGAAACCAGCATGAGCAAAAATGAGACCCGTCTCTACTATAAATAGAAAGAAATTAATTGGCCAACTAATATATATAGAAAAAATTAGTCGGGCATGGTGTTACATGTCTATAGTCCCAGCTACTTGGGAGGCTGAGGCAGGAGGATTGCTTGAGCCCACGAGTTTGAGGTTGCTGTGAGCTAGGCTGACGCCATGGCACTCACTCTAGCCTGGGCAACAAAGTGAGACTCTGTCTCCAAAAAAAAAAAAAAAAAAGAATTCTAAAACAAAAAAAAGTTACCATTTAATCTATACTTGAGTCTTCTTCCATCAATAAGAGGCATTCCTTCTACAACCTTAAAAGAAAAAAAAATTTTAATGTAAAAAACATAACACCATTTCATATATAAATATCTTCCAACATCATGTAAATTTCAACATGCCCAAGAAGGAAGATCTCTTGAAGTAGAGAAATTTAGAAACATGTTTCAAAAACCTTAATTGCAAGCCCTTTGATGAAGCAATTCCACCTTCAGGAATTTATCTTAAATACAAATCTGATAATAACTTCTCAATATAGTCCCGAGACTATTGCAACAGTCACCCTCCCTTCAAACCACCCCTGGTACCACCACAAAACTAAATGTGCTTAAAATACCTTTATATCTAATGAATCCCCAGCTCAAAAATCTGTAGTGGCTTCCCACTGCTTACAATATAGAGTATGACTCTATTGTCTTCCACTTATGAGGTCCTCTTCATTCGGGCTCTACCCCACTTACCCAATCTACTAGGGCCCACATGCTATTTGATGACCCATACTCATATACTTACTTGCTCTGCTATTTATACATATATGCGCATCGAGTACTTAACCATTTCATGAATTTCTTTTACCTCCAATAAGAGAATGTGAGGCAGCTTCATGGATCAAGACCATCTCACCTCTTAAGCTGGCCTCACCCACAGCATTGAGCAGTGATACCCATAGGAAAGGTACTCAAGAAACACAGACTTGACCTAACTGAGTAAAAAGTCCACTTGCCCAATGACAGCCACATTTTACTCCCCAAGGTAACTACTCAGAAATGTAGCAGTTCATTTTAAACT
The DNA here is from genome assembly GCF_000165445.2 of Microcebus murinus. Classification (NCBI taxonomy): domain Eukaryota; kingdom Metazoa; phylum Chordata; class Mammalia; order Primates; family Cheirogaleidae; genus Microcebus; species Microcebus murinus. Next base: position 38,352,829 of record NC_033676.1, read on the forward strand.
ATAAAATACTGGCCGGGCGCGGTGGCTCACACCTGTAATCCTAGCACTCTGGGAGGCTGAGGCGGGTGGATTGTTCAAGGTCAGGAGTTCAAAACCAACCTGAACAAGAGTGAGCCCCCATCTCTACTAAAAATAGAAAGAAATTAATTGGACAACTAAAAATACATAGAAAAAATTGTAGTCCCAGCTACTCAGGAGGCTGAGGCAGAAGGATTGCTTGAGTCCAGGAGTTTGAGGTTGCTGTGAGCTAGGCTGACGCCATGGCACTCTAGCCCGGGCAACATAGTGAGACTCTGCTTCAAAAAAAGAAAAACTGTAAAATACTAATACAGTATCATCTGCCTTTCAGCAGCCAGCATTTTCTCTTCTCCCAAGAGGAGAAATGTAAAACCTGTTTGAGATCACAGGATTAACAAAATCCCACACGCTAATTTCAGATGATCCTTATCTATTAAGGATGTCTGGAAAATACTCTGCTGGACATTAGCCTGTAAATATATACGTACATATATACAGCCAGCCCTCCATATCCATGGGTTCCACCTCCATGGATTCAAACAATCACACATCAAAAATATTCAGATTATACCTGTACTGAACATGTGCAGACTTTTTTTCTTGTCATTACTCTCCTAAACAATGCACGTAATAACTATTTACACAGCATTTACATTATATTGGGTTGGGGGTATTTTTGTCATTGTTGTTTTTGACACAGTCTTGCTCCATCACCCACCTGGGCTAGAGTGCAGTGGCATCATCACAGCTTACTGCAACCTTAACTTCCTGGGCTCAAGCAATCCTCCTGCCTCAGTCTCCCCAGTAGCTGGGACTATAGGCTCATGCCACCACACCTGGCTAATTTTTCTATCTTTAGTAGTGACGGGGTCTTGCTCTTGCTCAGGCTGGTTTCAAACTCCTGAGCTCAAGTGATCCTCCTCCTGAGCTCAAGTGATCCTCCCTTCTCAGGCTCCCAAAGTGCTAGGATTACAGGCATGAGCCACCTTGCACAGCCTGTATTAGGTATTTTAAGTAACCTAGAGGTAATTTAAAGTATACAAAGATGATGTGCATAGGTTATATGCAAATACTATCCAATTTTATATCAGAGATTGAAGCATCCTCAGACTTTGTCACCTGTGGGAGGTCCTGGACCCAATACCCCAACGATAGCAAGAGAAAACTGTATAATATATATTTATATATATATATTTTTAGTCACTTTGTGAATATATACATATATGATTTTTAACAACCAGAACTGCTTTTCTTAATATTATCTAAATACCCTTACCCTAAATTAATCTGAACTTAACTATAGAGCCTTATCAGAAAAACGACCAAAGCCTGTATCACAAAACAAAACAAAAAAACCCTTGTTGGAGCTGCTAAAGTTATGGTGACATGCCACAGTATTTAAGCTTGCCACTCTATCCTTCTTTCATTGGCATTTGCCACTCGCAGTAAAACTGATCCTTTGGTTTACAGACAGTTGGCAAACTTGCAAAGCCCTAAGAATAAGATCTTTAAATAAATTATTCATTGCTTAGGGAATCTCATGTTTCTTTAAACATATCCAAGGAAAGTATTCTACTGAAAGAAGAAAAAACTATACTTAGCAATGGAGACAAAAGTGAAATATTGTATGAATTTGAAAAGAACATAAAATGTTCTTGACAACAAATTTTTGAAAGAGATAAAAATTATAAACTCACATTTTTTAAAAAAGTAAAAGATAAAAAGTCCATTGAGCTCAGCAGCCTATCAATTAACCATTTAAAATCCTGTATCTGGGCCAGGCGGGACAGGGTGGCTAACGCCTGTAATCCTAGCACTCTGGGAAGCCAAGGCGGGCGGATTGCTTGAGGTCAGGAGTTCGAAACCAGCCTGAGCAAGAATGAGACCCCGTCTCTACTATAAATAGAAAGAAATTAATTGGCCAACTAATATATATAGAAAAAATTAGCCAGGCATGGTGGCGCATGCCTATAGTCCCAGCTACTCGCGAGGCTGAGGCAAGAGGATCGCTTGAGCCCAGGAGTTTGAGGTTGCTGTGAGCTAGGCTGATGCCACGGCACTCACTCTAGCCTGGGCAACAAAGTGAGACTCTGTCTCAAAAAAAAAAAAGAAAAATCCTGAAATGACACATACTGAAGGGAAATTTTTTTTTTCTCCAGCAACCTCTACCAAGAGTCAGGCTACTCTGCAAAATAGCTTATTCTTTTCTATTTGGTTTGGAAAGTTACACAAGAAATATCAACCAGATTTTTAAAGTCCTGCTTAACAATCCAGTGCTACAGGACACACGAGAAATGGCATAACAAACTAAGTTTTGGGACTTACAACCAACAGCTTCTAACCATAAAACCACTGTAAAACATGGAAGAAAGGGGAGGAAAATCTCATAGTACCATGCCTTACTAACTAAAACTTACCTTCCCAATCGGCAGTAGGTAGAACAGAGCTTGAATAAAAAACCAGAGGAGGTAGACCCCAAATACTCTGGTTTCCCATAAATCATACAAAGCTGGCAAGTGAGGAGGGAAGTTCAGAAGACTGGGATCTCGCTGTCTGCACATCAACAGCAGCAGGAAGAGGAAGACAGGCAGGCCAAGCATGATGAGAAACACACCTGCAAACAACGAATGAACACTCACACGGCTCAAACTTCAATCCAGTCTATGTATTTATTTATTGATTGATTGATTTTAAGAATCATTTGATTTTTCTTTAAGGTCAGAACTCAGATCTGGCTTGCTGTCTGAAACCAATTTCTAATGCACCATACAAAACTCCTATCTCTACCTGTCACTGCCAGTGGGCAAGCAACCTTGGGCATCTGGAGTGTAAATGAGCAGAAGTCCAGCACTGAACAGCCAAGTCCCACCTCAGAAACCAAGCTCTAAAACACTTAATCTCCAATCACTGAGGAGCAAAAGTGTTTTTGAAACTCCAGGAAACTAAAGATCAGAACATCTAAAAATTATCACTCCAATCTTAACAAAAAACATTTTATTTTTAAGCTTCAAAGAATTGAAATAGTATCACATTCATGTAACATGTGCACAGATTCAGACCAGCTGGCTAAGGATTATAATTTACAAAACACATAGCATTTAAGCTAAGCAGGATTTTTAGCCATTTAGCCAGGAAGTATTTTCCTTTACTAGCTCATAAAATTTCGTGAATTCCGCCCACTTAATCACTCCAAGGCTTTGTACACTTCAGATCTTTGACCCTCACATATAATCAACCTGTCCAGCAGGTAGAGCAGACACCTTGACCCCATTTTATGCAGGCAGCTTACAGCTACTGGTACTCCCTAAACCAGGCCCTACCATCTCACCATCTCACGTCTGCTTATTAGCAGATCTCCCTATCTCTAAAAGGTCACCAGACTTACTATACATGACTCCCTTCTATTATCACTTTCTTCAACTTCTTTGTTTCAAATCTATGAACAGAATGCCAAAAGTTTTCAACATAGCCACAGGGGCATCTTTTCTACTCCATATTCCCCAAAATGCTCCCACCTCTGGCCTTTGTACTCACTATTCCTTCTCTAGAAGGCTCTTTCCCAGGTTCCCACCTGGCTCTTACCTTGCCTACCTCAGATTTCCGCAGAGAGGCCTTTCCAGTCCCCCTATACCACTACCACTAGCCCATCCCACTGGCCTGCCTGGCCCCGGGTTCTGAGGCCTACCAGGTACTCCTCCAAATTCCAAGTCCTTCATCGGTGAGGGGGTCACTTCAAAGGTTCTCAATGATGCAGGTACTTTTGTCACAAGTTTTTCTTCCTTAGAATCTAATTCTTTTAATTTGATCTCTTCTCGTCTTGGACGAAGGCTATGCTGTGTAGGTACATAACTACTTTCTTGTGACAAGTGGAACTGTTCCTATTTAGAAATTTTAAAAAGTAACAAATATCAAAATTTACCACTAATGCTACCACATTAACTAATTCAGCATCTCAATACAGTTGTATACTAATCAATTTCTTAAATTATATTCAGTCTTAATTTAAGGACAGAATTTTAGAACAGATTATTAAATATTATGATTTTCAATGTGTTTCTGGAAGGAGAGTCACTTCAACAAAAGAAAAAAAAAATCACCAGAGATGAAAGTGAACACGTTCATACCTGCGTGTGTTTAGGAGGCATGTCATTCCTCTTGATGGGCTCGGGTTCCCCATTATATCTGCTGATGCTATTTCCAAATGGCTTCTAAATTGAAGAATATAAACACTTTAATCAAAAGAACTATAGCTTATTAAAAAGGAACATGATAAAAATTTACTACTGTGAAATCAATCAATAAAATCAGCCAAAGATGTTCACAGCCTTAATTAAAGACTTTCACAGCCTCATTTTGTTAAAAAAGAAAAAGAATAAAATTGACTAGAATTTCCCAAATTTATTAACATAGATTTCTACATAAAACCTTTCATCTCTCATGTAAAATAAGCAGACAGGTTTATAATTTCATTTCACTGACAGATACTCTATTAATATTTGCAGTGAGAAGTAGGCAAAGTAAAAATTGGTAAATCAGTACATTAACTGGTTAAAAAAAAAAAAAGAGGAAAAGACACTCACTGCCTCAAAATAGCCAATAATGGAAAATTAAGAAACAGTGGGTGGTGGCACATGCCTGTAGTCCCAGCTACTTGGGAGGCTGAGGTAGGAGGATCGCATGAGCCCAGGAGTTGGTTGCTGTGAGCTAGGCTGACGCTGTGGCACTCTAGCCTGGGCAACAGAATGAGACTCTGTCTCAAAAAAAAAAAAAGAAAAGAAAAGAAACAGTGAGTACTAATGCAGTATATATGGTAGGCTCAGGGCTCTAATGGTAAGAAGCAAACTGTGGCTCTTATATCAATAAGAGTGTAAGGAGATTTACCTTGTAAAATTATAACGGTCCCTAAATATTAAAAATGAAAGTATAACAGAAAGTATCATGCAGCATCTGTTCCTTATCCTAAGTCATCTGGCTGGTAAAGAGAGCCACTAATAAAGTGTTCAAACTCAGTAGTAATTATCAAAATGCAAGTCATTTGAAAATCTTTGACAATCACATTGGCAAAAAAAATTACTACAATACTTAGAATAAGAAAATACATCCATACACTACTGATACTAGTATAAACTTTTTGACATAACCTGGCAATATATATTCAAAGCCTCAAATCTATATTATATACCTAACCTAGCAGTTCCACTTGTAAGAATCTATCCTAACGAAATAATCAAATGTTGCATAGAAATGCTTGTTTATAATAGTGGGAATTTAGAAGGAAAAACACTAAATGTCTATCAATGCCCTGGGAGCTGACTTTTTTTTTTTAGTTGGCCAATTAATTTCTTTCTATCTTTAGTAGAGATGGGGTCTTGCTCTTGCTCAGGCTGGTCTCAAACTCCTGACCTTTAGCAATCCGCCTGCCTCAGCCTCCCAGAGTGCTAGGATTACAGGCATGAGCCACCGTGCCCGGCCTAAACATTGCTTTTTTTAAAACTACAATATTAACCAGCACTTCTGGTAACTTAAGAACATTCTTTTTCATTGATATTTAAAACAACTACACTTACTATTCCAAACATTGTTTTTTAAGTACTCTTCCAAAGTTAGATTCGGTGTTTCACTGACATTTTAATATTATTAACTGCAAATAATCTGAGGAAATATGTACATAAAGGGGAAGACAAAATACTGTATAAAGATAAAGACAAGCACCAATATCAGTGGAGTCAATTTAACTGCCAACACTTCCTTCCTTGCTTCCTTAACGTTGGCCTGGTGGGACGCAGAAGCAGACCGGCGGGAGCCCCTCGGTGGCCGACCAGGGGAGCGGGAGCGGGACCGCGACCGGCTCCCTCGCCGTCTGGAAGGAGAACTGGATGTTGAGCCACTTTTCCTTTGCCTAAAGGAAGTTAAAGGCTAGAAAGAAGGATAAAGGCAAAAACCTTTACTAAAATCATAATACGCACAGGCCCAAACTAGAAGAGGGTACCAAAAGCAGTAACTGCTACCATTAACTCTAAAACCATCATGGGAAATGACATGATCTGAGAACCTGATCAGATGAAGCCAAAGAAAAACACAGCAATAATGATCTATCTCTCACGACACACATGCAGCCTTTCCATTCCTAAATGTTCTTTGAAGATATTTCCATAAAATAGATGTGTCTAAACCAATTAGCTGTACATATTCCCAGGAACATATGCAAGAAGGGTTATAATTAACATTGATTAAAAGTGAGATGATAAGACAAAAGAAATCAGTACACAAACAATTTAAAAAATGAATTCCATAGTTTCACTCTGAACAAAACACACAAGCAGATCTTGAAAACAAAGTACAAGTTTGGATTCCTGGAAACTGTTTTACCATGTCCTCCCCCACTCCAAATCACTCCTGCCATTGCTTCTAAACATCTAGACCTGGAGAAAGCAAACTGCCACAGGCCACATCCTCCCTATCCCAGTTTTTGTGTGGCCCTTGAGCAAAACTGGCTTTTACATTTCTTACGTGATTGTAAATGAAATCAAAAGAATAATATTTCCTGACACCTGGAAATTATCTGAAATTCAAATTTCAGTGCCCATAAATAAAGTTTTATTAGAACACAGCCATGTCCATTCCCTTCCATATTGCCTATAGCTGCTCCCAAGCTACAGAAGCTATATGGCTCATACAGCCTAAAATATTTACTATCTGTCAATTTAATCAAATAATTTGCCAACTCCTGGTCTAAAACACTCAAAATGTGGTCCATATGCTATTGGTCCAGGAACAGTTTGTCACTGATCCGCAACAAATACCAAAATTGAGAAGAGGTGTACGGAAATTTTTATAGCATTTGACAAAGTAATTTTATGTCTATTGAATCTGATGATAAAAATGTGAGGGTCTTATTTTGTATATCTTTTTTTTTTTCATTTTTCTGGTAATTCATTTTCATGACATTTTACATAAGTATTTGTATACCACAGATCAGATAGTTTAAAACCCAGGCCTTAACTGGGTTAGGGCTAGAGTTAGTCTAGCCCTGGGGTTAGGGTTAGACTCAGATCTAATTAACGTCACTCTCCCGACTAAACCCCTGTGTTCAGGATGAAGCCGGACTTGGCAGGTAAAACCCTCCAGTCTGGCTCTTGCTTACCCTCCACTGGCCCTTGCCCATCACCCATCCAGCACCTGGCTGTCACCCGACCCCCACACCTTTGGCATGCTGCCCTCTCTGCGGAAGCAGCCCCAACTTCAACTGAGTTTTTCCTATGTGTCCTCAGTACTTGGCTCGGGTATCACCAGCTCTGAAAGCCTTCTGTGAAACCCAGGGCCCTTCTCTACCCCTGATATACTCAATAACCCACAGCAACTCCAGGCACAGAATGTATTAAACCCAGGGAAACAACAGGTATAAATGTCTGTCTTTCCCTGAAACTGCAAGCTTACTGGGAACAAAGCACTATGCCTCATGCATCCTTTCCCAAAGCCAAAAATAGTATCTGACCCAAAGCAGGAGTTCAACCCATGCCTCCAAACAGAGCCAGAACTGATAATACTGAGCTTACAAATCATACTTAGTTATTTCCCACTTACTGTAAGTTGATATTCTGATCAACCAAAGGAGTTCTTACCTTAATATCATTCTCCTTCAATTCAAGTTCGGTTCCATCTTTGTATTTTACAGTGTAAAGCTGGGAGCTGCTGTCATGGCTCAGAATTTCTACTTCATAATAAAGTGAACTCCCAGGCCATCGACCTCTTACCACTTCACCATCAGCAAATTTCCTACTCGGCATTTTCTAAAATTAATCTGAACAGTTTTAAAGAAAAAAAATTGAGTCAATATACATACACACTTATATATTTATCTTTTATCACAGGCTGATCACTAAAATACAATTCTCCTGAATTAACCGGTCAAGATTTTAGGGCCAGAAAGGCCTCTGGAGAGCTTATTTGAAAGATGAAAACACTAAAAACTTAAAGTTAACTACTTTGTTCAAGGGCATAAAAATAGATGGCATAAAATGGCAGAACTAGGACAATACTGAAACTGTTCTTTCTGCTACATTATATCTCATTTGGAATCACTTTATAGAGGATGATTTAGCCACTCTACACACATATGTGACACTAAGGATTATTACAACATATATAGGCACCACATATTTAATAGTTTGCACTAGGCAAAATGTTACTCACCTACAGTGACCATATTTCCTGCTAATCAAAAAATCAGGCATAATCTTATAAAGGACACATTTTCTGATGTGTAAATTTGCATATCATCTTACAAAAGCTTTAAAAATGCATTTAACTATATTTTTAACTAATCACATTTATTAAAAACAAACTATGAAATAGACCATCTGAGAAAATCAAGGATATACAGTTAAGATTATTACCACCCACCAACAGAAAAAAAATAATTCCAAATCTATAATGAATAGCAAATTTGGGGGTTAATTCTTACAGCTAAAGAGCCCAAATGCACACCAAATAACTCTGCCAACCACCTCCCTAGGCTAGCTCATATCTGGTTCACTTCTCTCAAGCATACAGCAGGCATCAATCCCAATCATAGCATTCTGTCCACTGATTCAAAACATGGCCCATGAAGTCTACAACACTCAAAAAAAAACCACAAACATGCAAAAATTGCCACTTACATAAAGGCTGCCTGCCACCCTTTTTGAAATATCAATCCATTGCTGGGTGCTTCCAGCTGCTACGTAGTAAGGGCTCTCCCCGCACTGGCCAGCAGATTCACGTTTCCACACCATGAAACCAGTGCCGTCAACCTCCTCTCTCCCACACCATATGAACTAGCCAGCTGGGCCTAGTTCAAGTAGATACTGTACGACTGATGTGTTCTCTCCCTAAATCACCTTCATCTCACCAACTAAACAATTCCTGATATATTGTCCAAGCATATAAATATATATTCTTTACCAGCTCCTATTAAGAGCTGAAGAGGCCGGGCGCGGTGGCTCAAACCTGTAATCCTAGCACTCTGGGAGGCCGAGGCGGGCGGATTGCTCGAGGTCAGGAGTTCAAAACCAGCCTGACCAAGAGCAAGACCCCGTCTCTACTATAAATAGAAAGAAATTAATTGGCCAACTAATATATATAGAAAAAATTAGTGGGCATGGTGGTGCATGCCTGTAGTCCCAGCTACTCAGGAGGCTGAGGCAGAAGGATTGCTTGAGCCCAGGAGTTTGAGGTTGCTGTGAGCTAGGCTGATGCCACGGCACTCACTCTAGCCTGGGCAACAAGCGAGACTCTGTCTCAAAAAAAAAAAAAAAAAGAGCTGAAGATACAACAACAGCAACATTTAAGAATTAAGGAGAAAGTTGCATTACCTACTCCTCCCATAAAAAGTCAACTAAACATCTTCACTGTTAATGGCCTGAGAAAACACTTAACAAGCTTCACTTGTTTAGATAGATAGTGGCTAGACTGGTGATGAAAGAAAACAGCACTTATCAGATGATTAGAGGATGTCAGTCAATTAACACATTAGGTAAAAGAGCCTGCTTTCTTCTCAGCATCCACCTAGGATAGCATCACCAAGGTAATGAATGGGTTGGGGCTGGGAATAGTGGGGATGAGCCCACATGCCTCTGGGATGAAGTCAGGCCTGGCTGAGGCCTCACCTGAGAGACACTTAGGAAGGGGGGGCAGTGGGCACCTCCAGACAGAGGAGGGGTGCAAAAAGGGAAGGTGACAACAGTTTTGCCTATTTCAACACTTAGCTCTGAGCCTCCAAGTACAAAGAAAGAGGAAGGAAATACACCCTCCTCTCTCCTCTCTTGTGCCCCCTCTCCTCCCTGGACCCCTCCAAAATCAAACCACTGTTACTAGTACTAGCTCTCCTACATTGCTCAGCCAGGGTTTGAAGAAAGGGTTTGAAGAAGGCAATTATGTCGTTCTACATGAAGACACTCAGGTTTCAAATAACTTTTGTAAACTTTTGAAACACAAGCTCTTCAGCTCTTAGGGGCCAGTAGCAGTTTTAAAATGCCCTCAAACAGATCCTGTATGTTCTTAAAAATTTACTAACTGGCATCTTTCCACTGCAGTATTACACACCGCACACACAGTATCTGTGCAATACTGAACACAGGACACTGCCGAAAAGATTTTTTTGTTATCAATTAAATAAAATATTTGGGGTTAAACAAATTAAGATATCTGGTAGATATCTGTTAGGTCTTTAAGCTTAATTTTTGAGAAAAAGAAATAAGAGTTGAAAAACAAAACAAACCCAGCACTCTCCTTAGGAGACCACTACCTTATACACAAAGGTTCCAAAGGATGAAGCCAACATGATGCGCACCCCACTTTACACAGGCGTGAACAAGCCCCGCAGTATGCAAAAGCCCACGTTTGTGCATATCATTACGTACTCACCTAAAGAAGTCAGATAAACTTTCCTTAGAAGGAATATTTCAGTCAAGTGTGTAAGGAAAAATTTTGTTTACTGAACACAGTGTCCTCATTCCCCATAAAGAGAAAAACATGGGGGTCCTCAGGCTTTTCTCTATTGAGCTGGATGCTTGCTAACTTCAGTGTCAACTGGCACTGGAACACACGTTTCAGCTCCAATATGTCACTGTTTATCAACATGACAGTTCTGTCTTTGGTCACCTTTCTTTCACTTGTCCAAATTAATTAACTGTGGTAGAGAACAAGAAGCTCAAATGCAGTCTGACAGCTCCCCGTCAACACCTGAGCCCCCCAGGTAGGCCTACTTGGCAAAAAGCATACAGATCCCGGGTGCCCACGCTGCACGAAGCAACAGACACTCCACCTTTCTGGCTGTAAAGGCAGAGGCAGAAGGGCCTTTATAAACAACCGAAGTCAACTCATCATTCCCCTCCTACTCGCTCTTTTCCCTCTTGCCCAGGCAGCTCTCGGAAAGAAAACTTAAATTGGACTTGTTGCCCAGTCTAAACTAGGACCTCCCACCCCGCTCTTCTCTGCAGCCCCACCCTCTCCTACAGAGCAGTGACTACAGTGGGAAACCACAAAGCTACACGCGTTTACGTGCAAGGTCCCCGGGGTCCGTGTCCAGCCCGGCTGTGCCCAGGCGCGAGGCCTCGCGGCGGGCGAGCCAGCAGGCTGGCTGCGGGCCGAAGCCCTGGGCTGTCCACGCGCGGTCCCATCTATCTACTGTGTCCTGCTCTCCACTCCGGGCGACCCGGACTAACAAGGCCCTGTGCGATCAAGTGCTTACTAAGTGCCCCTTGAGGCTGTTGAGTGCAAGGCAGGCTGTCATGAGGAAATGTGTTTTTAAAGCTTTCAAAAGGTGACAGAACGGGATCGTGCTGCAGCAGGAGCACGCAAACCTGCCTCCATACCCGTTTCTGAGACCATGCGGGAGACTTCAACACGTCTAGCCGAGCAGCCCCGCAACCCCGGCCTTGGGAGTCAACAAACCACGGCGACCACGACCCTCCACACCAGTGACAACAACCGGCGCGAGTTAAAGCAAATTTGCGCACCCCGTTCCCGCCCCGCCCGGCTGCCGCGCGTTTCCTGCCTCCGGACGGGCAGTGCGCCGGGCCGCCCGCTTTTCTGTCAGTCGGGCGCTCGCGGGGGCCGGGGCCGGGCCGGGCCGGGGCCGGGGCCGTGGCCGGGCGGGACAAAGGCCACACGCCCTCCGCGCCGCCGCGGTACCGCCACTCTCCGCGTCAACGTGGAGGGAAACGTCCGCAGTTTCAAACCCGCAGCTCCGTTTCCGCAGCGGGCCCGGCGCGCTCGAGCCTCCGCAGCCGCCGCCCCGACCGATCGGCCGGCAGGGGCGAGGAGAGGGGCGGCCACCTGGAGGGGAGCGCAGGGCCGCGGCGCCAGGCCCGCGCCCGGGGACCCCGGCCCACCTGCCGCGCCGGCCCCCGCCCTCCCCGCCGCCCGTCCGAGGCGTCGCCGCGGGGAGCTGGGAGCGGGGCAGGGAGGGGGCGCTCACCTGCGCAGGTCGCCTGAGGGAACACCGACGGCGCCGGGAGAGGAGGCAGCTGCACCCGGGCGGCCGTTCCGCGCGCGCGACGCTGCCGGCCGCGCTCTCGCGCCCCGCGACCCCGCGGCCCAGACGCGCGCCTCCCTGGCCCCGCCCCGCCCCGCCCCCCGCGGAGCCGCCCAGGGCTGCCATTGGCTCCTCGGCCTTTTGAATCGCCTCGGCGCTGTGGATTGGCCCCGCGCTGTGGCGCGTCCCCCGCCCCGCGCGGGGCGGAGGAGCTGGCACCGCGAGGCGGGCGGCTCCTGGCGCGGCCTGGGGACCCGCGTTTGCCACCGCCTTATCTCCTCAGCCCGGGCGCCCTGGCGGCCCAGGGACCGCGCGCTCCCCGCCCTTCCCCTCCTGGCGATTTGCCGCAGAGGGTTTGGGGCACAAGGTGGCTTGGCGAGAGAGACTGAAAATAATAATAATAATAAATTCGCAAAGTGATAAGTAAATATCCGAGCCAGAAAATGCTTCTTTCTAAAACGCTCTGAGCGCTCTCCCTAGCGTGTTAAAATCCTGCGGCGGCCTGCGGCCCCAGCAGGGCCTTCGCGGCCGCGCAGGGGGCTCCTTTGTCCGGGCGGCCGCTGCACGGGCCGAAACCACCTGGACCGAGACCGGCCGGGGCGGCGGGGAGGGTGGGGACGCCTCGCGGGGTCCCACGAGGACTGCTGTGGGGACAGGTAGAAAGTGCTCAACGACGTGGAGCAGGGAACAAGAAGTGCTGGGCGTTGCTGAAACACCGCTTGTCCTGCACCACGCGAGCCTGGTTTTAGTTGACCCTCAAAACGCTGAATCAGTACATTGTTGACTCTGTTACGGATCCTAAACCTTTTTGTTTTTGTTTCCTGCAAGTTATCATTATGGCTTAGTTGGTTTCCTTCCTTTGAAGTTGAGAATTTAAAGCATTGAAGTTCCCCATTTTGCAATGTGGTTTTAATCAAAGTATTTCTTCACACCCCTACTAGGTAAATTTAAGTGAATTCCTATTGTGGAAACACTATCTGTTAAATTATAGTAATAAACAGGATTTTTCATTTATATCCTAGCTTCAGGTGCCCAAAGCTCTCATTTTCTCACAGTTATAGTAATAACTACAAAACACCCAGGTTTATTACTTTTAAAAAAGTGAATGCATTGGATTTTCTCAGTCGTTCACATCCAGTGTGAATGAGTTCATCAGAGCCTTTCGTGAAGACAAGTTCTGACATGGAATTGTCATCATTGTCGTCGAATTTGCCCTGGGTGGAAATCTGTGCTACAGACGTGCATATTGCACTCCAAAGTCAGAAAACCTATGTGGTTTTGGCGAACCCCCCAGCCTCAGTTGCCTTAACCCTTAAGGTAAGATAATATTAGCCCTGCCTCAGAGTTTTGCAGTAAATGCCAGAAATGAAAGCGCTATACCAGGTCTATGGGACCTAAGATAAATACTATTCCTAATAGCAAAGCAGTGTTACATTATTCTTTTCTCATGTATTCCACCCAGAACCACAATTTTGTCGTATTTCCCTTGAGGTACACATTTCCTGGATCATTTTCTTTCACAGTCCCCACGCCCCCCGCCGCCGCTCCCACGTTAAAGGCATCAGCGCTCCCGGAAGGCGGGAGGCATATTTCATTTCTCTTTGTATCTCTCCCCGTTAAGTAAATGAATGGATTAGTTAATCATGAAATTAAGTCATATGCGTTCTCCTAAAAGCCAGGCTATAGCAAACTCCCTCTTGGTCTAGTTACTGAGCTTCCACAAGGCTGGATTAAGGCAAGAAGCAATGGAACCTTCACTGGCACTAACCTTTCCATCAGCTGGAGTGGAGGAGGAAGGCTACCTTGGGTGTCTCTCTTGTCCCCCCATGGCAGGGACTCTGCCATTAACTGTGCTAAAAGCTTCTCTCGCCTAGATTTTGCCATCATCTCTCTTAATCTAGAATATGTAACTGTTTCCTTTTAAAACATACTGTGGATTTCATCTGGGGTTTAGACACTGAATGCAGGTACATGGCTTGTTTTGGCAAGTTCTAAACTGTGGGTCCCGGAGGGCAGCCTTCCCCCCAACCTCCCACCCAAAGTCTACACTCAGAGGCAGACAGGGGCTGGAGCATAGAACCGGCTGTGCCCATCTATGTCGTGTATAATTTCCATGTTGCTCTCTCCTGCTAGAATATAAGGCTCAGCCCATCAGTGTAAATGTTTAGCACTTCATGTCTCTTCGGTCACTGCTCCCACTCTGCCACCAAAGCTACACCCTGCCCTTTAGGAAAAGTGGGTAGCAACTGCAGTTGGCAGCAGGGTGGTGGAGAAGGGGAAGGAGAAAAGAGGGGACTACCGTCTAATGAGGCCCTGCTCTGTGTCACTTTCCATTCCTTACCTTATTCATGGCTCCAATCAGCTCTGTGAGACAGGTATCATCCCCATTTAGGCTGAGGAAACCAAGACTCAGAGAGGTCAACAACTTGCACAAGGGCACACCCACCAAATAAGGACTAGAGCAGAAATTCCCACCCAGGTCTTAGGATTCCAAAATTCAGATCTTTCCACCACCCCCTTGAATACATTTGGTCCCCTTGAGTAACCTCTTGGTTCTCCTGGACACCAACTCCTACTTGCCATACATAATTCACATCACATGATCCCATTGTCATTGTCAGCTGGAGACTTCCTGGGTTAATTGGACTATAGCTTGTGAACGTTTTTGTCTACATTTTGGGAGCAAAGATCCCTGCTCTCTCCTGAGTACACTGTGTGTGTGAACTTGCCCTTGTCTCTCACTCTTTGATTCTTTCCTCCAGGACTCTTTGTCCATGGGCTGGTTTATTTGAATTCTGACACCCTGTTCTGGATTCCATAGGATCATCTGTGTGTCTTCTTTCCCAGAAACTGTCTTAGAGTATTCACTTTCAGGCAACAGGACAGAATCACTGTAATCTTTGTACTGAGTACAGTACCAAATGCAATTAAATCTGCTTAAAACATGTTTGAGGGGGATGATATAAAATATTTGAGATGAATACTTAAAACAACATTTGCATAATTATTTTAAATTTCTTCATTTTACTAGGTAAGAGTATCCTAACTGATGGTACAACATAAAACCTATTTCAAGCACAGTAGTGTATTAAATCATTTTACTCATAACACCTACATAAATGACTAAAATATATATATGATTATAACCTTTAAACAGATGAAATATAATTACAACATAGATTTATTTAAAAGTTGAACTGAGTTGGCTAGTTATTTGACAACTGTGAATATTAATTGGCATAAGTCCTGCAGCAGAAAAAAATTGTATACTCATACTAAGTTGCTTAAGATATTTTGCATGCTTACTTTTGATACAAGAGGCTAGGATCCCAGAGATTTCACTGTTGTAACAAACAACAAAACAAATTTCAGAGTCACAAGTCATGTTACTCTGAATTGGGAGTTCCCAGCCATTCTCCAGGGTAAGTCATATAGTCAAACAAAATGTCATTTGCAGGTCTACTTAAATCTTATTTGGCTATCCATACTTAGTGCTATGGTTTGAATGTTTGGCCCCTCCAAAACAGGAAATTTAGTTGCCATTATGACAGTGTTGAGAGTGGAACCTTTAAGAGTGGATTGGCTCCACCTGCATGGGTGGGATTAGTCCCCTTTTGTCTCTTGGCTTGCCCCTCCCCCTTCTGCCACAGCATGATGCCACATGAAAGCCCTTGCCAGATGCTGGCACCTTGATATTGGACTTCCCAGCCTCCAGAACTGTGAGCTAATACATTTTTGCTCATTATATTAATAAATTACCCAGCCTGTGGTATTCTGTTGTTGCAACACAAAACAAACTAAGATATTTAGATTTCTGAAATCTCACTAAAATAACATTTTCACTAAGTAATATAATAAAGGAAGATTTATCTTAAGTCATTCAAAAAGATTCCACTTATAAAACTCCAAGAGTACGAGATTAATGCTATAAATCTCATAGCATTAATCTGCAAAGTAGCATAATAGCAACACACTTCAAAAATGTAATTTCTGCAAATATATAGCTCCTTCCCTTTTAAAAATGTTCACTTCTTTTTCTTATTTTGCTTTTTCTGATGTTCTCTGTGTTCGTTTTCCTAGCCCTAGAGAGAACTGCTCTTGCTCTGTAAATCAAGGCTGGCACTCCCACCCTGACCAGGAGAGATGCCTGGTTCCATGTGTCCTTTTCTAGTCCTGTATAGACAGGGCTCCTTCCACTGGCCAAGGCAGGCTCCTCAGATCCTGTTGTGCTCATTTTTAGAAAGAAATGGCCCTGGCCATGGTGGCGCATGCCTGTAGTCCCAGCTACTCAGGAGGCTGAGGCAGGAGGATCACTTGAGCCCAGGACTTTGAGGTTGCTGTGAGCTAGGCTGACACTATGGCACTCTAGCCCAGGCAACAGAGCAAGATTCTGTCTCAAAAATAAATAAAATAAATAAAATAAAATAGCCTGTCTTTAAACATGCTTTTGCTACCCATATGCCTGCTGGACAATGTTTGAGCTTATGGAAGAATTCTATAACACTGACTATCAATCTAACAGGATGCAGCACCTTTCTTAATGTTTTCAATTCAATTTGTAAGGTCAAATTAGGGATTCCTAATAATAATAAATCTTTTTTTACTATATTCAAAAGGACAACATAAATCCCTGTCAGTTACTTTGAAAATACTTTGCTCCTTTATACCTACTCAACAATATTCATAAATACTACTGATGATCCTCTCCCTGACCAAGCTGCAGCCAGGCTCCTCTGAGCCCTCTTCTCAACGAGGCTTCAACTTCAGCCTATAAAGAATTGAACAGACACTGACATGGTTTCTAACAGCTCAAGGCCACCCCTTAAATGACCTGCCTAAGAAAACTCAAAGCTGCCCAAAGAATTCATTATTGGTTCCAGCCAATGCTGAAGACAGGGCCCGTGTCCCCCAGCTTCTGTGGGAGGATGGGCACCTAACTTCCATAAGCACAGTAAGTAAGCACAGATGGGTTTCACCTGGACCAACCCTCCTTCCCACTTTTTGTAATTTTTCACCTTCCCAACTCCTGAGCCCCTGCAAACCCCCTCCGTATTCCCTCATTTTTCCTTTAAAACCTCTGTACAAATCAAAGTTGAGTTCAGTTCATACTGGACTCTTCCCACTATTGCAATAGTATATTACTGATTAAAATCTGTTCTTAATAGTTTACCCAGTGTCCAGCTTTGTTTATCCTTGACACTACTAATCTTCTTTTAATAAATAAATAGTATGGTTTTAAAATATGTTTTAATCAACCCAGTCACATCAGATATGCTCAAACCACACAGAATCCCCTGGAAATTTTGTTTTAGGATGTGCCTGTTAGATTAAGAATTATTGCTCTAAGAGACTAAATGGTATTTGCATCATATGCTTTTTTTTTTTTTTTTTTTTTTGAGACAGAGTCTCGCTTTGTTGTCCAGGCTAGAGTGAGTGCCGTGGCGTCAGCCTAGCTCACAGCAACCTCAAACTCCTGGGCTCGAGCGATCCTTCTGCCTCAGCCTCCCGAGTAGCTGGGACTACAGGCATGCGCCACCATGCCCGGCTAATTTTTTTATATATATATCAGTTGGCCAATTAATTTCTTTCTATTTATAGTAGAGACGGGGTCTCGCTCTTGCTCAGGCTGGTTTTGAACTCCTGACCTTGAGCAATCCGCCCACCTCGGCCTCCCAAGAGCTAGGATATATGCTTTTT
The DNA here is from genome assembly GCF_000165445.2 of Microcebus murinus. NCBI lineage: Eukaryota > Metazoa > Chordata > Mammalia > Primates > Cheirogaleidae > Microcebus > Microcebus murinus. The sequence continues at coordinate 38,370,560 of NC_033676.1, forward strand.
AATATAACACAAAATGGCTTCGTATATAGTATAGTTCAAAATTTTTCTGATTTCTTAAGGCAAGGCTAAAGCCAAGAAAAATATAAGCAAGGTAGTGAAGAATTCTTCCAATTTCTTAAGGAAGATATGACTTGAGAATGGCTTAAACATACAATATTAAGAGTATGTTAGTGTGGAAGTAAACTATTACCTCCAGTTGCTTTCATCTTGGCATAATTCAAGGTGAAGGAGCACTGAGTTTTAGAGTGTTTTCACTTCCATGGACTGTCCTTTGCAAAGCAAGAGAGCATTTTTCCAGTGGTGACTGTATTAGGAAATGCCAGTGAAGCTATAGGTAACTCATCCAGATTTCTGAGAAGGAAAGTGAAGTCTCAGACTATGTTGACTGTACACAATTTTTCAGGGCAAGTATTTTGGATGTATTAACATAAGTATTTAAAGTACAATGCTATATCTCTCTTTAAAATTTATACAGAGCAATGATAACTAAGGGGAAAGATGGTGTTCTTCCAATTCTGAGAATGCATGATAGAAAGTATTAGAGAGGCTGGGCACAGTGGATCAGGCCTCTAATCCTAGCACTTTAGAAGGCCAAGGCAGGAGGATCACTTGAGGCCAGGAGTTCAAAACCAGCCTGGTCAACATTAGCCGGTGGCAGTGGTGGTGGTGCATGCCTGTCGTCATAGCTACCCAGGAGGCTGAGATGGGGGGATGGCTTAAGCCCAGGAGTTGAAGGCTCCAGTGAGCTACAATTGCACCACTGCACCCAAGCCTGGGCAACAAAGCATGGGTCTGTCTCAGAAAAAAAAGGAAAAAGAAAAAAAGAAAGTAAGTATTAGGAGTATACTGACCAGCGGAACTGAGTAACAGAAAGCATGTGGACTTGGGAGTCACGGATACCAGCATTTGAAATTAGAATGCTGGCTTCTCCACCTACACCTAGGATCTTAGGCAAGGCACTTAAATTTTATTTTCAGACTGTTTCCTTATCTGTACAATGGAAAAATTAATAATATTTCCCTTTCACAGGGCTATTGTGGGGTTCAAATTTAACAATAAGCAATCAGCAGTTTTGATTCATTGCTTTATTAGCTCATTCATTCAGCAAATAAGTATCAAACTCTTACAGTGGAAGAAATTTGAAAACAAAATTTTGAACACATTTTTAAACAAATTCCAGGAGTGCATGGAGAATTTTATGTTTATCCAAATAGAGTATATATAAGTTAATGAGGGGAAAAATGAAGGGTGCTGTTTTTGAAGAATTGTTTCAACAAGGATCCTCATGGTTGTAGTACAACTAGATGCTTGGGAAAGCAGCAGGCCTCATGCCCTTGTTGAAATGAACTAGCCTTGTCTGGCCACGGGCTCCAGAATGTTTTATGACAAGTTTTGCTCCCATGTGCCAGTCATTAGAAACTGTGAATACATGAATTAATCACTGATGACAACGCTGAGCTCCCTCTACCGGCTCTGCCTCAGGCAACTGCAGCAGGGGATATTTCTGTTTATATTTCTTTCAAGAAAAGGGCAATTTATAATCCACAAACAGAGATGATGAAGGAAAGTCACAAAGAACAGAGGATTTTTTTTAAGTAGCTAAAAGTCGGTGAACCCCCCCCCCCAGGAAGGTTTTACACTTCCGAGGCAGGTATCGGGATGCCTGTCCTGCCCTTGGCATGGACAGATAGTGCGCCACTCAGAAACCCTTCCAGAACTTTCTCTCTGTGAGCAGATAAAACCGGAAGCAAAGGGCCTGGAAGGATTTTCCGTTTGTTCAGCACCTGAAGGAGTTCAGGAAGAATAAAACAATATCTGGATCCTTTTTTTTTTTCTGTTTCAAATTTCTAAACAGGAAAATTTTAAAAATGAAAAAGAAAAAAATAAAGATTCACATGGGAATCACTCCAAGCATGACAGGAGTGGGAGGCAACACCTTCACCCTGAGGCTCCTGTGCAGGGGGCAGGCCCTGGCCGAGATGGTGTCCGGAGCAGACGGCGTCCTGTCTGGAGCTGCCAGAGCCCTATAAGGGCTGCCCAGCGCGAGGGCGGCCAGGCCCAGCCAGCAGGACACACTAGGCTCACAAAGACAGGTTGCACGTCCCCTTCATAACTGTTATCACATGTTTTGTGACATGCGCGTGCTGGCTCTCACCATAAATTGAATTCAGGCACTATTTCCTCACCTTAGTGGTCGTTGCATCCTTGTCATGGTATAAGCCAATAAAGATTTATTGGATGGATAAAACAAACACAGGGGGAACAACAAAGGGCAAGAAAGAAGAACAGAGAAAGAAAACACCACCTTGGAGGGGTGACGTAGTTGCTATGGTTACATGGACATGTCCAGCAAGTTACAGGACTGTCCCATCTCAGGGTCTGCCTGTATCACTGCCCAGTGGCACTCCTCTGGGGCATGGTATGACCTCACCTGGGGAGGGAGGTGACAGAGAACTCCCCTGGGAAGCCGGGTTCTCAGCCAGGCCACCCCACAGGAGTATTCCAGGTGGAACAAGAGTTGTTATACATCTGGCATGACCATGTAGAAAGGGTATAATAGAGGAGAGAGAAAAATAAGGAAATGTGAGAAGGTGTCAATGCTCGGCCCTGCCCAAGGTAATGCTACAGCCTCTGCAGTCCAGCCAGTATCTGGGAATGCAGAGATGCACGATATGACCTGACGCTTACTAAAACTCCACTAGTGCCAGCATTTCACACGCAGTAGCTCTAGTCATCCTTCCAATACGCCATGAGGTGTGTACATTTATCCCCACTTTGTAGATGAAGAAACTGAAAGAATGGTTGAATGACTGGCCCTGGATGACACAGGGAATGGTTGAATGACTGGCCCTGGATGACACAGGGAATGGGTGGTTAAGCTGGGAAGAGACCAAAGGCATGTAACTCAGAGCCTACGGTGTGTGACGTATGGAGGACTAAGAGAGGCCAGCAAGAGCAGCTGGAATCCTGCCGGTCCCAAAGAGCTGTCTCTGTGGTGGGAAGTGTCTGCCCCTTCCCCCTGAGACCTCTAAGTATGTACCAGTGATGGTGGTTGCTTGATGTGGCTGCTGACTCATAGACTGTTAGCATGATGAGAGCAAGTCTTGTCATAGGTGACCTCGATATCCCCTTTGTGCAAACCCGGGGCCGTGTACATGTTGTGCTGAATGCACACAATCAGCCCATTGCTGTTTGGCTAGTTGTCCTTTTAAGACACTTTCTATACTCTTTGTAATAATTAAAAAGCAGACCCCTCCAGGGGTATCTGACTTTACAGAAACCCAGCTCCCAGCTCTTAGTTCTATCAGAGAAACTGTTTTAACAGCTCTCCTGGGAGCTTTGGCTATACCATGAAAGGAATAAAATGAAATACAACAGATAACAAACTGACGTCATTCGTAAATGTACAGTTGGCCCATATTTAATTTCAAAGCCCTGGTGTTTGTGAAGTTGGCCGGTATGTGTTACATAAGCAATAACAGTTCATCTTGAAGATAGGCGATTCTGAGTAGGTTAGCAGGGCTGGAAAGTTTGACTCAGGGAGTGGCTTCACTATTGTTGGGCTTTGCTTTTGACTCCGCATCCTGAAGTAAATGGTCGTTGCAGGCTCTGCACGTGAACAGGAAGTGGGCAGGGCTTGCTGTACTGCCTGGTGGGTCATGAAAGAAGAAACACAAAGAAGTCATAACCTCTGTGGTTTGCTTTAGGTTGCAATATGAAAACCAGGAAGCTTATCTTACAGGAGGCCTTTGTGTAAAAGTTAAGAACAGAGTGAACTGCCACTGTTGGTGCCCCAGGAGGGGACCCACACTTGGTCCTCCTTGGGAAGCGCCTGTATCCTGGAAGCTGGTAAAACCATGAAAGTTGGCAAATATTTCCCAAAATGTAATCATATCATCAAAATGGGACAGGCAGAAGAGTGTTTGGATGAATATAATTTGATCAGAAATAGAGTTTGACTTTCCCTAAAAACTTACAGCTGTTCCTTGTGGTTTAACTTAAGTGGGAAGCAACATTGGTCAGCGTGTGGTTAAGGAGGGGACAGACATTGATGCCCTGTCCCACTGTTCTCCAAGTCTCAGGGCATTTCAGCATTTAGAGAGCCCAGCCCTGTTGCCTTTCTGTCCACCTGCTTGGTCTTGAAAATCTGCTGGGCAGACCCAGCGGGCCAGCAGTCACCATCTGAATCAGTGCTAACACAACAATGGACAGGCCACACAGGAAAACGTTTTTACTGGAAAATTGCTTGAGAAAAGACCCCAGAGTTTCAGTAGGGAAATGCCAGTTAAGGACAGAAATACTTGAACTTTAGTGAACCAGGACATCTTGACGTAGCCCAGAAAAGACACAGTTGCCTCTGACAGTCACATCGAAGGCATCCTGACAGCCCAGGCAGGGAGAGCTTGGCTGCTCTCAAGGTGTCTGGGACCATGAAGTGGGAGAGAACAGAAGGCCAAAGCTCCTCCGACAGCTGTCTGTGCTCCCCATCCGTGGACCTGGCACCTGCCACACCTGGCTCCGCAGGTGCATCAGACTGGAAAAGCAAGACTAGGAGTGTCTCTGGCACACTTATGTGAGAAAATGTCTGAATAATTAGACACCATTAACTAAATGTCCTGGTCGCTCTCCTGCCCAAGGTGGATTACGATGTGGCTCATTCCTTGAGGGAAGCCCTTGCAGCTGGTGCCCTGGAAGGGCTGACAAGGGTTGTGCTGTAAAACACTCTTCAGCTTCAGTCACTTTGATCTCAACTTGCATTCTTGGATATTAAAATAAACGCCTACACTCCCAGGGCGGAGGGAGGAAACAGCACCCCAGGAAGATCTAGGTGGTGGAGTTCTCAGAGTTTGGGACAGGCTGGCCATCACAGGCCTCGGAGCTCCTCAGTGAGCCAGGGTCACACCTCACCTCTGCCCAGCTGCCCCAGATGTTTCCTGGAAGCCTGCTTCCCCGGCTTTGGCCTGCCTGGCTTTGTTTGGTTTCTGAAAACAAAGAGAGGAGCTGTGCACAGCTCCTGAGACATGGGAAAGCCATCGCTGACACCACTGGCCCTAAAGCTCTAGGAGTGCAAGGCTGCTTCCATGCAGAGGAGGGAATGCTTTGATGTGGGGGAGATTATGTCCGTGGAGCTTGAGTGCCTTGGGTTATGGCCTCAGAATCCCTGGGGGACTCAGGTGCTGGAGGGCTGGTGAGCCTATCCCAAGTCAGGCCCATTCAGGGGAGAGGACAGATTTCTGCCTCAAGGGCCCCTGGTCTTCCCTGCAGGGGCCCCCATTCCTGCCCACAGCGCCCCTTCCCAGGCTCCCGCTTTGACAGCACAGCAAATCTGGTCACAGCCACAGCACTCTTTGGGCTGCGCTTCCTCCTGAAGCCTATCCTGCTTGGAGTTCCCAGAGTGTCTGGGGAAACGCCCCTTCCCAGGAGCACTCTTCCTCCTGTAATTAGAAGTTGCATTTCAAAGACACTTTTAATGATCCAAAATGTCCTTGCCAGAAAGAAAATGACATACAAGGCAGGCTTGAGTGATTGTTTAGAGTGCCAGGGCAGGGGTTTGTGGCCTTGAGGAGCATGGAGTAGGAGCTGGCACGTCTAGAGGGTGCTCCCTGGAAGCCCCCAGAGGGAAGGGGCCTGGAAGGACCCTACCTGGAATTTAGATGAGGGAAAAGGCCCCTTTCCTGCCACTCCCTGCCCTCTCCTGTTCTTCCCCCTTGGCAGCCCCTCCACCCTACTCCACGGTGGCCTTCAGCAGGCCAGTCCCCTCCTTCCCAGGACTCACTGTCTCCAACCATCTCCCTCTCCAAATCAGAGGCTGGGCCAGAATTCAACACACACTGCAGTGAAGTGGGACAGGGGGTCACAACTGGTTGGTGTGTTCCTCTGTTCCTTCTCATCCAAAGACTCAGCACTGTGTCCACTGTCACCAGGCTTCGTTCCAGAGCAATCACTATCAAAGCAGCGTCATAGGGTCTCATTCTGTCCTCCCCACCCCCAGCAGGATTAGACTTGGCTCTGGAAACAGGATGGATTCATTCAGTGTTTTGTTGGCCAAACACATATCTTTGGGATAAAGAGATCTTTGGAAGCCACACCGTTCAATCAAAACATCCCACCTTCTCAGGCACTTCAGCCTGGGACGATATTTATTCTTCTCTTCATCTGACTGAAACACAGTGAAGGCTGATGCCTTGAGCTCAGCACGAGGCAGAGGAAGCTCAGCTGGAGGGACTGTTGTGAGGCTGTCCCAGGTAAGGATCCCATGAGTCTCTCAGAAGCTTCTTCCCCCAGGAGAAGTTCGACCTGGAGATTTCGCACAGCTCTGGGGTCTCAACAGCTGCTCATTCTCTGGCTCTCTGACCAGAACCCTGGGTCCTCATCTGACAGGAATGGCATGGGGAGAGCCCTCGCCCCCAACTCTCTGGGGCAGGCCCCCTGACCCCCTCAGTTGTGATAAGAGGGAAATTTGCAGCCAGACCTGAAGCTTTTGAATCACAGAAACCTGCATGTCTCTTTCCTTAGCCCCCACCCTCCGTCCGGGCCACTTCTGAGATTATAGGAGAAGGAAGCTCCATCGTCGAGTTGGTTTTCAGCTCATGTATAAACTCGGGTGAGAAAAGGAAGAGTCAGATTTGGTGGGGGAGGGCAGTTCGCAGTCCTTGCAGGACAGGGGCCCTCAAACTTTTTAAACAGGGGGCCAGTTCACTGTCCCTCAGACCGTTGGAGGGCCATGGAGAGTGCGGCCGCACATTCCACACATGCGCACTGTGGGCCAGGACCAGTCGGCTGCTAAGCAGGACAGGCAGAGGCGGCAAAAACTCCCCAAGGGCTGGATAAATGTCCTCAGTGGGCCGCATGTGGCCCGAGGGCTGTAGTTTGAGGACCCCTGTTGCAGGGTCTGGGCTTTGGGATGGCCCCTGGGGACCAGCTCCCCCCTCTAATCAAGTCCCAGCCTCCTCTCTCTGGGTGTCCCTCATTGCACCAGCCACCTTCTGCCATGGGTGCCTGCTATTTCTGCACCGTGGGAGCAAATTCTGTGTCTTACTTACTCAGTGCCCCAAGTGCCCCCTTCAGAGTAGGAATTTCATGAAGACCTTCCTGCAAAGCGAAGGAACCAGCCAAGGGCAGCGAGCTACACTTGTGGGGCTGTGCCTGTGAAAAGTCCGCAAAACCTCACTTTTCAACTTCTCCATGTCCCTGGATCTTGGCTTAATTCAACATAGTTTGTTTAAAAAATAAAGGCCCACTCCACTAGTTCAATTATAGGGCCACCTGTATGCCACCTCCTGGGCTGGGCATTCACCTGTTGAGCCCATAGGATGGGTCAGAATCCATCCTTGCCCTCCTGCAACCTGTGCTCTAGAGTGGGCTCGGGTGGAAGGAGGAAAAGCAGCTACCAGTGACTGACGGTGGAAGGGTGAGTATCTCAGTGCACCCAGACCTGCCTTTGTCCTGTCCTCCTGGCCTGTGTGGAGCACCTGGGGCAGAGAAGCACCCTGGAACTTTCCATGGTGAAGCAAAGGAGCTGCGAGCAGTTGGAGCAGTTAATTTGGGCTACTCTATCTGAGCCCTGCCTCTCTCTGGACCCTCTAATGTCTGTGCTCTGAGTGTAGAGAGTAGCATTCCAGTTTTACAGATGAGGACAATCAGATTCAAAGAGGTCATGTGGCATGCCCACAGGCACACAGTTGGAAGGTGGCTGGGCCAGGTCTCAGCAGCCTCGAAGGGAAGCCAAGTGAGAGGGAATAAGAGAGCTCACATGCCAGGGACAAGCAAGCAAGGGTGACAGGAGGAGGTGGCACCCAAGATGGGCTGTGGAGCGTGGACAGGATTTCAGCAGACAGAAGAGATGGGAAAGTTGTCCCTAGCAGAGGACACAGAGAGAGCCAAGTCAGGGAGGCAAGACAAGGCAGGCTGTGCCCAGGGGCAGCTGATGACCCAGGAAGAGCCACAGGTTGTCAGGGGAGTTGGCCCCTGGGTCCCACCACTCCAGGTCCCCTTTGAGTCAGGACAAGCTCCTGACACATTTCTCATGATTCTCCAGAATTCCAGAGAATGTCCTTTTCCTGTTACCTAGTGCCATGACATTGCACCACATGGTGGCATAAACAAAATATGTACCAATATAAGCCTGTGGCACTCCAACTCCACCAGCTCAGCTTCCTGCTGTCAGAGTCCATGGCTTCATGTCAAGGTGAAGGTCACAGTGGCCCATGTAAACCCACAGCTTCAAACACATTTCAATGCAAATAGACCAAAGATATATAAAACAATCCCCCCCCCCCCCAAATAAACTCCTCTTGGGAAGCCCAGTTTGTAGTTCCGTAGTCCCTGCCACCTTTCTTGAGGTTATGTGTTGTGCTGTCTGGGAGCAGATGGCCTGCTGGAGATGTCTGGCACACACCGGTCACTCTGTCCAGACAGTTTACGGTCCCTGCTCCCTGCCTGCTCACAGCCGGTCCAGGTTGCAGTGTCTCGGGTCTACTGGGCTCCCAGAGCAACTAGCAGAGACCACAGAATAAACTGTTTGTCCGGAAGCCAGGGATGGCAGGAGTCTGCGCCCCTGCCCGCACCATTGCCCAGAGGAATAGCACAGGTTCATCTTGTGAAAGCCTGGATAAAGAATGGCCTGGCCCCTAGCCACCCTGGACCTCACAGGCCAGGCTGCTCCGCTGCCCTCAGCTCCTTTGTCAGGAGTGGTGGGACAAGGAGAGGAGGGGTGACTCTTGAGCAGCCAGGGGCACAGCAGCTCGGTGCGGATGTCCACCCACCCAAAGCATGAGGGAGCATGGGGGCCCTGCGGCCCCGCCTGCTCTCAGGCACAGCAGCTCAGGGGCACAGGAGGTGTGAGGGAAGGAGGTCAGGGTGGCTGGGGCTAGAAAGCCTGGATCACTGACCGTGGAACCACATCACTCATCTCTCAGAATCCGCACGCGGGCGCACCGCACTGCGCTGAGCCTCCCGCTGCCTCAGGGGCCTGGAACCAGGGCCGCGTCCCACCTCCACCCGTGCCGCTCTCCTCCCCGCCCGCCTCTGACCAGCGGCCCTGCGTCCCGGCCCGCGGTGGTGGGAGCTGCCTCTCCCACGGCCCCCACACAGTAAGGGCCCCTCACCCGAGGAAAGGCCCACTCCATCGGTGCCAGCTCCCCCGGGGGGAGACCGCGTGGGCCGGCTGGGCTCTCGCCCACCTGGGCGAAGGTCCGCGCGAACCAGGGCGGGGCGGCGACGCTGGGGCGCGGCACTGCTGTGGCCGAGGGGTTGGCGGCCAACTGGAAAGGGAAAGGCGCTGCAAGAGCGCGTCCCCTCAGGTGCCGCTTGCGGGAGGGGCCTGGGAAGAGGCCGGGCGTGGGGGAAGCCGCGAGCCGGACCCAGCTCGCGTCTGGTGGGGTCGCAGAGGCCCAGCGGGAGGCCGTGGGGCCGCCCGGGAGGACCGGCGAGGGGCGGCAGCGCCGAGGCCGCACAGTCCGGGGAAGCGGGGCAGGAGCAGCGGGGAGGAGGCGCCGGGACGGGCGAAGCGGAACCGAGGGAACCGGCAGGAGGGGAGAGACGAGGTGCGCGGGGCCAGGTGGCGCCCAGAGGTCGCGCAGGACGAAGCCTGAAGGGCGGCCCGGGGAGAGCGGGGCGTTCTCGGGCAGGCCGGGCTGAGTCCGCAGGAACAAGCGGGAGGCGTTCGGGTGGAGAGCGGGGAGCCGCGCACCCAGAAGAGGCGCCGTCCAGTGCAAAACCCCGGGGGGAGCAAAGGCCTCCGGGCAGCCCGCAGTGACGCGGGTCGGCGCGGGCTCGGCGGGGCGTGAGGGCGGTGAGGCGGAAACACGGGTGGTGGCACACGCCCGCGGCACCGCCACGCCGGGTTCTGCAGACCGGGCTGGCCGCGCAGCACAGAGCCGGCCTGAGGCTGTTTTTCCTGAACCAAGTGGCATTGCGACCGCCCCCGCTCATTTGCATACTGCCTGCGGCCCTTCTCACACCGCGACGGCGGGGGTGACCTGCGACCTGGACTGGCAGGGTTTGCCGCCCCCTGCTGCAGACGGCGTGTCACCACCGAGAGCTCCGGGGGAGCAGGCCTCACCAGCTGCGGTGTAGGGGTGGTGAAGACGCGGGCAGGGGACCAGGTACCAGGCATGGCTGTCACCCTGGGAGAGCTGATACCCCCCGAACTAAGGCAGTCGGGATTCGGGGACTTCACGTCACAAGGATGACAAGTAAAATCCTTGGATGAGCGCTGGCTACCTGAAGCAGGGGATGAGAAAGATCCTGAGGAGGAAACTCGGCTCAGCAAGTGAGATTTCACTGAGTCATTCACGTCCCCTGGGGAAGAGGGGCAGGAGTGGAGGCACAAGGATCACATATTTTCCACCAAATTAAAATGTCTACTTCTGGCCCGGCACGGTGGCTCAAGCCTGTAATCCTTAATCCAGGCATCCTCAAACTACGGTCCTTGGGCCACATGCAGCCAGCCGAGGACATTTATCCCGCCCAAGGGTGTTTTTGCTGTTGCTGCCTGTCCTGCTTAGCAGTGGACTAGTCCCGGCCCCACAGTGCGCATGTGTGGAATGTGCGCCGCCCTCTCCAACCGCCCTCCAAAGGTCTGAGGGACGGTGAACTGCCCCCCTGTTTAAAAAGTTTAGTAATCCTAGCACTCTGGGAAGCTGAAGCTGGAAGATCGCTTAAGCTCAGGAGTTGGAGACCAGCCTGAGCAAGGCGAGATCCGACTCTACTAAAAATAGAAAAAATTAGCGGGGCATGTGTACACCTGTAGTCCCAGCTACTCGGGAGGCTGAGGCAGGAGGATTGCTTTGAGCCCAGGAATTTGAGGTTGCTGTGAGCTGTGCTAACACCATGGCACACTAGCTGAGGTGACAGAGCAAAACTGTGTCTCAAAAAAAAAAAATCTACTTGTGTTTCATTGAAAACTAGAGCTCAGCCACCAGGATTTCTTCTCTGCTGAAAGATACTTAAAAAAAATTCACCTTGGGACCTGATCAAATTAAAAAGCTTCTGCACAGCCAAAGAAACTGTCAAGACAGCAAACAGACAACCCACAGAATGGGAGAAAATTTTTGGAAGCTACACATCTGATAAAGGGCTGATAACTAGAATCTATTTAGAACTCAGGAAAATCACAAGAAAAATCAAACACTAGCAAAAAATAGGCAAAAGACATGAACAGAAACTTCTCAAAAGAAGATAGAATAATGGCCAACAAACATATGAAAAAATGTTCAACATCTCTAATCATCAGGGAAATGCAAATCAAAACCACAATGAGATATCACTTAACTCCAGTGAGAATGGCCTTCATCAAAAAGTCCCCAAACAACAAATGCTGGCGTGGATGCGGAAAGAGAGGAACACTCCTACACTGCTGGTAGGACTGTAAACTGGTTCAACCTCTGTGGAAAGCAATATAGAGATACCTTAAAGTGATACAAGTAGATCTACCATTTGGATCCAGGAATTCCACTACGGGCATCTACCCAAAGATCAAAAGTCACTTTATGAAAAAGACACATGCACTCCAATGTTTATAGCAGCACAATTCACAATTGCAAAGCTGTGGAAACAACCCAAGTGCCCATCAATTCATGAGTGGATTAATAAAATGTGGTATATGTATCCCATGGAGTACTACTCAGCTTTAAGAAACAATGGTGATCTAGCACCTCTTGTATATTCCTGGATAGAGCTGGAACCCATTCTACTAAGTGGTATTCAAGAATGGAAAAACCAGCACCACATGTACTCACCAGCAAATTGGTATTAATGGATCAACACCTAAGTGGACATATGGAGTAACATTTACGGGTGTCGGTGAGGTGGAGGGGATGGGTATATACAATCACAACGAGCAAGATGTGCACCATTTGGGGGATGGACATGCTTGAAGCTCTTACTCGAGGGGGGAGGGGGCATGGGCAATATATGTAACCTTAACACACGTACCCCCATAATACGCTAAAATAAAAAAAAATTCACCTTGGGATTTGCTCACATATGAAAACTCTGAAGAATTCCCTTTTTTCTCTCTCTTAATGGCAGACCCTGGGAGGCTTGTCCAGGCCTGTACCCAGATGAAGGCCCCTGCCTGCAAGCCTGCATCCTGAAGGAGGAAGTGCTGGTGGTGGGGTCTGGCCTGGTACAAGGGCCAGAGAGTGCAGCTGCAGAGGGCGCTGGGGTCCTGAGGCCACCTGTACTGAAAGACTCAGGAGGCAGCGCTGGCCAAGCCCAGCAGAGCAGGAGGCGGCTGGAGCCCTGAAAAGCCACAGCCTGGATGGAGCTGGCACACAGCCGGGGTGGGCAACAGGGAAAGGCATGACCTTATATAAACCCTTGAGCCATCTGTGTTGCCTCTGTAGTGCTTACCCCATGACACTCCATCTGAGAGCAGAGGGACCAGGGCCTGGGTAGGAAAGGAAGCCGGATGCAAGTGAGTGGGGCAGTTTCAGAGGACATTTGGGACAGGAAGTGGGATCTGAAAAAAGCACGTGACAATGCCCCATTAGCCTGGGCCTGGAGAAGGAAATGCAAAGCCTTTATGAAAGGCTTTTTCTGGGTGAGCAAAATGGGCATGGCAGGGTGCTCCTGTCTCATTGTGAACTGGGACATGCAGGCATGGGTCCCAGTGCAGGTTATGAACTGACTATGAAGACATGCCTCACATATTTTCCTGAATGTGGTGATGCCTTTGAGACGTCTTTGGTTGAGAGTGTGCTGGATGGCTGTGAAATTAACCGTCTGCACTCAAGAAACGAAACAAGAGGAATGTTCCCTTTCTCAACCCTGTAAGGACAGACAGGCCTTTGTGTTCCTCCCTTTCTGGACAGAGAAGGGAGGATGGAAATGGGGACTGATTCTGTGTGCTTCAGGGGGTTCCCAGGCAAGAGGGACAACTTCTCACAGCCAGACCGTAAAGGAACTACTTGGGTTGCCCACGGTCCAGCAGAGAGGGGCCACTGAGCTCCCCATTCTCAAGAGCACACCCCTGGGGGACATCTCAAGCCCTACGAGGTAGGGGCAGTGCTCAGGAAACATAGAAGCCATGGTGACCACTCAGGACTAAGGTCCAGGCCTCCTCCCTGTGTTCCTCATGAACTAATATAAAATCCTAAGCCTCGGGCTGACTGAACAGACCCCCTCTCAGCCAAGGAAACCCCAGAGAAACCTTAAATCCGAGTTCCCTGCAATGACGGGACTGGAGGTCAGACACACACGCCTCTTTATACTCCTCCCTTGCCAATGGCCATCAGGTTTTTTTCCTAAGAGCTAAACAGAAACAAATCTCCTGATCCAGACCAGCAGTCTTTCCTGATAAGAGACCACCAACGATGAAGTGGTTTTAATTAGTCTATAGAGCGTGTGCAGAGAGGGATTTTATGTCCTTGTTTCACCTTTTGACACCGGAGGGCCACCATCTCCGAACACGGACCTGATAAAAGGGCATAAAGCTTGACTGCGCGTGCGCGTGTTTCTCCTTTCATGAATATTCACGACTCCTCCTATAGGTTGGTAATATGACTGTTTGGCCATCCCGATCAGTATAAACTCCTGTCCCATTGTCCCTGCCTGGAAGCGCGTGTTCCTCACTTCCCGGCCTGCTGGAATAGCCACCCACAGGCTCCAACCCTTTATGAGAAATAAAGCCCTCCTTTCCAAATTTATGAACCTTGTCATTTTTCAGCTAGCATCCTCTTCCCAAAAAGCCTCGGGATCCCACATGAGCCCATGAAGTGGGGAGGGATCCCCAGGAATAGAGTGGATGGTCCCTCTCAGGGAGGCGCAAGCTTGGATTTAACTTAAATTAGGGAAATAATGTTTGTTTCAAGTTCAAGTGTTATGAAGCAGTTACACCAGTAACAGAGACCCTCTTCACTTATACAAAAAAGCATCTTCTTAGCTAGAGGATGAAGAAGCAGAGAGAACCTCTAGGTGGGAGGTACAGCTCAGTGTCACCCAAATGTCTCTTCTCCCCTTGATGAGTCACCCCCCAGTAATGGTCCCTGGGTGGGGGACAGGCAAGAAAAAGGCAGAACCTCCTCGGACACTGAGACCTGTCAGTGACCATCCTGTGCCCCTGCAGCTGCAGAGAGCTGGGCACATCCAGGGTCTCACTCCCTGCCACTGTGGCCAGCGCAGGGGGGCTGGCTGGTCCTGTGGGTGTGGCCGAGACAGATTGTCAGTGTTTGTAGCTGCTCTAGGCCACAGGGCTGCAGATACCAGCTAAGCACCAGCTGCATGTAAGGCCTTTCTTATCAAGACCAGTGCTCAAGTTCCCCAAGTCCTGCCCACTGGAAAGGGAGGGTGGAGCCTGGGGAAGTCTCCTGCTTCAGGGACTCACACCGGCTGTTGAGCCTGCCGGGAGCCCCCCTCTCTGTGGCTTGGGTGACTGAGATCACTTCCTGTCTCACTTCCCTCTCTGTGGCCGGAGTGCAGCCTTCAGAAGAGGCGGGGGTGGGGCAGGGCCGGGCTGCAGAGATGGGGAGATGATGCAGGGAGCGGCTCTCCCCAGGCCCAGGATGGACAGCAGAGCCGTGTGGCTCAGCTCAGCCCAGCTCTGGCAGTGCCCCCTTCTCATCCCTCACAGCTCCTCCCCCCTGGGGCCTCAACCCAGCTCCCAGTGACAAAGTTCTCTGTAGCCAGGGGCTCAGAGGCCCCCTGAGGAGAGTTAGGCTCCTCCAGGAGGGTCAGAGGCCTGCGATTCATTGTCCCTTGTCCTGCAAGCTAGGAATGCTAGCAAGGGACTCACGGGAGACCTACAAGTATTTCCCAAAGGTTAAGGGGACAGGGAGCCAGAAGATGGAGATGACCTTGTGGGCCTCAACAGGGCCACGCAGGAAGTCCCCGACCACAAAGCAACAGGCACAGGAGTGGGCGGGACTCCTCCCAAACTCGCACCTGCTCCTCAGTCTCCTCTCAAAGGGCCCTTGAACTGAAGCCGGGCCTTGGCTGTGGCACAAAGAAGGCACGCTCTCCTCTGACCAGACCCTGTGGAGAGACCCCCCAACTCAGTCTCCTCACCAGTAAAGGGAGGAGTTTGCACCTGGTGGTCCCTGAGGGTCTTCCCAGCTCTAGGCGTGTGATGGTGAGTTGTGTGCAGAGAATTTGAGGAGTAAGACAGATGTTTAAGGCAGCGGGCCCTGTGCCTGCCTACGCTACCAAACCAGAGGCACAGCCCAGAATCTGCGCTTGAACAAGCTCACACTAAAATCTGAGACGGCAGCACACCGGCCTTCTGGTGGTTCTTCAACTGCGACCTTTGCACTTGCTGTTCCCTCTGCCTCCAGTATTTTCCCCAGGTCTGCACTGCGCCCTCCCTAAATCATTGTGGTCTCTGCCCAAATGTCCCCTTCAGAGAGGTCTTTCCTGACCACCTAGTCTAATAGCTAAACGAGAAGTCATTTTTTAACAAGGGATATCCCATGCAATGTTAACTCCACAAAATGTAACTGGACATCATGTATTTTTAGCTGCTAATCTGGCAATCCTGAGCCAAGGGGACTCTGTACCTCCATCCTCATGACCGTAGGCCAGTTATGAGCTGGAGTTCCCAGGTGGCAGACAGCCCTGCAGCTGCTACGTCTGCATAATCCACCCCTCTACTCCCCTCCCAGAAAGATGCATAGACTCCGGGACAGCCTGACCTTGACTTTGCCTCGAGTGCAGACTCCGCAGCCCAAATGCCGCATCCGTATCTTTTCCCAGCCAGTTTCAGCTCGGACCCGCACTCCGCTCCTCGGCGCCGGCGCCGCAGTCTCCTCGGCTGCGAACCAGGAACGCCGCCAACACCCGCACCGCCTGCGCACGGGCGAGACGCGGGGGAGCGCCCGTCGGCCGGCAGAGGGCGCCGCGCACCCGCGTGACACGGGACGCGCCGCCGAGCGCGACCGCCAGGGGGCGCTGCCCCCAGCCCCCGGCCTTCTCTTCCCGCAAAGCCCCGCGCGGGCTGCGGCTGCGGCGGGGAGAGGGCGAGCGCCGGTGGGAACCCGGGTGGGGAGGCGGGGGCCGCGGCCTTTGGAGGAACGGCCGGGACGCTGCGCAGAGACGCGGGCACAGCAAGTGGATTAAACACATTGTCCAGGATCCTGATGACAAATGCGTCACAGTCATTGAACAGGAGGACCCAGCTCTATCTTTGCAGACAGAGAAAGTGGTCCACATTATAGCATTAAGCTTTGTAAAAGGTTACATTAATACAACAGCAACAGAATGTGATCCGGAGAATATACAGTGTTTTACTGCTGGTTATCTCTAGGTGGTAGAATTGTAATTTTTTATACCTTAATGTCTTCTTATCCTTTGGTGCTAACTTGTTACTTTTATAGACAGAATAAAAAACAATTACAGGTGTCCCCCAGTATCAGCCAGGGATTGGCTCAGGGACTCCCATGGATACCAAAATCCATGGATGCTCCAGTCCTTGCTATAAAATGGTGTATTTTTGCATATAACCTACCCACATCTTCCTATATCCTTTAAATCGTCTCTAGATTACTTATAATAACTATTACAACGTAAGTGCTATTTAAATAGTTGTTGTACTATATTTTAAAATTTGCATTATTTTTATTGTTCTACTGTTATTTTTATTGGGGTTTTTTCCGAAACATTTTCAATCTGCAGTTGGTTGAATCCATGAATGCAGAACCCGAGAATATGTAGGGCCAACTGTACTTTCATTTTGGAAAAAGAGACTATTAGATAATTTGTGTTTAGAGTGTTTTGAATGTCCCTGTGTCAAAGAGCCACTAAAGAGAGCCTACTTCGAATTGTCCCTGAGGTTGAAATGGCCATGGCAACATGTCTTATATTCCTCCCCACCCTCCTGTGCGCCAATGGGCATTGGCCATTCCTCAAATGTGCCGTTTCCTAACATTTGTACTCTCGCTCCTGCAGTACTCAGAATGAAAGCCCTTCGCCAGTCACCCTCCAAGGCCGAACCCAGATGCCACCTCCTCCATGAAGCCTCCCTCATCCCTCACGTCTTCCTCTGCACTCCAACAGCGCCTGGCTGTGTCTGCCGGGAATCCTTTCAGCTGCAAGTAACAGATCTCTGCTAGCAGCAGCCTCCACAAAGAGCAGTTGATTTTCGCTTAAAGAATTACGGAGGTGGGCAGCTGCTGACATCAGCCTGGCGGCTCGGCGACGTCAAGTGCAGAGTCTGCGGCTCGCGGCGCTCCCTCGCGCCGACAGGCCGGCTGCGGCGCCTGTGCGCCTGCGCCCGCGCCGCGTCGGGAGACGTGAGGGCGGCGGGGCGGCGCTCGGCTGCCTCCCTCCTACCCGGAGGACGGGACTTTCCCAGGAGCGCCCCACAGATGCCGCGAAGCTCGCCGTGCAGACGGGCCGCAGAGACTCCCTCAGACAAGAACGGCCCTGCATCCCTGCCTTCCAGGGAACTCACTGAGACCTGAACAGAATGGGCAGGCCGCAGGAGAGGAGGGCAAGCTCTGCGGAGGCGACACACAGCTGCCGCCACGTTGTCTCCTTCCGCCTCCCGCGGCAGGTCTCCGGCTGGCCCTGAGCGAGGCCGAGGAGCCCAGACCCTTTGAGCGCCGCGGGCGGCGGGCGGCGCCTCCGAGCCCTCAGGCGGGGAGCCGTGCGCGCGGCCGCTGTGGGCGCCTGCAGGGCGCGGGGGGCGCGCCGGCACACACCGGGCAGTGCGGCGGGGCTAGAACGCGGCGAGCTGTGAGAGGGTTACCCAAGAGGCAGATAATGCTACTAATAATAAATTGTTTATTTGTGATTAGCAGGTGAGGTGAGCACAAGGGAGAAGTCAGAAATAGCGTCCCGAGGATCCGCATGGAGGAGGAGTATGACAAGCTTGGTTTGGGTCATCTTGAACTTGAGATGCCACAGGTCGTCCTGGTGTCTCGTCTAGCAGTCAGGGGGAGGGGGTCTGAAGCTCAGGAGAGAGGACAAGGCTTGAGACCCCACTTGCTGGTATGTTGATGGGGAAAAGGTTCATGGGGACATGGAAGAGGACAGGCTGTCAGAGGGAGGCTGAGAAGTGGCTGCAGGACAAAACCTCAAAAGCACCAATAAAGAGGACGAGAGCTCCAGTGAGGAGCCTGAGGAGGCACAGGGAGAGAGGGCAGAAGCCAGGGCAGGACAGCTGCCAGGGAGAGGGCCGACAGCCGGACTTCACAGCTCAGGGCTTCTCGTGCCTCTAACGTTTGGTCTCCAAGAACCCAAAATTCACCAAATGTCACTGAAGTTCTGCTGCTATGGATAGAACTATATGGATATTAACTCTGAGAGAGAATATTCCAGATGCTCCTCTGCTGAACCACAGCAGTGCAGTGTGGTCCTCAACTTGGACCTTTCTAACAAACCATCACAGTCTTTGAAGAGGGACAACTGATCTTAGTATCTGCCTCTTTCCATGTTGTAGAAACTGTGCCCAGGTCCCTTACATTCCTCACCTGAAACTATTTGACAAATCTTTTATACACATAAGCCAACAGACACAGCTAATCGATTCTTAGATTAGAACATTCTGATTTGTGGTACACACAAACACATCACTACCTATCAGACCAGGGATGCGACTTTCAGCACAGAGGTGTGATGTGCACCTGTGGTACCTTCCAGAACTCCACCTGCCCTAACCTTCCTGGGGCTACAGAGGAGCCTGTGGCTGCCTGCCTCACAGCCAAGTCCCCTTCTTCCCTGCTGGGCAGCCAGGAGCTAGGGAAAGCAGCCTGGGTCCTCAGAGATGAAGGGTAATTGCTCTGAGCCCATTAAGGGACTCTGATTCCTCTGTGCAGATGGGGGGTAGTGGGACGGGACCAGCTCTGCCTGAGATGTGGTGGACAACGTCACCAGGGGCCATGGGAAGATTTTCCTCCCAGAGAAGAAGGGGAGGGATGCACGAGGGGAACATCTCCTCCCTGGAGCTGAGGCAGAGACAGCGACCCTGAGGGAAAGGCTGGAACCTCCCTGTGGCATTCGGAACTGTGTGAGTAGCCCACCTGTCCCTCCTACCTCAGGGTCGATTGTCACATGGGCTAACAGACCTGAAGTCCAAAACCTAAACTAAGGCCCGGTATCATGTGCTGTCTTCACAGCCAGCGAAACTGGAGGGCCCGATGTGACCCAGCTGCGGTCCCCTCCTCACTGTGCCCACGGCAAGGCCCCAGCCTGTGTGACAGCCCCCCTTGCCCAGGGGACCAGGCACGGTTCCTGCTTGTCCCTGAGTTGCGGGTTTCACTTCCCCACCAGGCTGTGGAATTATTGAAACAAACCAGTCACATCGTCTGGAGGGAGCCCAGGGTCACCACGCCCTCGAGCTGTGACACTACCAAGCCCACCTGCCACGGCCCCTGCTGGCTCACTCTGCTCCTGAGTGGTCCCCAGGCACCTGCGTGGGGCGGCGCCCTCCTCCCCAGGCCGTGAGTCCCTAATAAACTGCCGTCGGCCTCAGCTGTCCAGTACCAGGCGGTGTGTGTGGCTTTGCCACAATCCAGGGCAGGAATCCCTCCCTCGTGACAGGGTGACTAGGAGGCAATTAAACCAAAAACTGCTGTTATGTAAGTTGCCTTTGAGTGTTGTTACTGATGGCTGGAAGCTACCTGGCAGGTAAGCCCAGGTGTTCCATAATCCCCAGTGGCCCCTACTCTCAGTGTCTCCCACTGCTCTCACCTGACATGCACTTAGGAAAACACCAAGTAAGTGGGTTTATTATTTCCTGTGCCCACAACATGCTGGGTCACTGCACTTGCCTTGTAGCATATCCATGAATCCAGGTGCTAACAACATACCTGCTCCCAACCACAGTCTAGGAAATGAGAGGCCATCTTGTTTCCTAAAGGGACCAGTATTCTTTTTTACTTTCCCCCTCTGGAATACTTAAAAACAACTTGGATAGATTTTTTTTTTGAGACAGAGTCTCACTCTGTTGCCTGGACTGGAGTGCCGTGGCATCAACTTAGCTCACAGCAGCCTCAAACTCCTGGGCTCCAGCAATCCTCTTGCCTCAGCCTCCCGAGTAGCTGGGACTACAGGCATGCACCACCACGCCCAGCTAATTTTTTCTATATATTTTTAGTTGTCCAGATAATTTCTATTTTTAGTAGAGACAGGGTCTCACTCTTGTTCAGGCTGGTTTCGAACTCCAGACCTCAATCCTCCCACCTCAGCCTCCCAGAATGTTAGGATTACAGGCATGAGCTGCCACACCCAGCCTAGATAGAGTTTTTAAATGGTTATATATTTTCCACATAGGGTCTAAACATGTGGAACGATGTTAATCCAGTTACCATGGTGGTTTCTGGAAGACAAAGGCTGTGCCAGCACCTTAAAATCTGTTTCTTTTTAAAATAGCAATCAAACTCACTCTCTCTCTCTCATTAGGACCTCTGAAGCTCTCTAGAAGCCACGGAGTCTGATGTGGCAAGTGCAGGATTTCAGAGGAAAGAGCCAAAGGTGCCCAAATCTGTCCCACCTCTGAGCCACCTCCCACCCCACCTCCACCCCACACTGCGGCCCCCAGCAGCGCATTCGTGGGCTCCGCACAGCTCTCACACTCACACCTCCAAGCCCTGCAGCTTGGCTGCTAGCTGAAAGGCCCTCACCCCTCTGACACCTGTCATTCTTGAAGCCCAGCTCATCTGGGGATTCCTGATGAACTGACTTCTCCGTCACCTCAGCAACATACACTGTTTCTGTATCATTCTATGGAAGTTGCTGCACTGTATTTTTAGGCTAATTTAGGTAAACTAATTTAAGCTAAAGTCACTCACTGATCTCCTCCTTGTCCCCCTCTCCCCAAGCACGTATGGACTTAGGTGCAGGTGCTGCATTTTAGAGGCAAATAATAAATGCTGCTCTCTCGCCCTCGCCTTACAATCCATGGGAAGGAAGGACAAAAAGCATCAGAGGACTGCCACCCCAGAGACTTGGCCATGTGACTTGTATCATTCCATTCTTACCTGGATGTTGAGGCTCTGGGGCATCTGTGATGGGGTTTATCATGAAAAGAGAACTTTAAGCTGAGCTACCATCTTGAGTACAATTATATTGGACCTGGCTCCTGTCTGAATCCCAATTACATTCCATCCTCTCCCACGCTTGGCGCTTCCTCTGTCCAAGCAGTGCACTATGGCCCGGGGAGGCGGTGTATGGGGAGGCACTGGCTCTGCCAATGACCAACAATCTGCCTCTTTGATACGTCACTGTCTGGCAGGGCTGGAAATGATGGTTTTCATGGTACCCCCAATTCTAAGCTCTAATAGACAGTTCTTAGATCCTTGGCCCTTTGGCACCCCTCTCTTTATGATCATGCTTTTTGAGTTTATAGCCCCAAACCCATCCCTGCTGATCAGCAGCCACTCCTGCTACATTATTCCATGAAGATTCCAGAAAGCAACCCTAAAATCTAGAATTCCAACTCTTCTGGCCTTTTACTAACTCGGAGGCATTTCACGTAGCTATTTTTATCCTTTGTTTACATCACCACGTTGCAAGAAAGCATCTGAGACACGGTGCCAGTAAGTGTTTAGTAAAGACAAAAGATCCGCAAGGAAAAATCAAATCCAGCTTCTATACTGCTCCCACCTGCTGCCCACACTCAAACCTTCTAGCTGACCAGTATGTCTCGATATTCACAAGAGAATCTGACATGTGGGATGATTCTAAGTGAAAAAAATATTTTCCTGTTCTTGAAAACTTAGGAGAACAAATGGGTTTGGGGGATTTGAACAGCTCTCAATTAAAAAATAAAAAAAAATAATTTTCCATACTGCCAAAAATGATTGGCACTTAGCACTGGTGATTTGTATCTTACCATACACTCCATGCACTAAACCCCTGGATGACCAGAGTGAAATAACCTCCTCAAATCAAGCAATTTCCCATCCCATAGTAAAGCCATGGGAATTTCTCAAGAGAACATCTTTTAGGAAAAAACAAAAAAGGCAGCTACTTCTTGGCTCTTGGGTTTGTGCCTCACCTCTCTTGGCCTGACAGTGAGAGCTTTTTAGAATCTGCAGATCAAGAAGAAACAGCTGGTCCATGAATCTGCATCTTGTTAGGTAGCAATTTAAAATGCACTAAGAAAAACTTAATTTCACTGAGTATAAACTCACCTTATTGGAGAAAAAAAATCTTCTAAGCAAATGCTTACAATAAATTCGTGTGGACACGAATAGTATCTTGGGGAAAAGGGAAAAGAAGTTGTGATAGAAACCTTTTAATGTCATGTTTCAGGGAAACAATCAGCCTGCAGTTGGTTACCAAGACGCAGGTTCAGTCCTTTCCCTGGAGCCAGCCTTGCACGGCCATTCCCGGAGGGAGCCCCTGCAGAAGGGGGGCTGGCGGGCCTCCTGCTGACGCGCCCGGAACGCCTCTGCGGCGTGTTTACAAGTGGGTCAGGATCTACTGGCGCTGAACACAGCATCCACTGTGACCCACCAACGCTATTCTCAGTCACACCCAGAAGAAACGTATCCATATGCTCACCAAAGACACATGCTAGAATATTCCTAGCAGTGCTACCCACAATAGCCCCAAGCTGGGAACTACTACAGCACAGTGAGAACGGACAATCCACCACTACACACACTATGGATGAATCTCACATACAACATCGAGGAGGAAAAAGTCAAACACTAAATAGAACCATTGCATTTATGCAAAGCACAGAAACAGGCAACGCTGATTGTTGGGGTCAAAAGTCAGAAGAGTGGTTATGCTAGGTGTGGAATCCTGGAAGATTCGGGAGCTTCTGGGGTTCTGGCAATGTCCTTTTTCGACCTTGGTGCTGGGCAAATGGGTGTGCTTAGTTTGTCAAAGGTCAGTGAGCTGTAAGCGCATGCACACTTTTCTGTGTATGTTTTACTTCAATGAAAAGTTAAGGAAAAAAAAATGGCAAAATGCAGCCGGGAAGCCTATGAATTTCTGACAGCAGCCCTTTCATTCAATGCCTTTTCCCACAGGAGTGGCTTTACAATATTAAAATCAGTTCAATGCAACGTTACCCCTCAGCCAAAGACCTTTGCTATGACAGGCCTTGTGGCCAAGGACAAGCAACAAATTAGTATTAATAGCTCTTCTTACCTCGTTCAGAGAGGAGCCTTGAGTTCTACCCACATAACATCTCCATACTGGTGTCTGCAGCTGTCAGGGAGGTGACAAGGTGACAGAGGCTGTCTGGAGCTGATTCCATCACCGTCAGCCTGGGCCATCTGTGGTACAGACCTTTGGCCACCTGCAGCCAGGTACCACTCCGCATACGAAAGCCACAGAAGCTAAAGCAGGA
Organism: Microcebus murinus; assembly: GCF_000165445.2. Classification (NCBI taxonomy): domain Eukaryota; kingdom Metazoa; phylum Chordata; class Mammalia; order Primates; family Cheirogaleidae; genus Microcebus; species Microcebus murinus. Next base: position 38,393,805 of record NC_033676.1, read on the forward strand.
ATGACCTCCGACGACCCGAACACTTCACTTGACAGCCGAGAGAACGGAAGCGCTGAAACAGGACTCCCGAAGACCAGCGCGCACGCCACACATGCCCTCGCCCACTCTGCCTCCGGCTCGGCACACCACCCAGCAGCCACCGCCAATCTCGCTGTCATACAACTGCTAACGCAACATCTTAGGACGTCAGATCTCAGGACAATAATCTCCATGAGAGTATCTCACTTGAAACTGAGGGCCTCACAAATCTTTCCTCATACAGTTTCTTAGCATGTAACCTCTTTGCTATAGACAATGGGATTTAGCCTGGAATGAGCACCATCAAACGCAGAAGGCTGGGGGCAAGCCAGTGACGACTCTTCCAAGCGCCTCCTCCCAGTCTCTTTCCCGTGTCCATCTAGGGCCTGCTCCACAGGAAAGGGGAGGTGGGGTGAGGAAAGCCTATTTAGAAATGAGGCTGGTGACAAGGGAAAGAGGCCTGAGCCTTTTCACCTCCCTGAGGTCAGAGAACGAAAACAAAGACATAATGCAGAAATTAAAATGTGACCATTAAAAGGGTCATGCCCTTTCCACTAACGTGCAGGCAAGCTCCTTACAAACCGCAGACCCAAACCAGAACGCCAAGTCTCACGTGTGCTTCTGTTCCGCAACTTCACCCTGCATGATCGTGCGAGAGTACCAATCCTGGTTCACAAACTAAATACACGTGATATTAAAGAGCGCAGGGTATCTGATAGTCCCAGAGGAAGCTGGAGAGCAGGTGCACACAGGTCACCAGGCTGAAGAGTCTGTACTGTGGCCTGGGATGTCTCCAGAGAATAGGCCACTGGGTTTTCATGGATGTAGTTAGAGAGGAAGAGCAGCATTCAGGGAAAGGAAAGCAGATCGCCTGACACTGTCCTTAGTGATAAATTGAAATGCAGAAGGCCGATCGTAGACAGTTCCCCCAGCTTGCAGAACTGAGCATATTTTAAGGTCAGAATCAAGAAAACAAAACTGCTAAACTCCTTTTCACATCATATACCTTTGGTAAATTATGAACAAATGGTAAAATAAATACAAGTCTCCTTCAAATTAAGTATTTCATCTTTTTATTTCAAAAGAAGGAAGGATACCAAGAAGAATGAAGCAGTTAAAACCACAAAGCTGCAAAGTAGGAAAGAAAATCGAGAGGGAGCGATGGATCAGATTTCAATGACACAGTTGCTTAATGCAAACAGAGGTCTGATGTTGCAAACCTAAGTCACACTGCGTTCAATGACTTTAGCAGGCCCACTGATCCAGAGGGACAGCACCAAGCCCCTTTCTGCTGAATCCTCACTTTACACATTCTAGACACATGTCATGCACATACAGGTTAACACTTCGTGGGTACATGAAACTGCATGCGATTCACACAGAAAATCATCTTGAAGGCACTGTATTATGCAGCGGGAGCTACTACTTTCTGGCAAGTCCTTCCTAGGCTGGCTCACAAGTGGTCTTTTTTATTCATTCCTATTTGAAACTTTGATGCAAAAACCAGGTGCCAGCCTGATCCTACCCTGCCAGCTATTTTGGGTTCATGTCTCATCCTCTCTTCTACTTCCCGTTCTTCAAAGCAGATGCCAAGCTCAGAAGATGTTTCCTGACAATGAGATCCTGTTTGATTCAGATGTTCAAATTATTTGAGTCAAGCAAGCAGAAATTTAAAATACAACCTTGTATATGTTTAAGTCAACCTTCACTTTGAAAACATGGTTTCAGTATATGCCACCTTAGGCTCACTCCCAGATCATAAGGTCCCAGTTCATGGGCTGCAAATGTTTTACATCGTTAGCAAAGAAAATAGCTCTGCAGAATCTTTTAAGGACATTCACACACATTTTTAGTTCTAAAATTCACAGCGAAGCAAGATGACAAACGATGCCAATTCCAGTGTGTACTATGAAAGGTTATGGGTTGGAACTATTCATTTGGACCATAAGAAATTTACCTTTTTTTTCTATTGTGCTATTTTATTGTATGCTTTTGGCTTATCAACTTGGTAGGCCTAAAAAGGAAAATGTATTTAACATTCTAAATCTTGTACTAGAAACTGTGGGCCGGGCGTAGTGGCTCACACCTGTAATAGCACTCTGGGAGGCCGAGGTGGGAGGATCGCATGAGCTCAGGAGTTCGAGACCAGCCTGAGCAAGAGTGAGACCCCATCTCTACTATAAATAGAAAGAAATTAGCCAAACAACTAAAAATAGAAAAAAAATTAGCTGGGCATGGTGGTGTGTGTCTGTAGTCCCAGCTACCGGAGAGACTGAGGCAGGAGGATTGCTTGAGCCCAGGAGTTTGAGGCTGCTGTGAGCTAGGCTAACACCCAGGCAAAAGAACGAGACTCTGTCTCAACAACAATAAAAAAGAAACTGTGTATTTTTCTTCCACCAGAAAGGTTCTTCGCTGATTCCCCCACCTCTCAAAAAAATTAAAAAAACAAAAAACAAAAAAACACAAGAAAGCAACAAAGCTTTCCTGCCATTCATTCACACGCTCATTCTGACTCACCAAAGTCTCAGCAGAAAGCATGACTGACTGAACCAACTTTCCTCTAGGTCAAGTAGAAGTTTTTTTGTTAAGGAGACAGGGTCAGGCCAGGCATGGTGGCTCATGTCTATAATTCTAGCACTTTGGGAGGCTGAGGCAGGAGGATCACCTGATGCCAGGAGTTCGAGACCAGCCTGAACAACATAGTGAGACCCCATCTCTACAAAAAAAATTAAGTTAGCCAGGCATGGTGGCATACACCTGTAGTCCCAGCTACTCAGGAGGCTGAGGCAAGGGGATCATTTGAGCCCAGGAGTTTGATGTTGCTGTGAGTGATGAGGAGGCCACTGTACTCCAGCACCCTGTATCCAAAAAATAAGAAAGACAAGGTCTTGCTATGTTGCCCAGGCTGAACTTGAATCTTGAATTCCCTGGGCTCAAGCAATCCTCCCACTGCAGCCTCCCAAGTAGTGGGGACTATAGGCGAACACCACTGCACTTGGCTTAAGTAGAAGGTTTTGAAATCTCCCAGAGCAAGGGTCCTCAAACTTTTTAAACATGGGGCCAGTTCACTATCCCCCAGACCGTTGGAGAGTGCGCACTGTGGGCCCAGCTGCTAAGCAGGACAGGCAGTGGCGGCAAAAACACCCGGAGGGCCGGATAAATGTCCTCAGCAGCCCTATGTGGCCCGAGGGCCGTAGTCTGAGGATCCTGGGAGGCAACTGAAAGCTTTCAACAGAAAGTTTTCAACTAGACCTTACAAGGGTTCACTTCTATCTGAAATTCTACTCTGCCCACAGCATGGGTGTAGTTACCCTCTGCTCTCTCTATCAGCTACAGAAGAAATTCTTTTGAGTGTTCCCATCATTACAGACTGCAGAGAGACTTCTTCAAAAACCAAAACCTGTGAAAATATGTATGTATCGTAATTGAAGATTATAGAAATATTTTGCGTCAACTACAGATGTCTCAAGATAGAATTCTTTCTAGCTCATTCGCTTTTGTTACAAACATTTCATTCCCCCCCCCCCAAAAGAAAAACACACATGATGAAAAGAATGTCTTATTATTACTAACAGGAAATGAATCCTAGAACACATACACCCTTCCCACTCAAAGAACATCGGCAAAACAGGACTTTTCTTTTATAATCCCAAACCTCAGACCTTTTATCCCCTTCTCTTGGATCAAAAAAGTAGTAGTAAACCAACCACTGGCTGCAGAGGATACAATAATGAAGAAACTCAGATAAACTGCAGATAGAGGCAGACGGCCCAGGCAGGGTAAGTTACTAGCTCTGCAGTCCGACAACAGGTGAAGCCAGGCAGCCCCAGTCCATGGCTGCCCACAACTCCACACACACAAAGGAAGCACCAAGAGCAACAAAGCAGCAGGAACACAAAGAAGGGGAAGTCAAGCCTAAGAATGTTGCAAAGACATGGGCGCAATACCACTCATTCCACAATGTTTTATTTCAGAAACAAGGATATTCTATGTAAGGACCAAATCCTCTCTCCAAACTCAATTTCTGCAACTGAAACTTACAATGATAAAGCATGGGCATCTATGATAAGGAAACCAATTTGTAAACTCCTGGCTTAGGCTTCAAATTTCCACCCCTTTAGTAATAAGTAAAAGAAAATGATACTCCAATTTTAATAGCACTTTCTTCTAAATATCTAAACCTTCTCAGAAACTATTCTTGGAAATTCTAGTGGCAAAGTCAGTGCCCATAACCAATCCTCCAAGGTCTGCTGCTGAGGTACAGACTGGCTTAGGTCTACACAACTCATCACTGCTCACTTTGACTGCGATGCCCTTCCACTGGCACTGGGGTGGCTTTGCAGTTTATGGTAATCACACAGGATTTAGGATTACGATGTCAAGTTAGTCCACCGAGAATAGATAAATCTCAGACTTGAGGATAAATGGGTCTGGGGAAACTGTAACATTCAAAACATCTAATGCCATGGTTAGCAGAACAAAGCTAAGTCTACACCCAAGTTCAACCTGGTAGTGGCAATGAAAATCTTAAAGTGATAGGTATTTTTCACCTAAAACTAGTTGGAAGATGTTTTTAAAAATGCCTTTACAACCAAAAACAAAAAGGCAGGGGGCGGGGGAAGGTTTCACAGATGTGACTGGGGGCATAAAATGTGCTTTAGGGACCAAATATGTTTTCTGTGACACATATTTTTTAAGACAGGGTCTCGTTCTATCACCCAGGATAGAGTGTGGTGGTATCATCATCGCTCACAGCAACCTTAAACTCCTGGGCTCAAGTGATCCTCCCACCTCAGCCTCCAGAGTAGCTGGGACTAAGGTACACCACCATGCCTGGCTAATTTTTCTATTTTTTGTAGAGATGGGGTCTCCCTCTTGCTCAGGCTGGTCTCAAACTCCTGGCCTCAAGTGATCCTCCTGCCTCAGCCTCCCAAAGTGCTAGGATTAAAGACGTGAGCCACCACTCCCAGCCAACGTATTTCTTTTGTATGGTTACAATATGGTATATTGTAAGCATAAGAACCTATTTTCTCAGTTTCTGTAGATTAGAATAGAAACTTTTGGACATGATGGGAGAATTATCCTTCAATCTAAACACCATCAATGTAGATTTCTTTTCTTCTGAATGCTATTTTACTGAGTCACCCAAACTATCAACTGCATGATCTTCTATTCTAAGCTGAAGAATAACCATAAAACCAACCAAACCCGTTAACACTACCCAATTTCTATATTAATGGTCTCTTTATGTATTTCTAGAATCCTGTCATCTACTACATTTTTCTTGGAATTGAAGGGTTAAATCAGATTTACATGATAAACTATGAAGCTGTCATTTGTATAGAGATCTTGTGTTTATAGACTAAATGCCATCTAACAAACTTGGTTCTCTAATGAACTAGGCAAGCTTTTCTAGTAATTTTTATGAAAATGGAAAGCTATACTCTCCAACTTAATTTTTGTTGAGAAAAGGCCGGATTCAGTGACCAGTTCACAGGTATCTTTGAACTTTCTAACTACTAGGAATTATGTGCCTTAAAGTGACATTAATGAGGAGCACTACCCAGATAGTTATGTTTTCTTCGCTCTCAGCCACCAACCTGGGCCCCGAATCTTCTCCCTCTGCCTAGGAACCCTGTGGTCCTGCACCAGAACTCCCAGAAGCTCTGCTCTGTGCTGCTGATCTGAGTGTTTAATGTGCTTCACAGAACGAGGTGCAGCTCAGCGACTGTGTGTGATCCTTTGGTTCAGACATTTAACCAAGGTTTCATCTTTTATTTATTCTATATGTTAAAGTAATCAGCAAGTACTCAAGGCCTACTATGTGCCTTAAATGATATGAATACTTCAGTTTAGAGTATTTATGGGAGACAGAGAACATCTATAATAACTGAAAGTAAACGTCATTTTCCCCTTCCTTTATTCTTCACATCTGTCAATTCCTTCAGATTTCAATGGCAATAACCGATGTGGCAGTGATTCCTAAAACATCCTAAGTTATTAAGAGCAAGTCATTTGCTTACCCTTTCACAATGATTCTGTACTTCATAAAGAAAATTATTTGGAAAGGCATAAATTTATATAGTTCATATTTTAGCAGTTTTCAAACATATCTCCTCACCAAAACACTCACTTTTCCTCTTATGTGACTTGATCATTAGTATTCCTTAAAGAATTTATTCTAGAACTCCATTTATGTTGACGCTGCATATCCATAATCATCCTAAATTTACATTAATTTTACTTTCTTTTCTAATCGATTTTAGACTTTTTTAAATTTGAAGGTTTCATCTTTCCAGTAGTAACAGATACAAAAATAAATCTCTTGATGTCTCAAAAATTATCTGGAAATAACATAAAGGGAATAAACCGAATAATCCACACTTTATTTTGATGCTGGCAACAGAAAAAACCTGCATCACAGACTTCCAACAGTACGTGGCTCATATAAATGGTCTTTCTTGAAGGGTTACTAACTTTAGCTGCTTAGTCAATTCAAATCAGCATATACTCAAAAAGGAAACTATTCTTACATGCAAATGTTCTCTACCATGTCTTTATGCAGCCAAAGATACCTAGAACATTTTTGTTCACTCCGGGTTAAGGAGATTCCTTATAAATACCTGTATATCAAGTTTTGACTTCAAAAGCATCTAACTTATAAATATTAAATGGCTTTCAGTGAAAAGTCAGAGATATTAAACATCTGTAATTTCAGTATTCTCTCAGGATTCTTTTCCTCATTCCTTAGTGCTTTGGAGAGATGTACAGATACTAATTCATCTTCCTATTAAAAATAAAAATGATATTACCAGAAACAGGTTTGGAGTTTGGAAGTAAATACTAGAGCAAATGTCTTTAAGGAAGTGAATTTTATAATAGCTACTTACAGGAATGAAGAGCTTCCAGAGAGTCCCTTCACACAGTTTGCTTTATACGCTGTTATTTGCATGCTTATAATCAATAGACTTTAAATAATAATGTGGTTATCTTTAATTTCTTTTTGTAGCCATTGTGACTTTACAACCCCATTAACGTAATGGTTACAAAAAGGAATTAAAGAGATCCTGAGCATACCTTTGGAAATTGTGCTTCATAGGATAACACCATGTAGAATTTAAAGGCCAACTCCTCATGACAGCACTGAAAGTATATATAAATTTAAGAGACATAAAAGTTGTAACTAGGCAAATTTAAAAGGTTAGCATCTGTTACTTAATTCATTTTTGAATGAGAAATGACTTTTAGTTTTTGGACATTCTGATTTAGATATGAAGAGAAGCAAGAACCTGAGACAGGACAGAGAAAGGTATTTTTAAAACTGTGGACTCTGCAATTGGCTGCACATTTTAACGAATGACAAGAACACAGTTCATAAAAAATGGAGGGAGGAAAAAGAAGAAAATCTGGGTCTGGTAAAGAAAAAAATATGGGGATTACTGTATTTCTAATGAAGACATTAGAATTATAAAATGGAATTCAAAATTAATACTTTATAATAGTCAGATAAAAACTACTGCTGCTTATATGTATAATAGGTTTTAAGAAATCAGCATAACGTATACATAAATACTACAGACACAAAATTTACTATATGTGAAATTCATTACTTGGCAATGCCCTTTACCATACAATGCCCTTTACCCTGCAAACTATATAAAGGAAAATTTTAACTGCATAAATGAGTTTAAGTATCTGACCATGTTGTAGAACAAAATGAGCAAAATCTAACATTTATCATCATCCTGACTGTAAGAGGAAGACACTGTGTCAAGGTGGGCTAAAAGAAAGTAAAAACAAAAAGGAAATACCTAACAGTTATTTCAAAAAAAACGTAGATACATTATCACACATTCCCTCTGTATACATTACTTAGTATTCATGACTTTTATGAAATCTTTAAAGAACAGTGACATGATATGTAAACTTTAAATAGTGAAGTCTTGGACTTTAAAAGGTTGTTTTTCACATCCAATATAACTTATTTTAGAACTGACAAATTATTTCAAAAGATTATCTAAGTGTCACAAACAAGCAACATATATATACTGCAATTTTATTTTAATCGCACAAATGAAGTTAGCGTTAGCGTTAAATGAAATAAAATTTAAATCAAATAGTTACGGTAAAAAAAGCAGAGAACTGAAAAATCTAAAAAGGAAGTATATACCTAAAGCATGAGAATTTAACATTCATTAGGGTTTCATCTTCAGTTTTGATTGACACTTGATGCTTGCAAATTTTTAAACAAACTTTTAAATCATGAGGACTATTCTGAAGAGATTTCAGCACCAGCACTAAGATTTGTACATTCAATTTGTTTGCGATTGACTTGCTAGCCATTCACATAGTGTATAGGACAGGTCTGCCACAGGTCAGATCACAGTGTTGAGGAGAGCAGTACTTGCCTGTAATTCGAAAGGATTCCCCTAAGCTGTATGCAGCTTAAGACATCCAATGTACAAGAGCACAAAAACCATCATAATAATGTGGTTCTAAGGAACATAGTTCTGATAAAGAAAGTAACTTAAGCTTCTGTTTCCCATTTTAATTACTGAAATCTCTAACAATGACACAACTGTCATGTATGACAGCAGATGTATATAATTCAATCTAACTTTGTGGAGAGAACATATTTAGCAATCTGGGATAATGCAAAATGATGGAAAATATAGCATCATTCAAATTCAACACTGGTTTCTTTTTGTCATTTTACACAGATATCATTTAATATTAGACCAAGGCACAAAACGTTTAGTGCATAAACCAGTTTAAGATTTAGCATTTTATTTTAGTCTTTTATCTTAGTTTGGACCACTTGTACCCAGTATTCTACCTACTATAGACTATTTAACTATTACCCTACCAAACCAAGAGAGATTTCTGACCAGATTTATAGGGGACATAAATTGTCAAACTGTTTGCATAACCAAAAGTACAATAATAAAGATGCCTCCTATTTCTTTTAGAAGTAGTACTTTATAAGCTTGCTGCATCTTTAATGTCTTTACTACTAATGCATGGCAATGAATACTTGATAGAAAAAAGAACTGTATATTTCAATTATGATAGCTCATCCATCACAGTTTAATCTAAAAATGAAATTTATACAGAAATAGGAACTATTTTAACAAGGAAAAAAATTCCCTCATTCAAACTTCTGTGAGTGGTAACAGCTGCAAATCTGCAGCATTGAGAAAACTATGCTATTAACAAGCTCTGTTTTATGAACTGAGATCTTAGTATGAAATCTAGAAAGCAGATGAGAGTAAATTATCTCTTCAAAATTTTAGTGAAACATCTGATAATTGAATATTTCAAAGCAAATATGGCACATAATAACTCAAGCATAAATCAAGATGGAGAGCCTGGAGAACTTTTGATTTCCTAAATTTTCCAGAAACTTACCATTGCAACATATAGGATTTCTTCCCTATTTTCAACTTACAGTTTCAAAGAAAGGGAGTGGATTACATAGAGATAGCACCTGTGTGCACGTGTACACACACAGGGTGGTGGGCAGAGTATCTAATTCCTTTGTCCCAACATCTAAGTCTCACTTTATTTATTAAAAGAAAACTGCAGAACTCCTCATTGGTTTCCCTTTATATAATGATTTCTGTGACCTTATTGCTGCCATCATTGTTATTTCTTGTATTTCAACATAACAAAATTCAAAAGCAGCTTCTTAGTCAGGAACATGTATCTAAATACCTGTATAACTCAGGGGCACCTAGGTAATAACTGCCAAATTCAGTGATCAAACTTTTGAGTTCCACACTAAGATATAACTCATGTGAACCTCAGAATCATGTTTCAGACCATTGAAATTACTGATTAAAATACAAATAGCTGAAGACATGATGTAAAAGATTAAGTACTTGGTTTTGTAACGTATTTACCAATTAAAGTCACAAAATATTTCTCATTATTATTCATGCAGGTAATTGAGAAAAAAGACAAGTGCAGAAATTAACTTTAAATAAAAAATTATTCCTTCCCTTCCTCCCACTCCCCTATACTCTACAAAATGTTTTCCCTGGGACTAGGCCTTGAAAAGGCCACTACATATTAGTGTGACATGCATCATTGTCTGCGATTAAAAAAGCTAACTTTGTGGTGATTGTAATTACATTATAAAAATGTCCACATGCATAAATCTAAAAAAGGTTGAAAACCTACAGTAAATCTACAATATATTGTTTTACATTTGACCACTGGTTTGTGTTATGTAGAAGTCATAGATTTGGTAAAGCATTGTAACAATTTAGGAAGGCATCTAAATCTTTAAATTCTGGACGAATTTTATGTTTTAATCTACAAAATTGCATGAAGGCTAATTCGAGAGACTTCCTATCATTCTAAAATTCCTCAAGCTGGACAAATCATTTTTAGAACACTTCTTCATAAATATTAACCTCTGAAAGCACTCACAATTCCATTTGTTCCACATTTTATGATCTTAACCTACACAGGGCTGATCTCAATTATTCATGGAATATCAAATATGATAGGAAGACAAACCTGAGAAACATTTACAATACAATAGCATAACTTGCTAAACTCTTCAGGAGTACTCTCTGAAAAAAAATTTCTTAAGCCTTTCTCCTCTTTATTTTAGCAATGTATTGTGGAAAATGTGCAATTTTATTGACATGAAAATATCTCAATGCACGGTGATCTTGCCTGATGAGTTTAGCATTTTCTGTATAACTGTTACAGGAACTTTTATGCAACACTCTTCCATTCTGTTGTAAAGATCAGAAAAAAGCAGCAAACTGAGGGGGAAATAGCTTATCGCCAGAGTCTGAAGGCTTTCAGAGTATGTCGGTCTTTCCCTCCTTCTGACTGTTTGTCTCCATCTTCTTCTGACAGCTCATAAAATGTAGGGGTTTGCTGTTGTTAACAGTTGTTTGTAGGAATTTTTTTTCTCCAGATTAAAGTCCTATCTCTCCTCAGTTTGCTTCTCTATGCAGTATTTGACTTGCTCAGTTCCTGCCTGATTGCTGGGTAGAAAAGAAAAAGTAAATAATAATGATAAAGTAAAATAAGCAAGTGATTGATTCTTAAGAACTGTGTTCAAACTTACAGTAATAAAAAATATGTATTGGCTGAGCGTGGTGGCTCCCACGCCTGCAATCCTAGCACTCTGGGAGGCCGAGGCAGGCAGATCATTTGAGCTCAGGAGTTCAAGACCTGCCTGAGCAAGAGCGAGACCTTGTCTCTACTAAAAAAATAGAAAGAAATTAGCTGGACAACTAAAAATATATATATATATATATATATGTGTGTGTATATATGCCAGGCATGGTGACACATGCCTGTATTCCCAGATATCTGGGAGGCTGAGGCAGGAGGATCACTTGAGCCCAGGAGTTTGAGGTTGCTGTGAGCTAGGCTGATGCCACGGCACTCTAGCCCAGGCAAACAAGTGGACTCTGTCTCAAAAAAAAAAACACCTATATACTTATATATATATTATATTTATGTATAATATATATTATACATAATAGATTTATATATAATACATATATAATATATTATATATATATTAATTTTGCACCTTTCATCACATAGTTCTTTTTCTATTACAAAGATGGTACTAAATTCTATATAGGTATACTTATTTTCCCTTTTTGTATACAAAATGAAAACACTGATTATCTGAGCCCCAAAATAAGAGGGCAGTGGAATGAATGAGTAGAGATAATCTAGGGAAACATTTGTTCATCTGGTTTTCCATCTAATAACAGATTAATACCTGAATCTTAGGAATATTATTTACCCCCATTTTTACAAATAATTTCCATTATATGAAAGAGAGAGCTCCTCCCTGACATCCTAAGCCAAGTAAAGGGCAAGATACTGTGGAAAAGTAATTACGGTCAAGTAATAAAGTGGGCATTTTTAAATTCACATTTTCTAAAAATAACTATTTTTTTTTTTTTTGAGACAGAGTCTCACTTTGTTGCCCAGGCTAGAGTGAGTGCCGTGGCGTCAGCCTGGCTCCACGCAACCTCAATCTCCGGGCTCAGCGATCCTACTGCCTCAGCCTCCCGAGTAGCTGGGACTACAGGCATGCGCCACCATGCCCGGCTAATTTTTTGTATATATATTTTTAGTTGGTCAATTAATTTATTTCTATTTTTGGTAGAGACAGGGTCTCGCTCAGGCTGGTTTCGAACTCCTGACCTCGAGCAATCCGCCCGCCTCGGCCTCCCAAAGTGCTAGGATTACAGGCGTGAGCCACCGCGCCCGGCCAAAATAATAACTATTCTTTTTTTTTTTTTTTTTTTTTTGAGACAGAGTCTCGCTTTGTGCCCAGGCTAGAGTGAGTGCCGTGGCGTCAGCCTAGCTCACAGCAACCTCAAACTCCTGGGCTCAAGCGATCCTCCTGCCTTCAGCCTCCCGAGTAGCTGGGACTACAGGCATGCGCCACATGCGCTAATTTTTTGTATATATTAGTTTCCAATAATTTCTTCTATTTATGTAGAGACGGGTTCGCTCTTGCTCAGGCTGTTTCGAACTCCTGACCTCGAGCAATCCGCCGCCTCGGCCTCCCAGAGAGCTAGGATTACAGGCGTGAGCCACCGCGCCCGGCCTAAAATAACTATTCTTAAACATGGTTTTAGGCCAGGCACAGTGGCTCATGCCTATAATCCTAGCACTCTGGGAAGCCGAGGCGGGCAGATCGTTTGAGCTTAGAAGTTCGAGACCAGCCTGAGCAAGAAACCCTGTCTCTACTAAAAATAGAAAGAAATTAGCTGGACAACTAAAAATACATAGAAAAAAATCAGCTGGGTATGGTGGTGCATGCCTGTAGTCCCAGCTACTCAGGAGGCTGAGGCAGGAGGATCGCTTGAGTCCAGGAGTTTGAGGTTGCTGTGAGCTAGGCTGACGCCATGGCCCTCTAGCCCGGGGAACAGAGTGAGTCTCTGTCTCAATAAAAACAAAACAAAACAAAACATTGTTTTAATGGGTAGCAAATTTATGCACTTACCATCAATGAGCTCTTCTTTTAGCTTTGTTAATTCTTTTCTCATTTCATCTAAAATGTCCTAAAATATTAGAGAAAAACAGCAAATGGAAATTAAAAATTACTGCTAAAAATATTTGTAGTCATATAAAATTTTAAGAATGTTATGAAATACAATGTGGGTTTTTCTATTTCCAGTCACAATTCTGCTTGGAAGACTAGCTTTGGTAAATTTTGTTTTAATATTCTTCCCTTCCCAATCTTTGCTTATTCTAGCCTAGCAAGGTATGAAATAAAATGCTTTCTAAAACTAAAATAGGCCAGGTGTGGTGGCTCACGCCTATAGACCTAACACTCTGGGAGGCCGAGGTGGGAGGATCACTTAAGGCCAGGAATTCAAGACTAGCCTGAGCAAGAGCGAGATCCTGTCACTTAAAAAAATGAGGAATTAGCCAGGTGTGGCGGCACACACCTGTAGTACCAGCTACTCAGAGGCTGAGGCAGGAGGATCGCTTGAGCCCAGGAGTTTAAGGTTGTAATGACTTATGATGACACCACTGCACTCTAGCCTGAGTGATAGAGCAATACCCTGTCTCCAGAAAAGAAAAAAAAAAATTCTGTTATCCAGAGAAAGGTATGATTCAGATAGTTTCTAGAAAAAGAAAATGTCTCTGCTGTTAATCTTGTCCTCTGGCAGCAGTCTGAGAGGTAATGCAAAAGAAGTTTCAAGGAGGAAGGTGTTATAGTAAAGTGGACAATTGGCTTTTGCCAAATCTGTCATCCGATTTGAAGTATGGGGATTTCTTAGGAATCACCACAGCTGCCAAACCACATCTCAAAAACTCTAGGATTTCCTTGGATGGACCTCAGGGGCTGACCTAAAGGGTAGAGGTTCACCAGCCACAGGCAGCTGCTGTGTATTTGAAACAGGGCTAGTCTAAAAGGAGATGTGCTGTAAGTGTAAAACACCCACCAGATTTCAAAGATTTAGTATGATAAAAATAACATAAAGTAACTCATTAGTAATTTTCAAAGCTTGACTACATATTTAAAGTATTTTCAGTAAATTAGGTTAAGTAAAATATCAGAATTTTGCCCTTTTCTTTGTACTTGTTAAATGTGCTGACTAGAAAGTTTTAAAATGGAAATTATCAATTAGTTTAATTCTTTCATTTTAACAATGAGGGAACTGAGGCAGTGAGTTATAGAAGTTATCGTATGAACAGATATAACCTTATTCAAATTCATCTTTAAATCATATCAATAGTCAAATCTATTACTTTCTTCTACTTCAGATAACCAAGAATTTAGCATATTTTCAAGTGTGTGAAAGTGCTCTATTTTAAAGCATTTTTAAGAAAAGAGGGCCATATTCAACACACAGCAAAACAGGGACTTGATTATTAATGACCACATGCTTCCCTTTTAAATTACATAACTCTACTTTGCAAATAGCTTTGCAGAATAAAAATTAGGTTTATCTAAAAAAATTATTTTATCTCTTCTGGGAACAGTATTTTAAAACTCACAATCTTACCACCTATTACTTTTTCTGGATAAATACATATTAAATATAATGCATCTGTATCTAAAATACAAATATTATCTTTTCTTTTTTACAAAACTGAGATAACTGTACACACTGGTTTTGTTACCCATTTCACCTGACATGGGCAAGTCTTCACAATTCATTAGTAAATATTCTAAATTATGATCCCTTGATGGCTACAGAATCCTCACCATATATTTGCAAACTTCTACACAACATTTTCTTTGCATAAATTCCTAGAAGTAAAACCACTGAGTTCAAAGGTAAGACATTTATTTTTCAGGCTTTTGTTTTCCCAAATTGTTTCTTAGAAAGCAGAAACATACAAGTGTGGCTATTTCCTTACATTTTTGCCAAAATTAGATTTGTTGGGTCCAATTTTGCCAATACGGTAAGTAAAATGTAGAAGCCTACTGTTTTCTTTACAACTTAATACCATGCATTTGTATTTAATCTTTATGCTATCGTACTCATTGAGCCATGGGCCCACTCTCCACCACTACTGGAACTTTTTATGAATTCACTGAACCAGAAATTAAAATTTGAAAAAAAAATACAGCACTATATTACTGTTTAATTTACATAAAAATATTCTGACTGTATTCTTTTAAAATACATTCAGGATCCATGTCAAATATATGTATATGGGATATTAAAAAAAAGAAACAAGTACTAATAAAAGTTGCCACTGAGTACGCACCTGTTTCAGTCTGTCATAGTCGAGTCCCTCTGTCTGGACTCCATTGGCACTGGGCTGTGATAAGGGTGTGGATTTTGGTCTGTAGAAATGAAATTCCCCGGACAGGTAAACAACATTTTTGATATTTAATGAGTTTATAAAAACTGGCAAATGTATCACCCCAACACTAGATTTAAATGCATTTCTTAAATAAAACACATTTTAAAAGTTTAAAAGTTAGCTGTCAAAATTGTAGGACTGATTAGAACATAAAACAGAAAATATTTTTCATTTTTCTCAGCATTGCAGTTATTTATAAAGAAGCTATAGAAAGGTAACAAGATGGTGAGACTTCTTCAGAGCAGAGCAGAAGATAGCATTCTTTAGGCATAACCAGGTTAACATGTGGCATGTTTGACCAAACAGTGATGCAGAGGCCAGCTGAAACATCTGAGGCCCAAATAACACAATCTTGTTTACTCCTTCTTTTGAAATTTTACATTATCTACAAAATTACCTGGCAAACCAATGGAAGGAAAAATATAAAGATTGGAATATTTTACTCTAACACAAATCAGTTTACAAAGTTGATTATTCCTTGGATTGAAAGAAGAAAACATTTTAGTAAACATGACCTCTTTATATATATTGTATTCCATTTCAACATCAAAATAAACAAGAATGTTGGAACAATGATTATTAGGTTAGACCATGTGGCTATTTCCCCATGAAGTTTTAATGGAGACATCATTTGAATGGTGTTTCCAGTTAACTACATTCATAAACTTATTTTGGTTAAGAAAAAAAAAAACAAAAAACAAATACCAGATAGAAGCAGACTGTCAATTATTATCACACTTTCAAAAGTTCAGTTTCTATTAACATTTTATGTGAAGAAATATACCTAGTGATTAGGTATATTTTAAGTAATTTTAAGTTTCAACATCAAATAAATCAGTCATGGCTCCCTCTCTATTTCTGGCAATAAAAGAAAACCTCTTTGGAAAACCTAGAATTTTAGTTGGCATTCCTCTATTTTCTGGTTTAGTATAATAAGTGGCCACTCTTTAAGGGCCACAAATCAGTGAAATTTAGAACTATTAGGCAAATCATATGTTTCCAATTTTGCAGAGGACTAATGTTAAAAAGTGAACCAAGACACAACAGACATAATAACTTTTTCAAAGTTATACTTTCATAATTCTTGTAAGACATTCAAAACTTTAAGCCCATAGGCATTGCTTATGAAGATGAAATACTGAGTTAATCTGCTTTATTATCAAAACATCACTACTTCAAAGATTGTTATGAATCAAGTCAACCAATTTTACTTTATTAGGTATCTGCTTACATGAATAGGGAAAATAATAACTTTCAAAAATTTTCATTCAGTAAGCACTGAGAATATTAGGGGATAAGAAGATTTATATGAAATATATCCTTTCCTCTTGTAAGGATACACGGTCTTACTTTGCTTAGGAGACTAATTAATTCCATAGTCACTTTAGATCTACTGAGACCACAGTATGCAAGTTATGGCGTTCTATGTAGAGTCAGGTCTAGTAATTATTCTTGAAGCATACTGTGTGTTTCTTATATTCATGCTATTTACTCCTGTTCTCCAGAATTAAATTATTAATTACTCTGCTTGCTTTTCTTTTACTTTTCACATTTAAGTGGCACAATTAGCTAGTTATTTTCTTCTAAGTTATATAATGAATACATCTGAAATTCCTATAAACAACTATAGGCTGCTACTTAACTGGGCAGGATGTTATCAATAGATTCTTATTTACTAAACAATACAAAAATTATTGTTATTTAATAAACAATGTGGAAACATGCAATTTTTAAAAACTTTAATTCATGCTAACATGCAATCCATCACCACCACCACCACCACCACCACCACCACCATGATAATTAACTAAAGGGGGGAACTTTTCATACTGAAGGAAAGAAGTAATCACCACTTTTTTTTTTAAACAACAAAAAGGTTTATCAACAACATATCCCAGGGAGCACTATGTGTGAAAGGAGCAAGATAACTAAGAAGATTTATTACAAAAAAATCTTTTTGTTGAATGCTATTTTTCACTCTTCCTACTAGCAAATTTTCTAAATAGGTCTTTTGGTCAGAACAATTAAACTACCTCAAAAAAAAAAAAAAAAGCAGGAAAAAGTATTTCACTATTGAAATATAAACATTTCATGAAGATTTAACTGACTGACAAAATTAACTATCAACTATTTTGATTATCAATGGCATGAAAATAATTTTTGAAAACAAGGATTTGGCCAAAGGGTCTGATTACAGAACTCCCTACTCATTGTGATAGACAACCCCCCTATGCATACTATTAATCCTTATTCACAGCAGACTTGACCTGTACAGTAACATGGATATATTTCAGTTATTTCTAACCTATGGGTTTTCACTGTAATTGATAACAAAGTATGAGGGTTTCTCAGAGGTTTATATTACTTTATAATAGAGTGTTGCCTTTAGACACCTGCCTATAAAATAATTGTACAATATTTAAGTCTCTATCCTGCCAAATGCTATGAATAGCTGAAAAGCATTTGAGGATTTTTCTAATTATCTATTTTTTTAATTAAGAAAAGAAACAGTTCATATCTTAAGTCTTCTTAATTAAAAAATGGTATAATAGGGCTCATCCTAGAAAACAAATAATTTTCTCAGGATGTTAGATCTTAGGTTGCTAAAGATTCAATTTACTGGCCGGGCACAGTGGCTCACACCTGTAATCCTAGCACTCTGGGAGGCCGAGGCAGGTGGATCGCTCAAGGTCAGGAGTTTGAAACCAGCCTTAGCAACAGTGAGACCCCGTCTCTACTAAAAATAGAAAGAAATTAATTGGTCAACTAAAAATACATAGAAAAAATTAGCCTGGCATGGTGGCGCATGCCTGTAGGCCCAGCTACTCGGGAGGCTGAGGCAGGAGGATTGCTTGAGCCCAGGAGTTTGAGTTTGCTGTGAGTTAGGCTAACGCCACAGCACTCTAGCCTGGGCAACAGAGTGAGAGTTTGTCTCAAAAAAAAAAAAAAAGATAAGATTCAATTTACTACAAAATATCTAGGAAATAGAAATTTTCCTCAAAGAATAAATTATCAACAATTGTGGCTATAATATTGCCCTGTGTTCCAGTAACAAACAGTACAGGATCTTTTCCACTTTTTAAAACCTTGTCTCATCATCATAAAGGGAACAGCCTTTAAAAGAAAATGCTAAAGCTACAAATGGCCTAGATAATATATATGGCCTTAGATTCCCATTTCTGGTTGTTTACCATTTATCCTAATCCAACTAAAGTCATGGCAGGATTTGTTTTAAAGTATTCAAAATAAAGTGAAAAATGAAGGATTCAATCTTCCTAAATATCTCTGTGGTGATTACCAATCCAGGTAGAAAAAGCTCAGCCCTATCCTGAACATGTTATTTAAAAGTCTCAAATCACAAAGTCACAGTGGCAGGATGATACCTGTGTAATGAATCATAGGACCTGTTGTCAAAAACAATCTGATTTTTCCTTGGAGAATCCCGTCTATGAAGGGGAAAAACCATTTAAAGGATACACAATAGAACTTTCAAAAATAATTCTCATTATGTTACTGTTTTATAGGTTTTCAGTTATAACTGAAACAAAGCAAAACAAAGAAATAAGCAAAACAAGAAATAAAGAAGTCCATTAACTTTAAAATAATCGTTTTCCCCAATAAAAATCAAGATATCTTAACACTAATTTTAGTTATGTAAGGATACTATTTATTTGATAATTACAGAAAAAAAAAAGGTCATCCCAGAATGGCTACCTTTCTAGGCTGTAGGTACAGTAAAGCCTAGCTACCACAAAGAATCAAAAAGTATAAAAACACAATCAAAGACATTTCTGTTAGAGTGAATATCAAGCAACAGACTAAAAAAGCAGAATAAAAATCATTGTAGCTTAAAGTATACAAAATTAACTCTCTTTAGGAGGCATGTAAAGAACTTTTCCCCTCATCCTGAATACAAGATCTGTAAGATCTTAATAAAAACCAGAAGAAGAATTCACAAACTTTCCAATGTTACACTCTAGTCATAGTTTAAAGCATTTCTAACTCCAACATTCTTGCTTTTACTTTACTATGTCACATCTTCACTTAAATACAGCATGATGCAATATCTCATGTACATAATGGGATATTAAGCCATCTTACCACTAACATAATTTTGACATGAATATTCAGAAGAGAAACAGGTACTTTCCCTACAGTGGAAGAATGAGGTATACTTAAATAACAACATAAAGTAGCCAAAATATTTGCTTTCAGAAGCAACAGGGAAGATAACTTAGGAAGAAAGGCAATGTAGCTCTTAGTCTTTTAAACATATTTTAAAAATCTTTTATCGTCTAAAACTGCTTTTGCTGAAACTTTAAGCCACATATATTAGTGGTTGGAGCAAATCTATCAAAAGATATATGAGTGGTCAGGAAATAATCAGGTATTTCAGAATTTCTATTTTGGGAAATGCAAGGAAAGCTACCTAAAAGAGTTGGGGACGTAATTACAATAAATTACTGGATAATAAGAATCACGATTCAACTAATCTACATAAAATTATATTCAAACTGGTGACCTTTATAGAGTATTTATTAAATTTCTTTTAGAAGTCTGAAAAAATCTTTCAAAGAATATTTTCTCTTTTACTAAGCGAGAGACCAAACATATTAAGGAACATACTACACTTGGAGAACGTCTTCCATGTCTCTTCTAATACATGACTTTTGCCATCAATTAGGCTTAGCTTTAGGATCACTAAAGAACGTCTATCATGAAGTAGGGTTGAAGAGTAGGGACAAAAATGGCACAATTTACATCTTCAAGGACAAATGGCACATCACAGTCTGTTCCTTGTTGTGTACTTAATAAATCAAGCCTCATAATACGCCACTGAAAAAACCCAGAACAACTAGTAGAGATGTGTTAGTAGGCCACCTCAGGTATCTGCGAAACAAATGTGCAATTTTTCTACTCTGTTGAAAAAACATGTCCAATAAAAGCAATTCCTTTCTTTCATCTAAAGTCAGGTACAATCATCTTTTAGCCACTCAGAAACTAAAAACTTTTATATATTTAAAAATGTCCAGTTTCTCTGTGGAACTTAAGCAATTGAGTCAACACCGTATCTTCTTTCCTACCAGCAGAAAGAGCCACACAAAAGGCAAAACCAAATTTAGATTTAAGCTAGCACAGAATAGGTTTGTGATAATATGAAGTCTATCCTTGTACTTTAACTAGGTTTCTACAATTAAAGACATGTTTGCTTTTTATGAGGCACAAATAAGGTAAATAACTCAGAAAGTAAAGACAAAAAACTTTAGTCTCTAAGTATATACCTTTTACTTCTGGGAAAATGATCCCTTTAAACTGTCTCATAGAACCAAGAAAAAGTTTCATCTATGTTACAGATCTGTGATATAAGATATATCTAGTCATGATAATAAAGTATGCTAGCTAAAGGCATAACGACTTTGCTTGACTGTGCCCACGTGCCATTTACAGAAACAAGCATTCAACAGTCTTGTTTCTGGGCACTATCTTTGCTAACTTGATTATGCTTAGAAGTTTCAACAGAGATAGAGAAATTTTTCTTTACAAATTAAAAGTTTTAGGTTTTATTTTGCTTTCTCTTAAAAATCACACTTTTCTGTCTAGATGATTTTCAGCTTAAAACATAAAAGTTTCTTCCAAAAATTATATTTAGAAAAAAAATTTATGAAGGATGTCATTGAGATTAATTGGGGAAATGTGAATATATACTATATTAGATAATATTATTGTTCAATGTTAAATTTCTTGAGAGTGATATATTTATGTAGGTTCTTTGGGAAAATATATTTATGTAGGTTCTTTGGGAAAATGCTGAATTATTTAGGATGAAGCAACACTTATCTGTGAACTGCTTTTAAACTATTCAGAGGGAAAAAATTGTGGATGTATAGATAGGTAAGACAAATGTGGCAAAATGTTGACAACTGGTGAACACAGGTAATGGGTTTATAGGAATTCTTTCAACAACTTTTGTGTAGTTTTAAATGTGTCAAAGTAAACAAATTGGGAGGTATTAAGCTATCTTAAAATTTCAGATATTCTAGCTAATAAATTAGGGTAGAATTTATCAGACAATCACTAATAAAAATGTAATGAGGCTCAGTGGTTATCCAACAGTAGTGTTGCCAGTATTTTATGCTCCTTTGTATAATTCATAATCTATCTTCAGTTTTTTTTCTATAATAGTATGAATTTTTTTGATACAAGTGAAATATAAAACTTAGAGAAAAAATTGGTACCTGGAGATAACAGGTGACTTGCTGCCATTCATTGTGCTTGTTCTTTCCCAAGGTTTTCTTGTTGGTTCTTTAAAAATAAGGACCAAAAGTCATTAAATATCTTATATGCTTCTAGAGTTATTCCAAAAAAAATAACAGAATACTAAATGCCCTTATAACTGTTTATGTTAGCAATGTAGATAAATAAAAATGTTTAAATATAATTTTAAACGTTAAAAATCTGAAAGGATGCTAATTTGTACAATTTCAGACCTTAAAATGAGAAGTTAATAAGGAAGTACGATAAATTTCCTAGAAAAAACTTAGACTGTTAAATATAAAATATTATAATTGTATATACCAGATGGTAAGAAGTTTCCCTAATAAAGACAGAATAAGGGAAGGATAATTTTAATTAATTAGGATAGTTTCGATTAATTAGAATAGGATAATATTACCTATACAATTTTTAATTACTTTTAGTGCTAACGATAAAGCAAAAAATATAATTTATAATGTGTTTATGTACTTCAACATTTCATCTAAATCCAGATAGTCCTCTTGGAAAAAAAATTGAAACAAAAATTGAAACAAAATTTCAGAATCATGGAATTCTATTGTACTTCCTTGATTCTTAGACAATAAATTCTTAGGATTTGGCAGACAATTCCAGTTAAATATAAAAAAGCTCACTCTAGGCCCCTATTACTATGTAGTGACTCACTGGTTGGCCTTCTATTGTGCTCTAATTGTTTTTCTAACTTGGGTTGACTCACTTTTGCAGTCCCTGACCTCACTTGATGACTGGGTAAAATCAGAAGTGGAACCTTGTCATGGAGGAAATAATTTGAGCCACATGAGAATCAAGTCTGTTTACAACTTGTGATCTCACTTTACCGTTTTAACTAAGAAACTGCTCTTGAGTTCCCACACAGCCCTACAATTGGTCTCTGTACATTCTCATGTGTAGATTACAGTCTCTTCAAGCCAAACATATGCAAAACTAAACTCCAATTCTCCCTGGAGACACTGCTTTTGGTTCTGGATTTCTGTTGCATGCTGGCATCTAGGTGTGAAACCTTAAAGTTACCACTGATCTTGCTTTATTCCTCAATCAATCAATTCCTTCCTTTTTCATTACTTTTTTTATGCCTTCTTTTGTACTCTAATAGCTAACATATTCTCTCAATGACCGCCACAGAGGTGGCAAGTTCTGGAGTCGGCCAGGGGACATCAAATGTGCCTACAACAGTTTCAGTGATCTCAATGTCAACTTAATACTTACAGGGTTAAGTCTAAACTCTTGACCATTCATAAAAGGCTCTCCACACTTTTTTTTTAAATTTTTATTTTAGCGTATTATGGAGGTACATGTGTTAAGGTTACATATATGCCCATGCCCCTCCCCTTTAGTAAGAGCTTCAAGCGTGTCCATCCCCCAAATGTTGCACATCTTACTCGTTTGGTTGTATATACCCATCCCCTCCTCCCCCCTCCCACCCTCCCAACACCCAATAAATGTTACTCCTATATGTCCACTTAGGAGTTAATCCATTAATACCAATTTGCTGGTGAGTACATGTGGTGCTAGTTTTTCCATTCTTGAGATATTTCATTTAGTTTCTACTAAGTGTAATATCTACTGGGTTCCAGCTGTATCTAGGAATATACAAGAGGTGCTATATCACCTTGTTTCTTAAAGCTGAGTAATATTCCATGGTATACATATACCACATTTTATTAATCCACTCATGAATTGATGGGCACTTGGGTTGTTTCCACAGCTTTGCAACTGTGAATTGTGCTGCTATAAATATTCGAGTGCAGGTGTCTTTTTCGTAAAGTGACTTTTGATCTTTTGGGTAGATGTCCAGTAGTGGAATTTGCAAGTTACACATCTGATAAAGGGCTGATAACTAGAACTCAGGAAAACCAGCAAGAAAAAATCAAACAACCCTATCAAAACATGGGCAAAGGACATGAACAGAAACTTCTCAAAAGAAGACAGAATAATGACCAACAAACATATTAAAAAATGTTCAACATCTCTAATCATCAGGGAAATGCAAATCAAAACTACAATGAGATATCACTTAACTCCAGTGAGAATGGCCTTTATCAAAAAGTCCCCAAACAACAAATGCTGGCGTGGATGCGGAGAGAGAGGAACACTCCTACACTGCTGGTGGGACTGTAAACTAGTTCAACCTCTGTGGAAAGCAATATGGAGATACCTCAAAGCGATACACGTAGATCTACCATTTGATCCAGCAATGACACTTTTTTGGTTTCTAACTCATTTTTCTACTCTTTCCTGGTAATATTCCTCAAAAAAGAATTCACTCTAGCCAGGGAGTCTACTTACTATATTTCCTAGCCTCTTCTGCAACTCTGTCCCTTTGCTCATGCTGTTCTTACTTGCTGAAATAGCATGCCTTCCCTTACTTTCAGCCAACTAAGTATTCTCCAAGGTATAGTAAAATGTCACTTTTTTCCACAAAGACGACCTAGGTGATTCTATATATGATCTCCCTCTTTAACACAGTACTTAGTAATTCAACACAGGGTTGTAAAAGATTAACTTTCACTTCCACATGTCTCAACTGGACCACGAGCTTTTGTGCTCCGGATCTTTATCTCTCATTTCTTTTTGGCCCTTCAAGTGTCTGACACAAGGCCAATTAAAAAAAAAATTAATTAATCAAGTGAAAAAACAAGCCTCTAGCCTTTCTGAATAAATCCTTGATTTTTATATCAAGGATTGCATGGCACACACATGCAAGCACACACAAAACTTGTGCTTTAGTTTTTCATATTTTAAATAAGGGGATATATATTAGATAAGGTGTTATTAGGGACCAGGGATAACCTTCAGGGAATTTATAAACATCTTAAAATTATCGACAAATCTGTATAAAAATATGATTCTTCCCCATAGAGAGAAGATCTATAGCTCTTACAATATTCTAAAGGTTCTATGACCCCAAAGTTTGGTCCAGTTTTAAGATATTTATGGTCCTAATGACAGTATATATAATTAATTTTGACTTATAATGAGGAAGATAAAAGATAAAAAAATAATTGGGTCACAAAGCAGAGAATATTTCATGAAGATAACATAAAATGATGTCTTATTCAGAGGACAAACGAGGTAAGCCGAAGAAAAATAGTTCACGATGTCATAACATTAATTATAACACAGCAATCAGACTATTGAGTAGTCACTATTCATAATAAGAATGAGGAATTTTTTTGAGGGGGGAATAGCTTACAATCACGGAAACAAAAAGAGAAGTTTTTTTTTATTTTTTTTAAAAAAAGAATATTAGCTGGTAATCTCTAAATCAAAATATGGAGGAATTAATACTAACATTTCTCTATAATGGTTTCCTATGGATCACTTTCAGATACTGATTCAAATTTATTTATGTTACTTCATTCCAAAATAGGTAAGGAGATAAAAAATAGTCCAGCCATAGGTCTTTAGTCAAAATGAAGAAATGACACGTGAATGTGTAACAATCTCATATTCTCATCTTGGATATAGTACTCATTAAGTACCTACAGTGAAATGTATTTTATATGTGTATAAGTAACAAATTCCATACTTAAGAGTTCTCAATGCCAGAAATTTCACTAAATTCAAGAACAATTCCTAAAAGTTTTAAGGAGAATTTTTTTAGCTTACAATTAGAAGCTTTATTTCCTTGATTATCAATGTCACCCAAATGAATGCTTAAAATGACAATCTTCTCAACTTGAGAATGTTCTGAAATAACATACTCACTTAATTTTTACCCTTAAGAATGAACTATTAAAAATACTTTCCATTCATTCATTCATTTTAGAGATAGGGTCTCACTCTGTTACTCAGGCTGGAGTACAGTGGTATAATTATAGTTCACTATAACCTCAAAAGCGCAGGCTAAAGCAATCATCCTGTCTCAGCCTTTCAAATAGCCAGGACTACAGGTGCATGCCATCATGCCCAGATAATTGTTTATTTTTTGTAGAGATGGGATCTTGCTATGCTGCCCAGGCTGGTCTTAAACTCCTGATCTTAAATGATCCCCTGCCTTGGCCTGCCAAAGTACTGGGATTACAGGCATGAGCCACCATGCCTGGCCTAATAATGCATATTTCTTGTTTTAGTGAATAATCTCAAGTTATTAACAACAATACACATAAAATGTGTAAAAATATGGTTTTCAAATAGAGTCATGAGAAAAAAACTGTTGTATTGTAACAGATCTCTCAATATCAGGGAAAAGTAGCAGCAGCTTCTGGGATCACAAAAGGCAAGGGGGGTGGGAATCAATGCCTTCAAGTGTGAACAAATAACTTTAGCACTTTAGTGACTCATCAGTCCCTTGGTCCAAACATGGGCAAGAGGGGATTTTTAATTGGGGAGTATTAATATTTAGAGAAAGTTTATAAAGGTTAAAATATTTCTCTTGAACTTACCAGGTGTACTTATTGAAGAGGCCTTAGAAGTTACAGGCTCTGAATCTTCCTAAATACACAGAAACATATATGTTAATATCACATCTATTAGAAACCTGATGCTGTATACCTTTAGTGCTTTATACTTCCACGTCCAACATTCTTTCTGCCACTTCCCACTTTTTCCTTCATCCATCTTTTCTCCCTTCCATTTTGGCTTAGATTTCTTCTTTTCTTACCTTCCTAACATTTCCCCTTCAACCTTTCCCACAGCTCCTTTCCTCACACCTTCCACCTCAACAAGAACTTGCACTAGCCAATGCCACCAAGCCAGAGATAAGAAAGGGATAGAGGGAGGAATAGCATCGAGGAAGGCTGATGTTGCAGGTGAAACAATTATGTTATTTGTTAAACACCAGTAGTAGATAAAGCAGAGTTTGCCCAGCTGAATTGGGGAGGGGGATGAATGTTACACTCTTAAGGCACACTGCTAATAACCACAGAGCTTCTAGAGAAAATGTATGAAAATTATTCATTTAGTCTAATTCCTTCATTTTAAATTAATGGAAGGAAACTGAGATCGTAAGAAATGAAAAAAAAAAATAGTAAAAGGTCTTTTGCTCATTTAAACATAGGCTTAGGAACAGAATTAAACTGCAGGTTTGAACATTGGTGCTTTTCCTACAATTCCAAACACTCAATTCATTATACTAAGAATGGCATTAAAAATTTATAAATAGCATTCAAAACAAGACACTTTTAATATGTGAACAGTTAAAAAAAATAAGCAAATAGTTCAAATTAAATAATCTTTTGACGTATTTCCTGACTAAGCTATGCCTGAATTTCATGTTGTAAGGTGCAGGAGACTGTCTTTATTCACTTACACTTTTGTCCTCTTTTTGTTCTGTTTCTATTGTTGATCCCTTTTCAGCAATTCTTCTCCTATAAAGAAGACAAATCGATTTTTAAAAATATCACCTAACTCTTTACATAAAAACTACTCCTTCTCTAAGAGGGAAGAAGTGCATCTAGTGGTTATATTTGGAATAAATAAAATTAACATAAATCTTCTCAATCTGGACATGTTTAACATAAAGAAATTTCTCACCTCCTGGCCAGCAGGGCACTCATTTCTTCCATTAAGCCACTACCCCCTAAAGGAAGGGGTCCATTTCCACGACTCATCTCTGTTTTAGATGAGGCCGAGTTCACACCAATGGCATTCCCTCCACTTGGGAAAGAGGTATCCTCCATCTTAATAAGAATATACATACATTAAACTCCTATGTTAGACAAGCATATGTTTATTAATATATTACATTCAAAACAGAAAGATACATCAGCAGTAATTTTTAAAAATATCTAATTTTTAGGCCGGGTGCAGTGGCTCATGCCTATAAGCCTAGCACTCTGGAAGGCTGAGGCGGGCAGATCGTTTGAGCTCAAGAGTTCAAGACCAGCCTGAGCAAGTGCAAGACCTCGTCTCTACTAAAAATAAAAAGAAGTTAATTGGCCAACTAAAAATATATAGAAAAAATTAGCTGGACATGGTGGCGCATGCCTGTAGTCCCAGCTACTCAGGAGGCTGAGGCAGGAGGATCGCTTGGGCCCAGGAGTTTGAGGTTGCTGTGAGCTAGGCTGACACCACGGCACTCTAGCCTGGGCAACAAAGTGAGACTCTGTCTCAAAAAAAATAAAATAAAAAAAATAAGTCTAATTTTTAAAACCTTCTTAAGAACCAATAGAGTAATAGCATTGACTTTCTAAGTCAATGGGGGTTGGCCGGGCGCGGTGGCTCACGCCTGTAATCCTAGCTCTCTCCTGGGAGGCGAGGCGGGCGGATCATTTGAGTTCAGGAGTTTGAAACCAGCCTGAGCAAGAGTGAGATGCCGTCTCTACTATAAATAGAAAGAAATTAATTGGCCAACTAATATATATAGAAAAAATTAGCCGGGCATGGTGGTGCATGCCTGTAGTCCCAGCTACTCAGGAGGCTGAGACAGGAGGATCTCTTGAGCCCAGGAGTGTGAGGTTGCTGTGAGCTAGGCTGACACCACAGCACTCACTCTAGCCTGGGCAACAAAGTGAGACTCTGTCTCAAAAAAAAAAAAAAAAAAAAATCAATGGGCATATACCAAAATTAACACCACCAGTAATGAGATAAAACAATATGCCATGTCCTCTCCTCTGATACAATGAGAAGGACACAACTTTACTTTTGGGTGGTATGACTGCCCCCCAAAAATGCATAACACCTCCATCTAACCTCGAGGAAACATCAAATAAGCCAAACTGAAGGATAGTCTACAAAATAACTATCTTACAGTCTTCAAAAATATCAATATTATATAAAGAAAGACTGAAGAATTGTCACACATTAAATTACAGAGACATTACAACTAAGCACAACAGATGAACTAGAAAAAATTGTCATAAAAGAAAGACATTATTGGACTATAGATGAAATTTGAATATATCAATATTTATAGATTACAGTATTCTATCAATGTTGTATTTCCTGATTTTGATAATTATACTGTGGTCCTGTAGGTGAATGTCCTTGTTCTTACAAAATACACATTGAAGTATTTTGAGCATGATGTCTCTGACTTATTCTTAAATCATTCAGACAAAAAGTGTGTGTATAATGAAAATAACATAAACAAATAAGGAATAATAAAGCAAATACTAGTAAAATGTTAACTGCTGAATCCAGATGATGGGTTTATAGAAATTCTTTATATTATTCATGCAACTTTTCTAAAAATTTAAATTATTTCAATATTTGAAATCAATGATATTGATAAAATAGAGTTCATAAAATTAGAATCCAATATAGTCAATATTTTAGATATTTAGAATAAGACATACATTTTAAAAATAATTTGGAAATATATTTACCCGTGACACTTTCCTAAGTTTTGCTCCAGCAATTGCAGCTGCAAGTCCGGTTAAAGGGCGATTGTCTTCCGACATGGATCCCGAAAAAAATCCAGATGCAGGGAGGGGAGGGGCAGGAGGTGGTGGAGGAGGAAGGGGTACTTGATTAGGAAGAGGAGGGGGAGGAGGTGGTGGTGGAGGACCAGAGGATGGAAGCGGAGGTGGGGGAGGGGGTCCTGGGGGAGGAGGGAGTGCTACCGAAGCCTGGGCAGGACCCGGTGGGAGCGGTGGAGGGGGTGGAGGTGCAGGTGGTCCCAAGACAATGCCTGAGAGAAAGAAATGTTAAGTAAGACCACCAACAATAGAGCTGAGTGACACTATTTTAAGTGGAAAGCTATGTAGAAGGTCAAGCTAAATTAAATTGACTCAAGTATTTACCACACTTTGATGAGTCCAATTTATCATCATGTTTAACGTCTGAATCAGTTTTAAACAGACACTAAAACATAAAGGCAAAGTACATATAACCATGTGATGTTAGAGCTTTAGTAATAGAACTATGCAACAGATCATCTAATTTTTTTCATGGAGATTTGGTAAATAAAGTAAATTCTTATAAAATTTGGGAGAGAGGTAAGCATCCCTGAAAAAAACAAACTAGTATATACAATGACAGTTAATATCATTTGAAATAACAGACCCAAAATAATCCATGTAAACCTTAAATGTTGAGACAGTAAATCCTACAATAGTGAAGATATATTTAGTTGTTCATGGACAGTCAAAGTGGCTAGAATGAAAACATGAAAGAGGGGTGGTCCCAGGCTTCAGTATTTTAAGAGTATTACACATTTAAATGCAATGTGTAGCCAGGGTTGAGAATCACTGAAGTAAAGCAATTTACTATTATAAAGTAAAATCTCAAAATAACTCTCATAAATAATTAAATAACAAAAATTTTGAAGTTCACAGAGTTGTTTTATCCTACAAGATAGGAGGTACGAAATGTTCAAATTACAAAGGGAGTGTAAAATACAAAGGGAGTGAACATAAATTTATTTAATAACAGAATACTGAAATAGTAGGTATTCATGAAGGCTTAAAAGGGATGTTTTAGGAAAAATAAAATGCTATATGCCCACTGGGTGGTAATTGGTATCTTTTTCAGTTTGAGCAGTTGCACAAGCAGAAAACATAAATTGTTCAAAGAAGCGTACAGAGCAATAGACTGTCCATCTTCTACAGGCTGTGAGAGTTCTGAGGATACAGCAGGTAGCCTTAACTTGTAAGGCTAGCTGTGCCTCTCTTGTCCAGTATTAACTCTTAGTGATACTAAATTACACACTCTAGAATTTTGATTCAACTGTTAAGCAAATTTGACAAGTCAACAATAAAAAAAATAGACACACAACAACAAGCCTTATGTATCTTAGGAACTAAGATTTTTTTTTAAAGTGGAGGTTAAATCCAGACTACAATACAACACTGTTTCTGTTAAGTACAAATTTGTTTTAGCTACCTTTCTGCAATCCTTCCTAAATCATATTTTTAAATACAAGAGTTGTTAAGCATCTTCTTATTTATGTACAGAACCAGGTCCTTCTCAGTTTACAAATAATCCACTTAGAGATTATATCCTTCCTTCCCTGCTAGTGGGGGAAAGGGGAATAAGTGCAGAGGATGCTGTTCTCTCTCAATTATCCCCTTTTGCCCACTGCTTCTTGCAATTCTGGACCCTGAAACCTTTAGGACATATAAATTTTGGACCCTGAAACCTTTAGGACATATACCAAGCCTGTCGTCCTCTCTACCCTCCTACAAAGTCAGGATGCTCCACAGGGTTAAGATGGCACCTGTCCTGAAAGTCCAATATGGGAAGCCCAATATATAAAGGCCCAAGATCAGAACTATTTCAAAGGAAATTCTAGGATGATGTATCTTTTCTTTTGGAGGCAGAGTCTTGCTCCGTTGTAGAGTGTAGTGGTGTGGCATCATCATAGCTCACTGCAAACTCAAACTCCTAGGCTCAAGAAATCCTCTTGGCTTATCCTCCTCCAAGCAGCTGGGACTACAGAGTGTGCCACCACTCTCAGCTAATTTTTTCTATTTTTGGTAGAGACAGGATCTCAACTCTTGCTCAGGCTAGTCTCAAACTCCTGACCTCAAGCAATCCTGCCTTGGCCTCCTAGAATGGTAGGATTATAGGCGTTAGCCATAGCACTGGGACTTTTTTTTTTTAAAGGAAGGGTCTTGCTCTATTACCCAGGCTGGAGTGCAGTGGTACAATCACAGTTCACTGCATCCTTGAACTGCTGAGCTCAAGTGATCTTCCTGGTTCAGCCTCCCAAATAGCTAGGACTATAGGTAGCCACCACGTAGGGATGAATTTCTATTTTTTTAAGAGACAAGATCTTTCGATGTTGCCCAGGCTGGTCTCAAACTCCTGGGCTCAAGCAATCCTCATGACTTGGCCTCCCAAAGTGCTGGGATGACAGGTGTGAGCTACCATACCTGGCCTTAGGATGATGTATTTAATGACCACAGTTGGGCACTAAATATATCTCTAAGTCTTCTAGAAAGTAAGGGAATACTATTTAGATCATATATTTATTGCATGGTAGATCAAACAGGTCAGGTAAAGTTTTCCTAGCAAAAGAAATGTATTATGGGGGCTGTTAAACACATTTAATAATGATACTGCAGAAGATACCAAAACCTAACTCAATATGGAAATTCTTCCTTTTGATCCTCCAAATGCAATTAATCCAACAGGGAAACCAACTTTATTTTCTACTTTAATTTTTAAAAAATTAAAAAATACATGGCACTACTGCATATAGACATTCAACTATCAAAACCATCCTACTCATTCTTCTAGGCAATTAAAGTTGATGCTATATAATATTTTCAAGTGATAAGCTATTAGTGGCAATAACGAAAGCCTTACCTTGTTGGGCTGGAGTCTCGGCCGGCTGAGAGGCTGCCTGCAAGCCTGGCTCAGAAGCAGAAGAGTCTCCCAGCACAGAGTTTAGAGGAGTCTCAACAGAGGCAGGGGCAGCTGCAGAGGGAGAAGGGAGAACACTAGGCTTGGATGAGGGAGTTGAGGCAACAGGGGTGCTTGGAGGAGGAGAAGCTTGAGATCCACAGTGTGAGAGTGATGCGAGGGAAGGCAGTGGAGGCGGCGGCGGAAGAGCTGCTGGCCCTGAGGTAGGCGGTGGAGACACTGGATATGTTACAGAGTCAAGCAGCCCATTGGGTGCTGTCGGTGATGGAGGCATTTGGGGCACAGGAGAAGAAACACAAACAGGGAGGACAGGCCTTGGACCAGTAGCTTTGCCTGGGGGGCTGCTAATCATTATTGGAGGAGATGGAGGGAGGGGCGAAAAATTGGAAGTAGACCAGGCACAGGGCTTCGTAGCTGGAGGCTGAGAAGAGGGTGTGTTCACAGGAGAAGAAGGTCGAGAGTTTTTGTTCAGAGGACGAGGAACTGTAGCATAATGGGGAAGAACAGGGTGGAAGGCTGAACCTAAAGATGTTGCAAAACGTGTCGCTGAGTGTCGCAGTGGTGGTGTAGGGGGTGTGGAAGTAGGTGGCAAAGCAGTCACTACAGCATAATCAGGAGTGGCATCTGACACTGGAGCTGAGATGACTTTAGCATATGATGGAGGAGGTGCTGAAGGAGGCTGGCAACTGGAATGCTCAGGAAGTGGAGCGTTATACAGGGAGCTGTCTGAAGATGGAGCTGGACAGAAGGTGGAAAGCAGCAGCAAAGACAGGATAAAAAAGGAGAGAGAAAAAGGGAGCTAGTGAAGCCACAAAACCAGCATTCAGACAAAATGTATAAATGTAGACTACAGTTAGTACCACAGCATTAGGCACATGTGCAAATAACCACTTTCACCCAAGAATATTTTAACTTGTAGATACATTCTGAGATATAGAAGCAGATGAAATAAGTTTTCTTTTTATCTAACGAGTGAACTAATAAATTAAATCAATTAATTTATTCTTTACAAGAAAAGGCTAGTAATAGCCTTAATTTTTATTATTTAGTCCATTAAAAAGGACATTAAAATTACATGACTAGGATCATAAACAGAAGAAGAAATTTTAGTTTAAAAAAAACCCAAATAGCAAAACTAGTAAAACTGGTAAGACATTTATCACAAATGGTAAAGAACTTCCTATTCAGTCAATGCTTATTTATGAAAAAGTTTTGGTTTTTTGGCCATAACTCCAGAAAATAATTAGGTAGTTAAAAACAAAGAAATTAAACAATAAACCAACCAACCAATATTTAATCAACCCACACAAACTTTTGATATAAGCCATAAGGAATAAACATACATCCTATAATGAATATTAAAATATCCCAAACTTCCAGCCATATCTTCATCCTTAAGTTTTTTAATAAATTTAGTAATTTTTAATTTTCACAACACTAGAAAGTAGATTTGAATAGTTTTAGAGAGAGTATTTTTTTACCTATTGTTTTAATTCCTCCTTCAAAAACTTTCAGCAAATTTCTTGCTGAATGGTACTCTAACACTAAAGAAATTTGAGACAATTTAAGTGGGCTCATAGGGGAAATACATTCTAAGTTCATCCAATATAAAAAATCTCCCATAAAAACATGCTTACACTTTATGGCCAATTTATAGGGAGTTAGAAGAAATTTTTATTCTGGTATTCTCATTCTAAGAGCCTTCTTTAAGTCTCCAAGCAATAAAAGCAATACAGAGAGAAATGAAAAGAAAATGTTAAAGTAGCAATTGCTGTATATTTTTCATAATTTCAGATTGTATTGCTTAATCCCAAGCATCTCAAATGTGAAATAGTTTAATACACGACTGCACAAAATATCATCCAAGCTCAGACACAAAAACACAGAACAATCTGTAAATTTCTTACCAGCATTTGATATTCTGTGCTCTCTCTCCCATTCCAACTGTTCCCTTTCTAACTGTTCTTGTCGCTCCCTCTCCTGCCTCTCCCGTTCCAATCTCTCCAGCCTCTCCCGTTCTTGTCTTTCTTGCCTCTCCCGCTCCAGGCGTTCCTGCCGTTCTCGTTCTTGTCTCTCTCTCTCCAGCTGCTCTTGCTCCAGTCGCTCTCGCTCCAGCCTCTCCCTTTCTAACCTCTCCCTCTCCAACCTTTCCCTTTCCATTCTTTCTCTCTCCACTCTTTCCCGCTCCAGCTCCTTCTGTCGTTGCTGTTCTTGTAGTTGTCTGAAATAAAATTTAAAAAAAATTAAAAGCATGCAAAAGCTATTGTTTTTACAATAAAATATGTGAACTTTATTTCTGATTCAAATAAAAGCAATGCAGAGCACACAATCAACATCTCTCCTCCTAGGGGAATAAAGGCAACCTTAGAGATGACTTACACTTCATATACACGAAAATAATTCCTCTGACCAGCCTCGTATTGGCTAAATGCTTTAGCACACTACACTGAGGCCTCATTTCATTCTGTACGTCTCATGAATAAAGTATTGCAAATAAATTAATTTTCAAAATAACTGAATATATCATATTAATGACTGAGAGTCATTACTTTAATCATTTAATAAAAGAATTTGTGAAACTGTAATTTCCTTCATAAAATATACTATCAAATTTTAACCGTATAAGTGCACATTATCACTTCAGAAAATACAATGGCTGGCCACAGCACAGTAAATGTTTGCTGAATGACAAAAAGACAGTTAAATAAGAAGAAATAAACTTTAAATCACTGAAATTTCATATTCAGAGGCAACTATAATTAACATTTTAGTGTGTATTTATACTTTCAGACCTTTCCTTCTGTAAAAATACAAACTTTAAAAACCAAATAAAATGGAATCATACTTATTCTGAAATCTGCTTTCCTTTCTCTCACTTAAAATATTGTGAGAGAAATTAATAATAACTTTATCCTAAGGTACTTATTTCAGCACCTTTATTTTCCATGAGTGCACAATATTCTACTGTTTAGGGTTATAAACAGTTTAAGCAGTCTCCTATAGTAGAATATAAGCTATCCTAATACTACTACCGATAGTGCAATAAACATTAATCTTCATCTTTGAACCCTTTTCTATTTGTTTCTATAAGATCAATACTAACAAAGATAGGCTGGGTGAAAAGGTATGAATTTCTTTAAAAAATTTTTTTGTATAGGCAGGATCTTGCTATGTTGCCTAGACTGATCTCAAACCCATGACTTCAAGTGATCCCCCTGTACCAGCCACCCAAAGTGCTGAGATTACATGTGTGAGCCACAGTACCCAGTTTGATTTTTGATACACAGTTCCAAACTGTCTTTAGGAAAAGTTGTGCCAACTAACAACCCCCTTAGCAAAAGTTATCTTCATCTTACACATATGTATTTCATAGCATTGTGGGGCAGATTAAGTGAAGTAATACCTTAAAAGCTGTTTAAAAAGCACCTGGAGCATAAGAACACTCAATAAATGTGAGCTGTAATAATAGCTGGACATTTCAAAATGCGACCTTTTCGGGACTGGCTAATGAACTGATTGGGTTCTGATTAGAGGCAAAACTAAATGACAGAACATGTATGCTAGCCTTTGTTCCTCCTAGTAGTATCAACATACCAATAAGTTCTTTCCAAAAATCTCTCCCCTCATGTTTCATAAGCTGATTTGAAAACAAAAGAAAAAAAGCCTACTTTACAAGTAAATCTACTGTACTTCTCTCACAAAAAAAACACACCCTCTCTTTAGATATATCCCCATACTTAACAATGACTGCAAGAGAAAAAAACCAGAAAACAACTTATGGTAGTGCTTACGATGAGTGGTTAAGATACTGAATACCAATAAAAAAAAACAAAAACAGAGTTTCAGGATATAGCACTGACTTCATTATTCTATTTGACAAATCACTAGCCTCCTAAGTTTTTGAGGGACAGCAATATCACTGTGGGGAATGAGGGGAAGACATTTGATGTATTCAAAAGAATGTTTATTAAAATAAACAGAAAAAAGTCAGGTTTGTTTTTTTTTTTTAGTCAACTACATGTAATGAATGAACTCAGCAGGGGCTTGTTTTAAATTTTAAACATTCAACCTGTTTCAAAAAATAACGCCCATTTAAAATGTAATACTCTTTCAATTAAGACTGGAGGGCAAGAAAAAAAAATTTTTTAATATAATATTTGTAGCAATCTGTTGGGGCCCAAAGAGCAAAAGATATACCGGTATTATTCTAATTAGAATATATTTGAATACAGAAGCTAAAGAAGGGTATTTAACTTTAGAGCACAGTAGCTGTACCAAGAAATCTGTGATGAAAAGATCCAAGTTTATAGGTCTTTTTCACATTTCTGTGTCACTTCTATTTTTATCAAAATAATGTAAGTACATAGTTTTTAAAGCTTATAACAAAACCAGCAGTTCACTGCCCTAACTCTCCCAACTCTGTTTCTTATGTTTTAAACTCTTTTAGCTATTTCTTATGTTTTAACTTTAGGTCTAAAAGGTATCTTCTAAAAGGAAGATACCTCCTGCAACTCCCTCACCACATTCAAGCTTCTCCCAATATGGTCATGGGAAAATAGTGATTTGGGGTTAGATCAATACTCAGGGTTTACCTTATTAACATGATAACGTACATATTGCTGACAGGTGAGCCACATAGTATTCTATGATTACATTTCGTTTCTCACTCAAGTTCTTAGTTATTTTACCACAAAGTAATGGCTCTTTCTCTAAGCAATACAATGCTTTCAACGCACAAAAAATTAAGCTTCAGTCACAGGCTGAAGGCCAGGTATGGGTAAGGTGATCTAAAAGAATTAATGAATAATGGCATTTGCAACTAGAGTGTACTGACTTAAGAAGACTGTTCCACGTGCCATAATAGTCTAAGGTGTTCAGTCTATAAAAGATAAGAGTACCTAGTGAGACAAAAAGCACAATGCTAGAGAGTATTTCCAGGTTCACTGATATATGACTCAAACAGGCAATCCATATATATAGCTGCAGGAGATTCTCTGACCATATTTTCTTGTTTTGAAGGTAAGAAAGGAAAGTGTTAAAGATCTCTAGCTAATTTTTAGCCTGCTCACTGAGAAGATGTCCATCTAAACATATTTCTCAAAATAATGTGTCAAGCAGAAAAACTTCTGGCTTACAAATATTTAGTGGTATGAATAATTCCCACCTAAACTGGATGGTTTATAAACTCGACTTTCATGTTTTGACCTCTAAAACAAGATCATTTGTGTATCTTTTTATGAGGAGTTTCCAAATTTATAAATTTTGCTTTCTCAGAATTATCATTGCCAATTCACACAAGAAAAATGTACCTGGCTCCTCTTCCTGAGAGTTCTCTCCACAATTGTTTTCTTCAGTTATTAAATAAAATCTGAAGTCTGAAAGTTTTTTTCAAAGTACAACTGTCCTAATTCTAAACTATGGAAAAATTCTGACAGACTACTTTAATTTTTCTTTTAAGTTAGGATACACATTCTACAATAATTTGAAAGTTTCTGAGAAAACAATATAATTTTTTCAGAAATAATTATAGCACAAATGACCAGTATTACAGCCACTGAAGCATTTAAAAAACAGTATCAGACATAGTCCTTCCTACCACTAAAATATCTACCTCTCTCCAAAACAGATAGCCCCAAATGTAAATATGTACACAAAGCACTGCCCCACAATGAAATTAATAGCTTTTCTATATATATTCAACCATGTAGTTTATTGTTGACTCAAAGACTTATTTTTTGAAGCAAGTAAAATATAAATAACAAAATTTCAAAATACATTCCATCAAGCCTTATCTATAATGAAGAGTGTTAGGTAAAAAGAGTGATTTCAATTTTGACATAATGAAGTAAGAGAACAGACTACGAAAAATGTTCTGACTTCATAACATTTACTAACACTGATGCCATTGACATTTGTCAGAAAATAAAACTATATACATAATGCTTTGATTGTATAACATGAGCATTTCACTATTCTATTAGTAAACAAATGAAAAACAGATAAAATCTAACGAGATATTTAAGTTTTAATATCACAAAGCTCCTGAGACAAGACCCAGTACTTACAACAGAAGGTGATCAACTCTTGGTCCATCCTGCCTCTGAAGAGTAACTGGAGAACTATACACTTTCATGGCTCCAACTCCTCAGTTATATGCTGGGACTATTATTCCCCTTTTATAACTTTCAGGTAGTAGTGGTGATTTGTAAACTATTTACAGACAATGACTAAATTAAGTTCTACATTGAGATTAACATAGGACTGACTCACATTTCTTAGAATAGATTTTTTTCATCATACCCAAGGAAGCCAAATATTAATAATATGAGTACTAAGGCATCAAAAACTGATTTAATAAATACACATACGAATAGAAAACTATACTATCATCATATTGAAGGTACTGGACTAATAACATTTAACATCTAAAGCAAACATTTGTGTTATCAACTCAACTTTATACTGATTAAAAATAAAAATTAAACTTATAAAATATATAACTTAAAAAGTCAAATAGGGCCGGGCGTGGGGGCTCACGCCTGTAATCCTAGCACTCTGGGAGGCCGAGACAGGAGGATCATTTGAGCTCAGGAGTTCAAGGCCAGCCTGAGCAAGAGTGAGACCTCATCTCTACTAAAAATAAAACAGAAAGAAATTAATGGGACAACTAAAAACATATATAAAAAAATTAGCCGGGCATGGTGGCGCATGCCTATAGTCCCAACTACTCAGGAGGCTGAGGAAGGAGGACTGCTTAAGCTCAGGAATTTGAGGTTGCTGTGAGTTAGGCTGACGCCACAGCACTCACTCTGGCAAAAGAGCAAGAGTCTGTCTCAAAAAAAAAAGTCAAATAGCATCAGAAGGCTTGTAACCATCCTCATATAGCCAACTAATCTTCAACAAAGCAGACAAAAACATATACTGTGGAAAAGAATCCCTATTCAATAAATGGTGCTGGGAAAACTGGATAGACACATGCAGAAGACTGAAACAGAACCCACACCTTTCACCTCTCACAAAAATCAACTCACGCTGGGCAACAGACTTGAACCTTAGGTGTGAAACTATTAGAATTCTAGAGGAAAATGTTGGAAATACTTTTCTAGACATTGGCCTATGCAAAGAATTTATGAAGAAGACACCAAAGGCAATCACAACAGCAACAAAAATAAACAAATGGGACCTGATCAAATTAAAAAGTTTCTGCACAGCCAAAGAAACTGTCAAGAGAGCAGACAACCCACAGAATGGGAGAAAATTTTTGCAAGCTACACATCTGATAAAGGGCTGATAACTAGAATCTATTTGGAACTCAGGAAAATCAGCAAGGAAAAATCAAACAACACTAGCAAAAAATGGGCAACAGACATGAACAGAAACTTCTCAAAAGAAGATAGAATAATGGCCAACAAACATATGAAAAAATGTTCAACATCTCTAATCATCAGGGAAATGCAAATCAAAACTACAATGAGATATCACTTAACTCCAGTGAAAATGGCCTTCATCAAAAAGTCCCCAAACAATAAATGCTGGCGTGGATGCGGAAAGAGAGGAACACTCCTACACTGCTGGTGGGACTGCAAACTGGTTCAACCTCTGTGGAAAGCAATATGGAGATACCTCAAAGCGATACAAGTAGATCTACCATTTGATCCAGCAATTCCACTACTGGGCATCTACCCAAAAGATCAAAAGTCACTTTATGAAAAAGACACATGCACTCCAATGTTTATAGCAGCACAATTCACAATTGCAAAGCTGTGGAAACAACCCAAATGCCGATCAATTCATGAGTGGATTAATAAAATGTGGTATATGTATCCCATGGAGTACTACTCAGCTTTAAGAAACAATGGTGATATAGCACCTCTCGTATATTCCTGGATAGAGCTGGAACCCATTCTACTAAGTGAAGTATCTCAAGAATGGAAAAAACAGCACCACATGTACTCACCAGCAAATTGGTATTAATGGATCAACTCCTAAGTGGACATATAGGAATAACATTTATCGGGTGTCGGGAGGGTGGGAGGGGGGAGGAGGGGATGGGTATATACAACCACATTGAGTAAGATGTGCAACATTTGGGGGATGGACACGCATGAAGCTCTTAGTCGAGGGGGGAGGGGGGCATGGGCAATATATGTAACCTTAACACATGTATCCCCATAATACACTAAAAAAAAAAAGAAGAAGAAGACTTGTAACAAAACAGTAATCCTCTTACCAACCCTTATCACTTATGTTTTTGCCCCTAGAAGTGACTCCTTTCAATACTCTATCTTGGTTTTAAATATGGTAATTTGTTTGCAACTATTACTTTTTGAATTTTCAGAGTTAGATATTATGTACTGGCTTCTTACTATACAAATGATTTGATTCCTACATCCCTGACACCCCTAAAACCTTTTATTCTCCATTCTCCCAATAAAATCATAACACTACTTTGGATACTTCGATATCTGCTTATCATATAATTCACTACTGATCACATTTACATTCCAGAACAATTTCTTACTCTGGTACTAAAAATTAGTACTTTTAAAAATTTGATTCTTTTTCTACATACCTACCCCTATTTCGCCCTAAACTCTCCATTGGAACTATAAAACTTATGACTGGGGAAACACAGCAAGTGATCAGGTTTTTAGGTTTGCTTGTTTTGTCTTTCTTCCCCTCAGAAACACATTGTCAGGAGCCCTTGGCCCTCCTGGCTCCAGTCAATGGGCTGCTTTCACCTAAGGTTTTGCCTTTGCCTTAGTCATACTGGAAATTGCCTTATTTGTTTCCTAAGTTGGATCCTCTCATGGTTTCACCATTCTTTGAAACAGAAAACATTTTCCAAGAGCTACCTAGGAAGCTGTACAGAAGAGGAAGTTTTTAGATTGGAAAGAATTTTAAAGCTCCCCAACTCCCCACCCCCAAAAGCTTTGAAATAGTCTCTTTATTCTAATGTAGTATTCTAAAGTTCCACAGTAATACGCCTTGGTGATGGGTATTCTTTTTTTTCCCCCACTTACTGGGCTGGGTACTTGGTGAGCTTTTTCAATCTAGACCAGAAACTGGCAAACTACAGCCCTAGGGCCAAATCTGGCCATACCAATTCATGTACATGTTGTCTACAGCAACCTACAAAGGAAGAGCTATGCAAATGGCATAGAGACTCATAAAG
Source organism: Microcebus murinus (assembly GCF_000165445.2). Classification (NCBI taxonomy): domain Eukaryota; kingdom Metazoa; phylum Chordata; class Mammalia; order Primates; family Cheirogaleidae; genus Microcebus; species Microcebus murinus. Next base: position 38,434,867 of record NC_033676.1, read on the forward strand.
CCTAAAATATTTATTATCTGGCATTTTACAGAAAATGTTTGCAGACCTCTAATCTAGATGATCAAGTCAGTGAGTTCCAGGAAAATTTTTTATGTTACTTATTTGTAGATTCAATTTAATGACATTTTTGTTCTCTGAATCTCCCCCTTCTATTATCTGGATGTTCGACTTCCTAATCTGGTCTTACTTTACTTTCTTTTCTATATACCACTTCTATGTTTTATCACTATTTTCAGGGTAATTTCCTCAACCTTATTTCTCAAATGTTCTGGTTTTTAATTTAATGCAATTATTGATAAAATTTTTTTCCAAGTATATTTTCTTGTTCTCTGAAAGATTCTTTTAAGATAACTACCAATTTTTGTTTCATTCATGAAATATATTCTTTCAGTCCTCTGAAGCTATAATACATTTTTAGGTTTTCTTCTGCTCCCTGCATTGTATCTTCAATCCTTTGGTTCATTATCCATGTTATAGAAGTTACTCCCAAAGGTTTGCTCATCCTTGGCTATCCATTCACATTTATAAGTAGCACTAAAGCTGATCAGAAACTCTTAAGTAAATGAGCTTCACTGGCAGAGACCTTCAGTGTCAACATCTCTGCCTCTTCTCTTGGCCAAGGTAATGTTTCCAAAGAGAAATCTTATGGTTTCTTTCCTGGGCTTTGCAGGTCTGGCTGCCAGTGTCTAGGAGCCGAGCAAGGGAAAGAGCAACTTTGCCAACTTTCACTTAATCTCTCTTTTCAGTTGCCACCTCACCCACGTCCTCACAATTATGATTCTATAATGCAAATTAATAATGTTTTTCATTACATTTTTCAGCAATAGTGTAGAAAAGAGCCAGTTAAATAGCCAAAGTTAACAGGACAATTTTACTCAGCTTATGAAATAAAAGTTGGCCTCAGGGTATTTTATTATGCTTCTGAAAATGAAAGAAAAATGATTTTTATATAAATAACCATATGAAATAAATTTTGGAAATATAATTTCTACTACGAACCAATCACACTAGACTGTGCTATACATCCTTTCCCATTGTGTTTTGTAACCTACTAGATACAGCCATGGGCTGCTGTCAGCTAAGAGAAAGTGAATACAAGTACCAAGTGTCTATATAAATATTTAGTAGATGTTTTGTGGTTTTGTAGAATCTTTTTTTCCTAGTATGGTTTAACCATGGGCAAAAACAGACTGTATGGGATGTAGTAGGTCAAAGGCAAATAACAAATACCTTTCTTATTCTTTGAAATTACTAAAGCAACCAAAAGCAAGATGCCTTTTTATTATATGACAAATTTAGGAAAAGAGTTCTAAGAAGGAAATTTCTTAGCATGAGTATATAAAGCCATTTACAAGGTGGACACAACTCATCTAACCATACCATCCGTCCTACTGGGGAAAGAGGGACTATGCTCATGTCACATGTTTGTTTGCATCTCCTTGCCTTTACCTGCCCACTCTTTCTGCCTGAAATGCTTTTCCCTTCTATGACTGAAAACTCCTGCTTTATATCCTCCTTGGGCACAGCTCAAAGATCACCTCCTCCATGAAGCCTCCCACCACCTCCCAAACAACACAGACAAAAGAGCTTATGCAGCACGGAGAGTGTGTATTACCTCATTTAATCAACCCCACAATCTTTGAGGTGATGTCTTCATTAGCTCCATATTACAGCAGCACCTGGGAAGTATCCAAAGGCCATTTACCAGCTAAATGTCAAAAATTTCTCCCTCAGACCATGGGTTTAGAATGGGAAAAAAAATTAGGCAGAAGTGAAGAAAATTACTACATTAAAGACCCAAACTTACATTTTTCTGCCTTATGCCCAAACATCTGCATATAAATTGGTTCAGTACCAGAAACATCTTGGCTTTTTATTAGAAACTTCATTCAGGTTTCTACTCTCAAAATAGCCCTGTAATGTTCACTGTGGAGGTAACATTCTTATGGAAAATAAACAAGCAAAAGAAAATATAAAACACTGTGTGACTAAGTTATAGGAATTCAGAAAGCAAAAACATTAGTGTGCCTAGAGAAGAGTCTACAGAAAGTAATAATGCAGTGAGGATGAGAATGGCATGTCAGAAGACGGAGATGCCAAACACACAAGCAGAGGGAAAATGAGTACGGTATGTAAAGAGACAGTCATGAGTGATGAGAGAGATGCACAGGGTGAGCTTCTAAATGCCAGGCCGAAGTAAACTGGACATGAGGAGAGGTGGCCATAAGAATGCTAACCAGGGAGGTGACAAGACAGGAGTATCTGGACTCTTATTCAGGTTGGCAGATTGAGCAAACAATCTTCCCCTACTCCAAAATTCACCTGAAATTCCAGAACGTCATTAAAATGCATATAAATAAACCCATGATAAAGTAGAATGCTGAAGAAGGTGGTCATTAGTAGAGCAAATTTACTATTAAATTTCTGGAAGACAGAAAGGGTAGGAAGGAGTTATATGTCCAGATTTCTTTCCTAGTCTCCTATCCACTAATATACCTATCTAACATCTCTAGCTGGATGCCCAGTAAACATCTCAACCTACATGCTCAAAATTTATCTCAACAAAGCAGCCAGACTGATGCTGTCAAAATGTTAAGTCAGATCATTCCTACACTTGAAAATGCCCACTGGTTCCTCATTTCTCTCACAGTAAAAGCTAAATTCTTTACAACAGCCTGCAAAGTCCTACATGATTGGATCTCGGTTACCTACTTCATCTCCTGATACTCTGCTCTCCTATTATTCTCTCTGCTCCAGACTCCATGACCTTCTTGTTTTCGCTTATACATCTTGCCTTAAGGCCTTTGCACTGACTGTTCCCTCTGCATGGAATGCACTTATTCAGATATCTGCTTGGCTAATTCCTTCCTTTCACCTCAGTAAGATCTACCCTACCAACCTATTTAAAATTACAACTAGCACTTCCCCCTACACAACATATTAATATAATCCCCTTTATTTTGCTCTATTTTTTTCTATAGCATTTATCATCTTCTACTATATACTATGTCATGCTTATTGTCTGATTAGGTTAAAGGGTTTTGCCCCCACCACACCACCTTGTTCCGATGTAGCCTAAGTACTTAGAAAAAAACAGTGCCTGGAATGTACAGGGTGTCCCAAAAGTTGCCATACACAGGGAAAATGGGAAATTATAGCTAAATGTACCTTTTTTTTTTTTTGAGACAATGTATCACTCTGTTGCTCAGGCTAGAGTGCCGTGGCATCAGCCTAGCTTAGCTCACAGCAACCTCAAACTCTTGGACTCAAGTGATCCTCTCGTCTCAGCCTTCCAGGTAGCTGCGACTACAGGCATGCGCCACCACACCCAGCTAATTTTTTCTATTTTTAGCAGAGATGGGGTCTTGCTCTTGTTCAGGCTGGTCTCAAACTCCTAAGCTCAAGTGATCCTCCCGCCTCAGCTTCCCACTGTGCTAGGATTACAGGCTGAGCCGCCACGCCTGGCCTAAAGGTACAGTTATTTACAAAATATTCCTTACAAAATTTTATAAAAGTGTTCCTTTGTATGGAGACTTTTGGGACACCCAGTATTATAAATATCTGAGCAGCAAACATAGGAAAAAGAACCTGGGAAAGACCTAACTTGTGATCAGCATGTAGAGAGAACTGAAGCAGGCAATGAAAACATAATCAAGCTCATTAATAAACACACATGCTGTCTGAAGAACAGCTGTAACAGCTCTTCTACTCTTATCCCCAATCCCAGCAGAGAATGATTTTGTATTCTACTAAGAAACCCTATGGCAATTTCTCAAGATCAATGCCTTATAGAACCAGCCAACACTATTTCAACTTTCTAGTCAAATTAGTCATGTGAAAACTGATTACTTTATAATTATTATAAACATAAAAATAAGACTTCTTGAATTGTAAAGACATTTTATATGCTGTTAATTGTATTTAAATATTTTAAGCATACTATGAGTATGATTTTTGCAAAAAAGCAGGTATGAAATTTTATAACATCACGTGTCTGGCATGGCATAAAGGTATCTGGTCACTTAATTAATGGTGATTCCAAAACTTCAAGAATAAAAGTTGAAACTTTCAAACAACCGACAAAACAATCTACTTTCTTTTCTTTTTTTTTTTTTTTGAGACAGAGTCTCACTTTGTTGCCCAGGCTAGAGTGAGTGCCATGGCGTCAGCCTAGCTCACAGCAACCTCAAACTCCTGGGCTCAAGCAATCCTGCTGCCTCAGCCTCCTGAGTAGCTGGGACTACAGGCATGCGCTACTAATGCCCGGCTAATTTTTTCTATATATATTAGTTGGCCAATTAATTTCTTTCTATTTATAGTAGAGACGGGGTCTCACTCTTGCTCAGGCTGCTTTCGAACCCCTGACCTTGGGCAATCTGCCCGCCTCAGCCTCCCAGAGTGCTAGGATTACAGGCGTGAGCCACTGCACCTGGCCTACAATCTACTTTCAATATTGGAATATTCCCAGCTTAGTCTTCTGTAGTATAAAGAGAAGGACAAACAATAACTTCTAAATTTACCTTCTTTGAATTTCCAATTCTTCTTGGGATGGGCCATTTTGAACTTGGACAGGTAGCTGTGAATTTTGTCTAGGCAATGTTGGCCCTACAAGGGAGGAAAACATTATAGGTGAAAATTATCTTCGTATCTAGCTGGATAGAGGAAATAAAATCATGAGAATAACATAAAACCATCACATATTTACAAATGTATCTTCTTTTTGTCTAGCAAAATAAAATATAAGCTTTACATAACACACAGCAAATGAAAGACTGCAACGTAATATCGTAATCATCTCCAGAAGGTTTACTTGAAACAAATGGAAAACATCAACAATAAAGGAAAAAGAAACATTTATATATGAAGAGCTTGAGTAAAACAAGTGTTCAATGAGCATCTGAAGAGGCACCTAAGCTTGACATTTTCTAAGACAATGAGACATTCTCTTTAGGGTAATTATTCATGAAGTGGAGAAAGAGAACTTAAATGGAAAATCAGAATTCAAAAACTCACCTAAATAGAACACTGGAAATGAAAAACAGGAGAGAGAGAGCATGAGAACCTTATTACTAGACTCAAGTATGCTAATGCATTTATCAAATTTGCTCAGTTTAAGCTGCCATTTTTGTTTAATGGCCTGGCATTTTCAATACTGGTGAAAACAAACATTTGCTAAACTTCCATATAACAATTAACCTAACAACTTTTCATTTGGGGGTAAGAAGAAAAAAAACCTGCATTCACATCAACATGGTTCTGTTATGAGAAACTAATGACCATCCATTCCCACATATCGCATACAATACAGACCCATTTTTAGCATTTCTGATAGAATGCCACTAAATTATGGGACAACTTAAATGTCACTGGATATAAAAATTAAATGTGTCATAAAATGAGATAAACACTGGATCTAATATATAATACCTAGGGTTAAAATAGAACATTCTTGAAATCTTATCCAGTAAACAAGAGAGTAAAGAAATAGTATTTATCTTCTACTCTTGGAGAAGAATATATGAGTAATGATATATTATACATATTTGTGAATTCTAGTATGCAACCAAATGCTCAGATATTTTGATAGATTTTTATAGACCACTATTATTAAAAGTCAGTAAATAAACGCTTGTGTGTACTAAAGCAAATTCTTGTAATCTAAAAGTTAACAGTAGTACAAAGTATCTATTTTGTACTAGTGGAACAGATTTCACAACTAGACATAAACATTTATTAGGATGTACAGTATTGATGTATCCCAAATGTAGAAAAACAGAAGTAATTCAATCTGAACTTACCTACTAACTTTTTCCCTCACCTCTTTACAAATGTTTTTAGATTAATCATTTAATTTGTCCTATAAAGACAAATTAGATGACAATAGCAGTGATATATTTCACTAGATTTGCTAAGAATCTGCTATTTTGAGAACCAAATAAAACAAATATAAAAATATATTACTCCCATATAATCAGCAACAACAAAAAAGCTTTTGAAATTAAAATTAAATACACACATAAAGGTTTGCATAAATAAAAATATATGATTGTTGTCAAATAAACAGACTAGAATTTTTTCCTTGGGAAATTAACATAATGATGTAAAAATAAAAACAGACTGTCATATTAGGCCAAACACTAATGTTTAATACTTTCTAGGGAAAAGATCTCTCTTCTGGCAGAAGGATGGGCACATGCAAGGTGGGAGGGTAAATATGAGAAAGTATAAAATGTTTGGGAGACGTACTTTATACATCCAAAGTTATATTTACCTCAAACTATTAAGTGCGAGGTATTTGGCATGGACAACTCACAAGACCATTATAGGTTAGCTATTTTTTAAATTAATGTTTATCTGAGTATTTAAGTGGAAACCTCAGGCTTAAATAAAGAAACAGTTGAATGTAATAATTTAGACTTGTTTGGCCTCCAACTCAGAGAAGAATGCATTTGTACTACTCACATCTAGGACAGGTATCATATCTCAACAGTAATATTAATGGATTCTATTTGCCGGTTAAAATCTAAGTTTTAACTGAAATATATAAATTCAAAAAGAAGATGTCAAAATTTCAACTCAACACTATTGCTTTTCATTAAACAGGTTTTTAAAAAACAAAAATTTGATATAACGCACAAAATAAACTGAATGAGAAAAAAATCTTTTAGCATTTTATAGAGCCTGTTTTAAAATTTTTTAAAAAGCTTTTTAAAAGTTTACTAAACAAACCTGTTTAGAAAGGAGGTTTTATTTTAAAATGTGAATAATATTTTATGGCTGATATCATTAGGTATAAAAATAACTTACTAAAGTTTATTTCTGTAGCTGAGAAGGAAAGAAAAACTTCAAGGAAGATCTTTTTAACATGGGGAGAATTTTGATACTAAACAATTCTTAGAATTCTTTTCTAGTAATACATGGTTCTTTGTGGTAATGGGCTATTTCTCTTTCTAGACATTCTTTAAATGGGGATTGGAGGGTGTTATCCCTCCCCTTGGCAATTTTTCACATCTATATTTAATCCGGTTGTTTTGCTTGTTTCTTCTTTATCAATACTGCCAAGTTGCAATAACTAGCACATTGAAATTTATGTGCATTTAAAAGTTAATATATCATAAAAATACTATAAACATTAAAGTTCCAGGTAAATTATGAACTTCAGGTATTCAATTACATTTTTCTTTCTTCTCAAACGTTCTCATGGGCTACAAAATCGGTAAATAATATCAAAGGCCCCACATGCGACATGAAGCAGCAACTAAGATTAGACAAGGCTGTCAGCTACACTGTATGCTCAGGAATGTAACTATCACTTCACATAGGTCATATTCCTAAATGAGTATCTGTGCTCTCATAAAATATAAAATAGGTACTTTCACAACCATTTCAGTGGGCAAATGACAACATTTTATGAGCATCCTGTGGTGGTTAATAGCTCTCTTTTGGGGAAAAAAGAGAGACAAATTAACAACCAAGGTTAAGAAACAAGTGAACTGGCAGCGCGGTGACTCCCGTCTGTAATATCATAGCACTCCAGGAGGCTGAGATGGGAGAATTGCTGAGTGTAGGAGCTCAGGAGACCAGCCAGAACAAAAGCAAGATGCCACCTCTAACAAAAATAGAAAAAATTAGCTGGGCATGGTGGCATGCTCCTGTAGTCCCAGCTACTCCAGAGGCTGAGGCAGGAGGATCAGGAGGCAGGAGTTTGAGGTTGTTGTGAGCTATGATGACACCACTGCACTCTAGCCCCAGAGACAGAATTGAGACTCTGCCTCAAAAAAAAAGAAAAGAAAAGAAACGAGTGAACCTTCTTTGCTCCTACTATGGTGTTGTCATAAAGGACAGTTGCTGTTTTGAGAGTTAGTTCTCTCCCTAACAGCCAATCAATGGTTGATCTTAATCTGTTCTGGCTAGAAGAGGTATATAGCAAAGTTTGTGAATTACTATTTCTAATAAAGAAAATGTGGCAATGTCACTGATATAATATCCTACAAATGCCGAAAAATCATATTGGAAGAATCTCTTTCTAAAACAGGAATGGCATTTCAGTCTTGCCTTCAATACTGAGTTTTGGTCAAAGCACATTTCACTTACTGTCACATTTTAATTTTCACAAATCTAGTGTCACACTTAACCACAGACTATTTAAAAACACAAAACTAAAAGACAAATAGGTATTATTATACACAGTACAATCAAGTTTAAACTTAGCAAAGTGGTAATTATATTGTTTGTACACAGTTAAATTAAATGTAACAGCAGGGGAAACCTGTTTTTTAACACATTATTTTACAATTTTAAAAATTCACCTTCGGTGAGGCCAAATCAATCTTTTCTCTGTAACTGGGTAAACTATTACTCTACATGTGAACCTTGATGTATTAAGTAGAAAGCTACAGAACAGCAAGTGGGTTTTTTAAAATGCATTAAAGAGAGTCATAGTAACATAAATATCAATAATCACTCATAAATAGTTCAAAAGATAGCCTGGAAAAACTCCAAGGAGGAGGCAGAAAAATCAGAAAAGGAAGTTACTGATTAAACACTTAATCTACAATGTTTGATTTTGAGATCTAGGAGGGAGAAGGGGGACTTACAGAGCCACACAATAGGCCCACTGCTATAACTATCACCTGGAGGTGACTAAGAAAGACATTAGAATTTTCTTTTCTGTTCTTTTCTTTTGAAATTTATAATACATACTTCTTTGCCTAAACCAGTAAGTACATAAATTCAAAAATGATTCTCTTAATAAAGAAACAATATCAATAATACTGAGGAATCACACTAAAAATTCTGAGTCACATGGATAAAGTACATACATAGCTGAACTGTTTATGTACAATTTTAGCAGTACTATATATCATGTTATAACTTTATCTCTCTCATAAAATAATCTGGCTACTCAAGGTATACCTTACAAAAGGTATATATAAGTCAATAAAAGCTCAAATAATGAAAAGTCAATTTGTGGAACTTGGACTTTTAACATAGAAAGTTTTAGGATCAAATGGGGATAAAAAGATTTCAGACAAGGATGTGTATCTATCTATAGATATAAATATATCTATTTATAGATAGCTATATCTCCTTGTGTGAGGATAAGGATATGCATATATCTAATTATCTCTAATTTGGGGTGGCCAAGTGACATTGGTTTGTCCATGCAAACAATACATACATGTGCACACATGTGTGTATATGAAATTGAGAGTGAAAGAAAACATGAGCCTAAATTCACTCCTAAGCCACAGATATTTAACCTACTAAAGGAGGCTTTCAATCAGAAACCAACCTATTAAAGCAAGTAACAGCTTATATCTGCCTCGCAACATGCATACCTAAAATTAATTCAAGTTAAGCAAAGCTCCCTTCAAATAAGGCATATTTACACTCCTCAAATCATATTAAGATGGATATAAATTTTTCCTTAAATTCTAAATTAAAAGTTTACTCCCAAACAAAATAATTAAAAACAAAAATGAACAAACAAACAAAAACCCCTGTCATTTGTGTTGGAAGAGGTGGACAAGAATAGTTTTAAGATCCTAATTTTAAATAAATCCTCACTAACAATCCAACTCAAAAGCTGACCAAATCACCTACATGAACCACAACAAATATCACAACATAAAAACAGTAGCTTGCTGTATATCCCAAATATCACAAACCAGACTATGGCCTGAGGAAACAAAAATTATGAAAATGTGCAAGTAGTATGTACCACAGCTTGAAAAAGTAATGTAAACATAATGTTGCTTACCACAGAAAATACATCGCAAATTAGTGCTGTCCTGGGTAGCAGTAACCTTGCTCTGGGCTGCAACAGACACCTTGGTGTTAGAAGCTTCAAAGGACAACGGGGCCATCTGAAGAACTTCACATAAACTAAAAGGTGCTTTGAAATGTTCAAAACGTATTTATACATACGTCCTATCTAGATCCTCATCCTGGAAGCTCTGTAATTTAATAAAAACGTATCCTCTTTAACATAAACTCTTTAAAATTTTTATATGTAGTCTTATTTGTGGAAAAACCTCATAAGCAGCCATAGATCAAATGATCCACTTATAGCTCAATTATTCCCTAAGTTATATCATCAAAAAGTACAATCCACATGTTAGGATTATGTATTTTAAAAGTTAACAGAAATAAGGTAGAAGAATCAGGAGTCAATGGCCATTAAAGTTAATTTCATGAGATCTACCCTCTCATTTAGGAGAACTGCATCTGAAAAAAATTTAGGGGAAATTCTTAAGATTATCTTAACATGGGATTAACTCATTTCTACTAGCTAGAAAAAGACCAAAGCCATTTTAAACAGCCTACTGCAATAAAGTTTTATATTAATTGATATGAAATAGTATTTTTCTTTGCTTTGCACTTTGAAAAAAAGTCAGCTATTGACTGTTTTACCAAGCCACATTTTACTGTTTCTTTTTTCCTTGGTATGTATATATATTTGACAAATATCTTATTAAAAAATGTGTAGCCACATGTAACAACCATTTATTTAGGCTATTTACATTAAAATTTAGCATGTCAATGAAGTAAATTCTTTTTAGAAGGAAAAAACTCAATGAGAAGGTGGTAATTTATGAAAAGGGGAAAGGCTTATCCAAAATCAAGGTGACACAATTGGGATGAGAAAAACAAAAGTAAATTATATATATATATATATTTTAATACTACTTTAGTGGCATCTAAAACTTTACATCAATAATCTTCTGTAAAGAAATTCTTTTCAGGATGGGAAAGGTTTTCTTTTTCTATCAGTATTAACCAATAAACAGTTACTGGTTAAAAATACGTGTTCTTTAAACAATACAACCCATGCTAACTAAAAAAGTTTTAGTAGAATCAGAACCAAACCAATTTATATTTAAAGCGTGCACATCTAAAAATGGTCATAAATCTTAAATAATCAAGAGAATTTTTCACCCTTTTTAGAAATTAAATTTAACATAAAAGTCTTGCTTTAAAAATAATCACAATACAGCAGATATTTGCAAACACAAAATAAGTACAACTGATAAATGTCACCTTTGCTAAATACTCCCAACCGATTACTCAATCTATTATTAAAGTTGCATGCACAATATCTATAGCAATGACATAAGATATAGAAAGACCAACAAGCATACTGATAAAAAATATCTACCAACCTAATGAAATCATTCCAAAGGAAATAAACAATTTAGAAAATTTTCAATAATTATAAGTTTAAACTGCTTTTAAAAAAAATCTATCTTACCAATGTTTGTAAATGGCTACTTCTATAAAACCTTTATTAAAGAAACATGCCTACTCTTCAGTTTTTATACTTCAGTTCCTTTAAACCATATTTAAAAGGGGGGAAAAAAACATAAGGACAATTTAAAAAAAAACTTACAAGAAAAACCTGAGAAATTATCTTGTCTCTGACAACAAAGAAACTGCCACATCTCGTTACCAATCATTTTGGTAAAAAGTCACCTGACAAATGTCAGAATGCAGGTAAGCCTTATTACTGCATAAGACAAAACATTTTCAACCAAAAATTCCCAATCTTTCTTACAATTTAAACTAGTAAGCAACATTCTTGCACTTGGTATCTTTAAGCATCTTCTCTCTAATGACTTTTATTTCATACTATCATGTAATTTTGATCTAAATTCTGATATGACTGCTTGAATTCTACTGCAGTATGCATTTTCCGAAAATACTAAATTATTCATTCTACCAGATAAGGAAGGCTAACAGAACTTCCTGCTTAATAATGATGCATTAACTCTTTCTTCACTTAGTTGACAGAGTAGAGTGGAATATGAAAAAGAATATTCATTGTCCAGGTTAAGCACATTCAGTAACATGTTTTCAGCATAGTTTTAAGACTTGCACTGATACTCCACAAACCTTACATTTTACTTGTGAAAGGACATTTCTCTTTTAAGTTAGCCATATTAAAACAGGAGTGAGGCTGACAGAAATTAGGGTAAACAAAGGAAAATATGAACTAAGAAGATTGTAATGAATCCAAAATGTAAAATTTAACATTTATATTAAACTTCTAGAGAAGAAAAATGACCATCTACATCAGCTACTCTGACCTTAAAGTAGTCTTGTCATGCTTGTCCATTTATTACTAATGAATGCAGTTTGTGGAACAGCCACTCTCAGTCTTTCCCCCCGCCTTTAATACTCTTTACCATTAGGTGTTTTATATAAGCAGGAAAATGTAGAAACCTTGGGTAAGATATTAACAGTGGAAAATAATAGGCTGTTTAGATTTGATCACTATTACTGTATTTTACTACTACAATGGGCCCCTAGTATTCATGCTTTTCCCACCAGAGATTATATTAGCAGTTAGTCTCAAGGCAATCTGTAACGGGGATATTATCCTTCTCAGTATTTTTTTTCTAAGGATTAAATGAGATAATCTGATATGCACTCTCCGGAAAGCTGGTCTGTTGAGTGAGTAAGCATAGTTTCAGCATCTAAATTAGTCGTGTTCACACTTCTCACCAGTAATGAGGCCCCCAGGTATCTCTCTCATGATTGCCAAATTCTACTACTGGTACATTTTTGAGAGGCAATAAAAGCAAATGTGTGTGTGTGTAGAAGGGAGGCAGGCACTGCAGTGCTATAGCTGCCTGCATTCTACAAAAAATAGTTACCATATTGCAGGGCACTGTGCTAGGAGACATGAGAATTACAAACAGTAAATTTTATTCAAAACAATGGCATTTTTAAATTGGTATTTTGAAACATTTTCAAAAGTGTTATTTCAAATTTTGTTTTAGAATATATTTCTTTTTTTTATTCTTTTATTTCAGCATATTATGGGGGTACAAATGTTAAGGTTACATATACTGCCCTTGCCCCCCCACCCCCTCGAGTCAGAGCTTCAAGCGTGACCATCCCCCAGACAGTGCACATCTCACTCATTATGTATGTGTATACCCATCCCCTCCCTCCCCCCTTCTACCTGCCCGACACCTGATAAATGTTACAGAATATATTTCTTAATAAATGAAAACTTCTATTTATCTCAGGAAATAGAGCACCATGTATCTATAGCCACACATGAAAAATTACCATCACAGAGAACTTCCCTTATTTTTTTTACTCAATCTTAGGCAAAACTATATACAGATTGGGTTTTTCTACTCCTACATTTCTTGTAATCCTCTCCCAACTTATGGTCTCAAATGCATTTTATACCCCTCTAAGCAAATATGAAAATGACTGCTAACAGTTCATAAATTGCTGATAATTTATAAGGTTCACTGGCAATAATCTTACTATGTTCCTCAGTCTACTATCTGTTCAGTAAGTCATTCATATTTAGTTGTGGAATGAATGACTATCTCTAGCTAAAGAAACCTGAAGAGTCAACTAAGGTTAAGAGGCCTGTTATTTACCAATCCTGCCATATCCTAATGCTTCTAAAGGCAAGAATAACCTGTGTCCCCACCCACATTCATTTCTCTGCTTCCTAATTCTGAGCACAGATCAAGACCTGTCCATCAAATCACCTTACCATGACCCTACTCTCTGTTACTAAAGGCATTACTAAGTATACGCTAAGAGAAAGTTCCACATTCCAGAAGAATCATGTTAACAAACATAATTAGCTTATTAGAATGTTTGCTAACTCTCTAATCACTACTTTTATCTATTCAGTTACAAAAACTAGAAATCTAGGACTCTCCTCACCCCTTCCTTCTCTTTTACTCCTATTTCACCAATTTACAGGTCCTGTCAATGCAACTTCCTAATTTCTTTCTCTGAACTATCTCCATTGCCACTGTTCTTGTTCAATGATCTATTATTTAGTAGTGTTCAAAACAGGCTACATATATCCCAGAAGTTTAACATGTTATCAAGGCAGGGAAGAAAAGTAGCACTTCTATTTGTTAATTTTACTCATCATTTTTACTTTTTTCCCCTAATATATGTAATATGTCAACACCAAAGTGTGTGTATGTATGTGTGTGTAGATATATATATATGAAAACAATAAACACATGAATTAGGAGGTGTGATAAAAAAGTGAGAGATCATCAGCCTAGACCATTACAATAGCACCTAATTAAACTGTCCATTCTAATTTTATTTTCTGTCCACTTTGCCAGAACAGCCACTGATACTTTAACAACTAACCAGATCAAACTATTCCCCTTAGTAAAATATCTTCCACTACTTCCCATTGATCTTAAGATAAATACTAAAATCCAGTGCTTTCTCCTCATGATGTGAACACTGCCTATCTCATCCAATTCATGCCTTGTTGCTCTCTATGCTCCAGGAACACCAGTCTCAATTTCTCAGATGTTCTATATGATCTTCCCTCTGCAGGGCCTTTGCTACATATGCACATACCTTCTGCCTCTGATACTCTTCTCCTGGCTAACTGGTATGCTTCTATTTACTGTACCAACTATAACTTTCTGACAGTCAACACTCAATTAGAGTTACCATTAGCTCCCAGACACCTAAGATAATAACTAAGTTACTCCTCCTTCACTAGAAATTTTTCCTTCAAGTTTTATTATATATGCCTTTTTCCTATTAGCCACTTCAAAAGATTTGAAAGGAGGTAAGCATAAATATAAAATTAGATTAAGATCAAATTTTCTAGGAAATATGAAAAATCTAACTGAAGACTTAGGAGAAAAGCTTTAGTACAATATTAAAATTAGGCAAAGAAGTCCAAACTTATATTTGGGTAAGAAAGGAGGTTTGTTTTGGTTTCTTTTATTATGGATGGGAGTGGGCAACAGAGAGAAAACAGACCTGCAAAATTGTAGTTTGGGGGTAAAATGATAAATTTATCTAACTCCATAGGCAAAGTCAGGCACGTTCAATGATATGATATATCATTTTAAGGAAACACACAATTGTGTTCCCTTATCTGCATGTAAAAAACTCAAATCTCCTTTAACCAAGAAAAAAGTTTTTATTCTAAAAGCATAAAAGAGACTTGGAGTAGTGGCTCACCGCCTATAATCAATCCTAGCACTCTGGGAGGCCGAGGTGGGTGAATCGCTCAAGGTCAGGAATTCGAAACCAGCCTGAGCAAGAGGGAGACCCCATCTCTACTAAAAATAGAATGAAATTAATTGACCAACTAAAATTATATAGAAAAAATTAGCCGGGCATGGTGGCGCATGCCTATTGTCCCAGCTACTTGAGAGGTTGAGGAAGAAGGATTGCTTGAGCCCAGGAGTTTGAGGTTGCTGTGAGCTAAGCTGACGCCATGGCCGGCACTTCAACCCGGGCAACAGAGAGAATGAATGAATGAATGAATGAATGAATGAATGAATGAATGAATGAATGAATGAATGAAGCAAGCAAGCAAGCAAGCAAGCATAAAACAAAGACTTTCAAGACCATGTCTGTCTTTTCCTACGTTTGAATGTAAGAGAAAAAACAAGGGAAACACAAAAGGTGCTGTTTCTAAAACTCTAATACTTTTAGGGGTGGAAAAAAATGAAGAAAATGGAAGTAGGGTGATTCTGGACAAGAAAATTGAACCTGGGGACTAATAGCATAAATCTCAGAGAGTTCACAATTTAGCCAAGCATTCGTCTCTATTTACATTCAATTTCACATAGAAAATCTGCTTTACATAATTTACCAAGTTTTAAAATGTTGATTTTTTTAAGTAAAGAACTGAGAAAGGCTTTTTGCTTTGATTTTAATCACTTTGGCTTAAACATTCTTAAGATTTAGTCATAACTTTACACCACACTCATACAACTTTAAAACAAGAGCCAACTACAACTTAGAAAGCATGCCTAGATACATGAATACATACATGCCTTTTACTAAGATTTGCTTTTCAAAATGGCACACATGATAAATGCCACAAGATGTATAAACCTTGAAAACATTGTCAAATGAATGAAGCCAGTCAAAAAAGACCACATCTTGTCTGATTCCATTTGTATGAAATGCCCAGAACAGGCAAATCTTCAGCAACAGAAATTAGATTAGTAGTTGCCAGATGCTAGGAGGTATGGAGGGAGTGGGGGTGGGTTGGGGGTGGGGTAATGACCTAAGGTTATGACTTTCTTTTTGGTATGATGAAAATATTTAAAATTGTGGTGATGGTTGTACAACCCTATGAACCACTAAACCACTTAAATGTATGTTTTTAAACAGATAAAGTGCATGTATGTGAAGTAAAGCTCAATAAAGTTGTTACAGAAATAAAAAGTGCCATGCTGTCCATGTGTTCTTCATCTCACAATTGTTTGTAACACAATGTTTAAAAATATCCCAATGCCTATCACTTTTCATTATGAAAAATATTAAATGTGATTATCTCTGGATGGCAGGGCTTTAGGCTTTTTTATCATCCTCTTGGTGCTTCTTTGTACTTCCCAAATTTTTATAAGCAGCACATGACTTTATAATCAGAAAAACATACTCATTTTTACTTGAAAAACATAATGCCATGCTGGAAATTAGAGTTCTACTAAACAGGATTGGTTCTTGTCAGACAGAGAGCTCTAACTGGCTCTAGTTTTTGACAAGAGAATTGGTTGTTAACAAAGAATTAAGGTGAATCCATTAATAACACCAATGCAACTCCAAACATCTAGGACTGCAGAGCCTGGACCTAAATACCCTTTCCAAACACCACAGCTGGTCTGGGGAGAGTATACAGCAGCTCCTCTGCCATCCTATTTCCAGCAGTAATCAAAACCAAAGGCATTCTTAGGTCACGACTCTCTTGAATATATATCCATTCAGATGTTTCATCAAAAACCAGGACTGTCCTAGTTAAACCAGGACAGTGGGTCTCCTTTTCCATGGGAACCTTACTGACCTTGCCCTTCCCTCTGTCTCTACACAATAATTCATGATACTTCAAGAAGATGCTTACCAAAAAGCTCCCTCTACCTAACACAACAGGACAACTAATATCTAAATGAGAAATCTAAATGACATTTACTTTTGAAATTCAAAAATACATTAACATTTTATTAAAAGAATAGTTTTGTTGAATACACAAAAAATTTTTAAAAGTGACTTTACCCTACATGGGATTTTTTAAGAGACCAGGTCTCGCTCTGTTACCCATGCTGGAGTACAGTGGTGTAATCATAGCTCACTGCAGCCTCAAACTCCTGAACTCAAGCAATCCTGCTGCCTCAGCCTCCTTATGTAGCTAGGACTTCAGGTGCACACCACCACAGCCAGCTAATTTTTTTTTTGTACATAGAGGGTCTCACTATGTTACCTAGACTGGTCTTGAACTCTTGGCCTCAAATGATCCTTCCAAAGTGCTAGGATTACAGGCATGAACTACCACGCCCGGCCTAAATTAAACATTTTTAAAAGCAAGGAAGAGGCCTGGTCCACAGCCACTTCCCATAATGAAGAAAGTCAGGTTGAGACCAAGTTGTTCACCTAGGCCTTACCACAAGAACCACCAGAAGGCAGGGAACAAGAGTGATGCTATTGGGAGAGCTGTCCTTAAAAAGACAATCTGGTCACCTCTCCTCTGGCAACAATCTTATTATCAAACTTGTTTTTAAGGAAGTCAATACTCAGTAAGGTAGCTGCAGGGACCATATCATAACTATGCACAGGAAGAAGAAATACACAAGAAATGCTGGTGGAAAGTTTTAAATAACACTGAATTGAATTCCTACTTCATGAATTAAAGAGTAAATTTTGGCAGAAGAATAATTGCTAGGCTAATTGACAATATAGAAATATCACAGACCCCTGAATACCTAGCTCTTATCAAGGATATGAAACTTGAAAACTGTATTATACAAACTGAGGCAAAAGAACTACTTAAGACAAAAGAAATATAATTCGAGTAGATTTCCCAAAAGAATAGTATTCCTTTGGAGCAGTAAAATAGTTTTGGCTTCCTAATAACTAAATTATAGATACTCAAACATCTATTGATATAAATAATACTATAATTACTACTGCATTATGTGTGTGTGTATACTTGAAAGCTGTTTATATATCATATCTTAGTCTATATTAAGGGGAGTGTAGGCTATATTGCAAAAAAAACCAGTATGTATTTTTTGGCCTGCTGAAAAAAGATAGTTCAAATAATCTGATGTTTATGTATGAATGAAATCTGCTAGTAAGTGCCACTATATGAGCATTGTCACTAACTTTGGCTCTGCCAAATTTATTTATATAGCCCAGAAATTAACAGTTTAAAGTGCTTTGAAAAAAGTAAGGCAGAGAAAGATGTATACGACAAGTCCTACTGTACTGAAAGAAGAAAAGGAGGTGCAAGGGCCTGGATGAAGGAGAGGATATGTTTAGTTCATGTAGAGCATGTTGTCTTCCCTCCCATATGAGCAGAAGTGGTTCCTGCAATTCATTTCTTACCATCAATGGACAACAAGTTAGATTCAATTAAATTAAAGGCTCTCTCTATCCAGTTTAAAGATGAAAATGTTCCATACAGAAGTATCAGAATTTTTGACTGTTTGACATCCAGTGAAATGCTTAATTTATGGACAACAAATAACAATTTATAAATACAGATAAAGCGATTTTGTGTAAATTACTACTCTCATGCAGGAAAGCAGGCAAATAATCACAGACAACATCTTCAGGTCACTGTAGCACCATTAATTAACTGTCAGCAGTATTGTAAAATAAGCCTGGGAGAACTGAACTCACCAGCTAGAATTGCATCAAAAAATATTAATACATTGTAAGGATTGTAAGGTGCCCAGCTACCAGAGAAGCAGAGAAACAAGAATACAAGATAGACAAAAATAGTATCTGTATGACAACAAACTTCAAGCTAAAATAACTTTCTGTAAGATATGAAACCCATATTTCTCACAAAAATAATGTCTGCCTCTTTTAGTCATTTTAACATTTCCACTTTGGAGCAGGACAAGACATCTTAAGTCCCACAACATAAAACTAAAGCCATGCTCATGAAAACTAAGACTTGAGTTATAATCAAACTAAAGCAGCTTTCCAAAACAGCTAATGAACGGGAACTTAAAAGTCAAAGAAGTAAGGCCCAGCGCGGTGGCTCACGCCTGTAATCCTAGCACTCTGGGAGGCCGAGGCGGGCGGATTGCTCAAGGTCAGGAGTTCAAAACCAGCCTGAGCGAGACCCCATCTCTACCATAAAAATAGAAAGAAATTAATTGGCCAACTAATATATATATATAAAAATCAGCCGGGCATGGTGGCTTGTGCCTGTAGTCTCAGCTACTCGGGAGGCTGAGGCAGGAGGATCGCTTGAGCCCAGGAGTTTGAGGTTGCTGTGAGCTAGGCTGACGCCACGGCACTCACTCTGGGCAACAAAGTGAGACTCTGTCTCAAAAAAAAAAAAAAAAAAAAAAAGTAAATATTTTAAAATAATCTATTATAAATAATCATTTATTATAAATAACATATTATATGTATACATAATTTGCATATTATAAATAATTGTGAAAAATCACAAATATACTGACTCACTAGAAACCAGAGAACCTGAATTTTTAAGAGGCAGAGCTAAAAATAGCAACAATGGTTACTGCTGCTGCATAGAAGGTGGTTACAAACCTAAATTGCCGGGCAATTTTATACATAAAGCATGAAAAGGGCCACCAGATCTACACTGAAAGCTGGTGATGACGACAGGAATTAGGAAAAAATCTTTGCCCACTTCTGTGACTTGCAAAATCCTACTTTTTGCCAGTCCCCCAAGATTTCTTCTTCATGGGGGAAAGAGAAGATGAAATACAGAAAGAGAAAGAATTTTAAAAGACAGGAAAGAAAGGATTCTCTGTGACAGGCAAAGCTAGGCATGTCTGCCTATATTAAAGAGAAAAAAATACAGAATAATCAATTCCCATCTGATAACAAAGTTCAAGGTTTCTTTGCTAAGTTGTCTGGAAAAGATAACAAAGACAATACAAATTCTGTTTCTGGTCAATAGCTCTCCCTGATAAATTATGACAGTAGTTTTCAAAGGTTTTGATCTTGGGAACCACTTGTACTCAAAAAAATTATTAAAGACCCTGAAGAGCTAGCTATTTATACCGGTTATATCTATCATTCACTGTATTAAATTTGAGTTTTTAATAATCCATTTAAATAATTAAAAAGCTGTTACATTTAAAATAACATTTTAATGAAAAATAATTATTTTCTCAAACAAAAAATTAGTGATTACAATGACATGGTTTTTATAAAATCTCTTAAGTGTTTGTTTTAATAGAAGAAAAATGGGTTATTTCATTTGCTTTTGCATTTAACATGTTGTGGTAAGCTCATATTATCCCTCTTGCTCAAAAACTTACACTAAATCTCTATCACTCATAGCTCTCAAAGGCCTTTTTGATCAGAATTACCTTTCTGAATTTATTCCTACCAGGTAAAACAACTCCCTGCTCTACAAACACTTCATTCTTCCCACTTTTTGTACTTGTATGCTATTCCCCAGGCCTGAAATGCCTTTCCTCCTCATCTTTCCATGTCTGCTTTTTAACCATCTTTCAAAATCTACCTCAAAACACCATCTTGTCATTAACATGTTCCCCAATTGCTTCACTGAGAAGAAAACTCATTCCCTTCTTAAACCCATACGGTATTTTATTTGTCCTCAGATGTGATTTTTCTCTCTTGTATTATGGTTGGGTCTTATTAATATCTCCCCTATAGGAGTAAAATATCCTTAAGGACAAGATTTGTATCTAATTTTGCCCTTGCATACAGATGCACTCAAATGATGAATGAGGCTGAGCATGGAGTTAATCCCAGCACTTTGGAAGGCTAAAGCAGGAGGATTGTCCGAGGCCAGAAATTGGAGACCAGCCTGAGCAACAGGGCGCGACGCCCATCTCTATAAAAATTTTTATTTAAAAATTAGCCTGGCGTGGTTGTGCATACCTGCAGTCCCAGCTACCTGGGAGGCTGAGGCAGGAGAACTGATTGAGCCCAGGAGTTTGAGGTTGCTGTCTGTATGCAAGGGCAAAATTAGACACAAATCTTGCCCTTAAGGATATTTTATAATACAAGAGAGAAAAATCACATCTGAGGGCAAATAAAATACCATATGGGTTTAAGAAGGGAATGAGTTTTCTTCTCAGTGGAGGATCGCTTGAGCCTAGGAGTTGGAGGTTGCAGTGAGCTATGATGACATCACTGCACTCTAGCCCAAAGGTGACAGAGTTAGACCCTGTCTCAAAAAAAAAAACAAAAACAAAAAAACCTTTGAAGATCTTCAGTTGAAAGTCAGATACCTACATTAAAAAGAAATGGTCTAAAGACTGAAGACCCAATCCTCCTTGTGCTTCCACCTTTATAGGTATGTATGACCTCAGGCAAGTTCCATCTTTCTATATCAATCTCCCAAACTGGAAACTGTGAGTGACAATAGACACATTAACCTCAAATTATTGTGAAAACCTGTTAATTTATAAATGGGGAAGACTATGGAAGAATGAAAAACATGACAGCAACTACAAAAAGACTCACAATTTCCCAATCCCCAAACCTGTTACTTGTTTAATCCTGATAAGCAGCTATGTTTTTTATCTGTTTCAAAATGTTCCTTCTCTAATAAGATTAGTTGGTTTAAGAAAGCTAAAAGTAAAAAGCACAGTTCCAAGACTATCTTTGAGATACTTTCCAGGTCCAAATTTGTATGATTTTATGAAAGCATTAATAAAGTGCCCCAAATGCAATCAGTATGTCCAGAATCTTTTTTTTTTGTTTGTTTTTTAGACACAGGGTCTTCCTCTGTGGCCTGGGCTAGAGTGCAGTGGCACTCATCATAGCTCACTGTAACCTCAAACTCCTGGGCTCAAGCAATTCTCATGTCTCAGCCTCCTGAGTATCTGGAACTACAGCAAGCCACCACATCCAGTTAATTTTTTTTATTTTTTGTAGAGACAGAGGTCTCGTTCTTGCTCAGGCTGCTCTCAAACTCCTGGCCTCAAGCCATCCTTCTGCCTCACCTATAATCCAAGCACTGCCCGGAGTGCTAGGATTATTGGCGTGAGCCACTGTGCCCTTCCCAGTACCAAATTTGCCATCCACTGTACAGTATTTCCTCTAAACTAGCTCCTCACCATCTTCCTTCCTCTCCATCTCAGGTTAACAGTACCATCTTTATGAGTGGCCCAAATTGATACAACTAGTCATTATCTTAAAACATCATTCTCTCCTTCCTGGCCTACCCATTACAGTTCACTGACAGAGTAGAAAGACACTGAATGCTAAAATTAGATCTCGGTACAAATGCCACTAATGCCATTGT
The DNA here is from genome assembly GCF_000165445.2 of Microcebus murinus. Classification (NCBI taxonomy): domain Eukaryota; kingdom Metazoa; phylum Chordata; class Mammalia; order Primates; family Cheirogaleidae; genus Microcebus; species Microcebus murinus. Next base: position 38,457,113 of record NC_033676.1, read on the forward strand.
CTAGCTGTGGGCCCTTGGGCCAGTCCAGGACCTCCTTAGGAGCCTCAGTCTTATCTTTAAAACAAGGATAATACCACCCACCTTATAGGGTTGTTATAAAGATTATCAGTAATGTCTATGCCAGATTAAGTCTGGACACACAGCAGGTGACTAACAGATTATTCTTGCCTCAGAACTGCTTTAAGGACTAAATGAAGACAGAGATAGAAGGCTAGAGTACTGGCAGGTATAGCAGGCACCTTTAAGTAAAAGCTGGTGACCTCCTCTTCACTCTACCCCTTCTCTCTACTGTGTCAGTTCAGGCCTCATCTTTCTCACAGATACAATCACAACAGTGTCCTGAACTGATGTTCATGCTTGTAACTCCATGCTCACCAATCCATCACACTTGTCCTAAAGCACAAACCTGATCATAGCAATTTATTCAGCATCCTTCAATAGCTCTTCACCACCTACGTGATAAAAGGCACACCCCACGGCAGGAACACCAGGCCCAGTCCAAACTCACCAGTCTTATCTCTTGGGACGCCTCCCACACCCATATAAATTCTCATGTCCAAGCCACAACATGGCCTGTTTGCTGTTTCCCAATTGCTCCATGCTCTCATGCCTACAAACCCAATGTTCTTCTTCTAAGCACAGCTGAAATATCATCTTCTCGTCAGAGCTTTCCCTGACCCTAGAATTCTCTTTGCTATTCCCAAAGGCCTTTCTTCATACTACATTCACAAACTGCATCCTAATTTTGCTGGCCTGGTTTCTAGTAGCTCCAGCCCAACTGTGCAATCCTGGAAGGAAGGGACAAGCTTTATCATGTTAGTAGCACTCCCAGTGTCTATGTGCAAAACATGTTTATTTGGAGGCATTTTTGTGACGAAAGCTTAATTATCTTAGTATCAGCCATCTGGAAGAATGAAAATTAAACTGTCACTCTAAACAAAGTATTTCTAGAAACAGTTTTTGAGATTTTTTTAATCTAATTAATTCCAAAACATATAAAGAGATTTTAAAATGCTGAAATAAAGCTCATGCAAATGCTTATATTGGAAGGTATGTTGAGCCAAATTATCATTAAGACAAAAATGAATAGAACCTCACTGTTTATTATAAAATCTGAAGAAAATGTCAACCATAAGGAGATATCTTTGACTATGTTCCCATTTTCAATAGATTAAAAAAAAAATCTAGCAAAAGCAGTCTTTTTGTTAATGGTAAAATATTTTCAGGCTTTCCTCTTGGGAAAGTATGCTTAATCTTGGTTCAGTAGAACAAAAGTCTGGCTATACATATCACATTTTTAATCAATTTTAAAAATTGTTTCCTATTTTCAAATGATTTAAACCTTTTACAAAATAAAACAGATTGTACAAATTTACTTCCACCAATTTACACAAAAATTAACTTTGTAGTTTATATAATTAATCCTTAACAATTACCTACAAAAATCTATAAATGTATTTGATAAATTAATATAGAAATCAAAAATGTTTGGATAATATGCTTGTTTAAAATTGAGTCCATTTCCCATTAGAGAAAGGAAAAAATATACTGTAGCATTTGGTATAAAGGGAAGAGCACTAATTCAGCTTTTTCAAAAATGTTAGAACATGTGATTTGTGTTTTTTTTAATTCCAAATATAACTCACTGTATTTAGTACCTCCTGTACTTTCCAGTATATTAGATAATTGCATACCAAGTTAAAAACAAAATAAAGGAAAACATTCCCACCACCCACCCTTTTCATAAAAAAAAAAAGGAAATATTAAACACACACACAGAGCACCTTTCTAAAAGGTCAGCGTGACTACCCCCCCAAAAAAGCTATTTTTTCTTAATTTAAGAAATTTGAGAATTTATGGGACTTAGGGGGCAGGGAGGAAAGGAGAATTGTGTGATTATTGGGTTTAGCAAGAAAGATGAGTTAGTAATATCAAATCCAGCTTTCAAGAATCACACAGCTGCCTTAGTTGCTATGGGTCCCAACCTTCACACCAACCAGTGAAGCTCCATTATTTTTGTCAGTTTATTTGAACAAGTGTCTGTAACTTTTAAAAGTCTGAAAATCACTGAGAAGGATTAATCAATAATGGCAATGGATAATATTGACACCTAAATAAACAAAAATGTAAACAGAAATGTTTAACATGGAAAAATGGTTTTAAAACATGGTAAACTATTAAGAGGCAAGACTATTATCTGTAGTTGCTTTACTTTTATGAATAAGTTTGTTCTTTTGCTTCTGATCAGAGTTTTACTGGGCCATTTGCTTGGGGAAAGGACACACAAGTTAAGCTTTTTCAGCTTAGTTTTGGCAGAAAGACAGTGGATGATTCCAGCAAGGAATTGGCTGTGAACCCAAAGCAAACAGCTTTGGCAGGGGATATGATCACGCTGAGTGGCAACATTGTTGGGTATGTTTGTTTAGATGGATGGGAGGAGGGCCCACATAATAATACTTGGGTAGGGCACATATCTATTCTACTTTGAGGATATGCGTAAGAAATTATATCCCTTCCTAAGAGCACTCCTAATACTTATCATCTATCCCCTCCCATGCTTCCACTTCCAAACTAATCAATGCCATTAAAAAATCAGAAATTAGTGCTTACCTATGGTAATTTATAAAGAGTCATTTCCTAAATAAATAAAACTATTTAGAACATTAACCAGTTTATATGCTTTGTCTTCCATGATGAAAAAACTACAGAACCAAAAGCTTCTTTGCCAATGACTTGTTCCATAATACAAGGAGATAGCTGAGATGGATCAAATTCTTCCACCATTATCTCTCTTTTCTCAGCCCACGGTATTAGTGGTTGATATTGTGACAGAAGAAGAGAATAAAGTATCAAATCATCTAAGAAGAATCCTATTAATTTTTTGCCACACTAAAATGTGTAGCTAGTAAAACGATGGGCGATTTTCATATCTGCCAAATTTTCTTTATGGTGGAATATTGTTTCTTAATGCTTATTGTCTCTCTACATGAAGACTCATTAATGCCAAAAGATCCAAGATCAGAAAAAAAAATAATTAGCATTTGTATTTTGAAAGCAAACTATATGACTACTCACTGATAAAAACAATCCTTCTTGTTTGGTTTAAAAATATCAATGACAAGATGAACAATTTTAAATAAGTAATATTTAGTTTCTAATATAAGTTCCTAATATCAGTAACATTTAGTTCCTAATATCACTGGATATTCTTTTGAAGGTTTAAAATCACAAATAATGCTAGTTTGTTCCAAACACGGGTGGGAAGCCAAATATTGTCATACATACACTCTCCAAATTTTGGTCCCTTATTTATTATGCAATTGATCTATCTAAAAGATATTAAGAGTCACAATTGTACCTTCTTCTCTATAGTAAAACTACAGTGAACAAAAAGTAATTCTATACCTATGACAGAATGCTGAAAAGATACTGGTACCTGCAAGAGTCGTACATAGACTTAGAGAAATGATCTACATACAAGACTATATAGAGTTTTCTACAGTATTTTCTGTACTTAGAGACAAAATAGGAGAAGTTCCAGTGGTTTACTGTTCAATACAGATAAAATATAAGAACTATGTACAAGTTATTTATAGGTATTAATTTTCTCAAAAGAACTAATATAAAATATCCATTGGCATAACAACTTAAGTTTCTGCAAGATCCTACAATGTCTTTTTGCTCTGAAATTCATAATTGAAACAGACTAAAACATGAGCTAGATGCTTCAATCCTTTTAGGAATAAAGCAAGGTATAATTATAATTTAATAAATCTATAACAGATTTTACAATTCTAGACCTTCCACAAACTATCAAATTTTCATCTGACTATAACTCCTTCCTCTTAAAATATATAAATTCTGTTTTTAGCACATTTATATCATTAAAATCATTACTAAATACACACATAGGAAAGAGTAACCATATACTTTTTTTTTTCTTTTTAAGACAGAGTCTTACTTTGTTGCCTGGGCTAGAGTGCCGTGGCATCAGCCCTAGCTCACAGCAACCTCAAACTCCTGGGGCTCAAGCAATCCTTCTGCCTCAGTCTCCGAGTAGCTGGGACTACAGGCATGCACCACCATGTCCGGCTATATTTATATATATATATATATTTTTTTTTTAGTTGTCCAGTTAATTTTTCTATTTTTTCAGTAGAGACAGGGTCTCGCTCTTGCTCTGACTGATCTCGAAATCCTGAGCTCAAAAGATCCTCCTGCCTCAGCCTCCCATAGTGCTAGGATTACAGCCGTCAGCCACCACACCCAGCCTCATATTTGTATTGTTTCTTTAGATAACATTTCTTTTCCGATTATAAAATCTTTCTCTTCAAAAAAATAAACTCATTGGTATATTTCTTTTTTTTTAAACCAAGACAAACTGAGCTCATCCCCGACACATATACAAGTTTTAAATCCTGGGGGTTTTTTTAAGTGAATCATTTCTATATAGCAGTCAGGTGTGGTGGCTCACGCCTATAATCCTAGCACTGTGGGAGACCGGGGCGGGAGGATTGCTTGAGCTCAGGAGTTTGCAATCTATGTATCTTTCTAAAAACATGCAGAGTCAGAGGAGATGCAATTCATTGCATGTACTCCCACAGGGCACTCCCAAAATCTTTAAACAACTTTTAGAATCCAATTTTTACCTACTAGGAAGGAGACTTAGTCCTATATAAGGTTCATGGGCTCCGTAGTGGCATGAAAAATGTGTTTCAGGAAACATAAGTGTTTCTTCATAAAAAGAAAGATGGTAAATAAGCATAATTCCTATCTACTGCATCTTCTCATGCAACCTCATGTCCTTGCCTCATGTCCTTGCAACAAAAGTTGAGTTTCCAGAGCAGGATGAAACACAACTAAATAATTTCAAATTAGAGGGTTGAAAAATTACTAGATTAACTAAACTCATAAAATTATCCTTCTAGATTATACATTTATCAACAAAGGTTCATATTTTTGTAGAAAACAACAAAACTTCAAGAATTATTTCAAATATACATATGATTTAAAAGTTGACAAAAAGATTTGCTTTAACACATACATGGCACTTCACTTCAAGAAAGTAAAGCATGGGCACCTTACCTGTTTCCTGTGAATTTAACACTTCTAAGGCATGCATCATGGCACTTGCGAAGACATTGGCATCCTCTTTGCTGCCAAAGTTGAGACCATACACCTGTCTAGCATCTCGCCACTGGTGGAAGGTCTGTGTAGCTTGATTGTACTTCAACCCTTTAGGAATGGCACAATTTATCACGACCTAAAAGATAACAATTCTTTATAAAGTCAAGCTAATAATCGGCAGAATCAAGGATGTCAGCAAATCCTGACTGCATATATTCATTCAAACCTGTCCCTAACAGCCCCTGGCAAATGGTTAGAACAATTACCTAGGGCAAAATCAGTCTGCAGAAATATCAGTCTGATAGTTAATTTGTTGGATGGTCACAAAGGTCTGCCTTAAAACAGTAAATCAGCAAACCAAAAGAAAATCTATATCCCTTATGAAACATGTTAACTTGTTTAAGTACTGCCAATACAAAAACCTACATAAAACCTAAATATGTATCTCAGTGAATTTCCCATGTAGCTAATAACATAACTAAAAAGAAATCAAACATTAACACCAGAACCACCCCATTCCCTGTCCCTTAACTCCTACCACCTCCCAAAAGGGACTAGCCACACTTCTAACGTCATAAATTACTTTTGCAGGTTTTTTTGATTTTATGTAATTGGAGTTACACAGTATGTATTAGATCTACCCTCTTTCCCTCAAAATTATGTTTATAAGAGCCATGTAGTTGTAGTCTGTTCATTTTCATTGCTCTATGGTATTCCTTGTTTATTTACCCATTCTCCCACTGATGAACATTTGGATTCTTTGCAGTCTGGGCTATTACAAAATAGTGATGTTATGAACTTTCTACTGAATGTCTTTTAGTTAACACAAGTACACATTTTTGTTGGGTATATACTCAGGAGCGGAACAATCACAGGCCATGGGTAAGTATGACTTTAGCAGAAAACTCCAAGTAGCTTTCCAAATTGGTTCCACCAATTTAGACTTCTACAGCAGTATACAACAGCTTGCACTAACTCCGCATACTATGCAACATTACAATTGGTACTGTCAGTCTTTATTTTAGCAATTCTAATGGATATGAATTCTATATCATTGTGGTTTTAGTTTGCATTTCCCACATTACTAATGAGGTTTCGTACTTTTCTAATGAGGTTTTAATACTATTTCTACATACTTTTATTGGCTATCTAAATATCTTCTTTGTGAATACCTGCTTAAATTAAATCTCTTGCCCATTTTTCTTGATTTGTCTTTTTCCTCAATGATTTGTAAGAGTCCTTTATACATTCTGAATGTGACCCCACTTGTTGGTTATCTATGTTGCAAATATCTTATGCTATTTCATAACTTGCCTTTTAACTCTTCTGTCTTGATGAACAGATCTTCACTTTCTATTCAATCAGCAATCTAAATATAAAGTTGCTGCTTTTTGTGTCCGGTTTATGAAAAATTTCTCAATCCCAAGGTCTTAAAAATATCCCCATTTATATTACAGAAGCTTTATTGTTTTACCTTTCATGTTTACATCTTCAATCCATCTGGAATTTATTTATGCCTATGGTGTGAGACAGAGTGCATGTTTCCATTTGTTCCAATATGGCATATCCAGCTGATCTAGCACTACTAACCATGCTACAGGTTTACCTTTTTTAATAAATCAGGTGTCTATATGGCTCTATTTATCCTATTGGTCAATATACCTTTCTGCCAAGTCCTACAATGTCTTAAGTATTGTAGCTTTATAAGAAGTCTAGATGGCCACTAGAATATGTCCTTCTCTTTTGTTCTTCACTACTGCTTTGGTTATTTTTGGCCCTTTATATGCAACTACAATTTGTCAATTTCCACCAAAGACATCTTTAGGACTTAATGAAGACTGCACTAAAGCTAACAGATCAATCTGAGAAGAAATTATATCATAAAATTATGTTCTAATTCATGAATATCATATACATTTTTAATTTAGATTTTATTTAATGCTTGATAGCTTTCTATATAGGGGTCTTGAATACCTTTCATTACATGTTAAGTGATAAATTTTTGTTGCTATTGTAAATACTTTCATTTTCTAACTGATGAAAACTATTGATTTTTGTATAATGACAATGTATCCAGAAACCCTGCTAAACTCATTAATTCTAATGTTATTATCTAATCTATTTATTAATTCTGACTATTCCACTATTCTATCAATCCTGATAATTTATATCCAGTTTTTTCCCCCTAAATACATAACCATGTCATCTGCAACTGACAGCTTTATTTCTTCTTTTCCAATCCTTTTACAGTTTATTTCTTTTTCCTATCATCATACACTGGCTAGGAATTGCAATAGAATGTTGAAAAGAAGTGGTAATTCCAGGTTTCTTTCCTCATCTTAGAGGGAAGCTTTCTTAATTAAACCATTAAATATGATCTTAATGCATTATTTTTGTAGATACTTTTTATCAGACTGGGGAATTACTTTCCTATTCCTTGACAGCTAAGCATTTTCATCCTAATTGGATACTACATTTTATCAAGTGCTTTTTACCATCTCAAGATGACTGTTTAGCTTTTCTCTCTTTTTATGTGGTAAATGACACTGATAGATTTTCTAATATTGAATCAACCTTACGGTCTTATGACAGACTTGGTCCTCACGTATTACCAATTTTTATATTAATACATCCCTGGATTTCTGTCTGCTATTGCTATGTTTAAAATTTTTACATCTATACTCAAGAGTCAGATTAATCTGTAATTTCCTCTCTATTGCTTTCATTCCAGGTTTTATGTGGAAGTTATGCTGGATCTAAAATGAATTGGGAACTGATCCTCTGGAGCAAATTATGTAATATTAGTGTGATTTATTCATTAAAAGTTTGGTTAAAAAAAACACCACCAGTAGAGCCATCTGAACAAAGAACTGTCTTCTTTTAATTCTTTTAATTATGGTATTAATTTTGTTAAAAGTAATAAAACTCTTCAGATTTTCTATTTTTTCTTGCCAATTTTGGCAGGTTGTATTTTCCTAGGAATTTGTACATTTGATCTAAATTTTCAAAATTACTCACATAAAGTAGCTCAAAATACCTCCTTAACCATCTCATGTCTATAGGATCTGTAGTAATATCCTATCCTTCTTGGTAATAATTATTTATACCTTCTCTCTTTTTTCTCAAGCTGCTCTTCCAGGGGACTTTAGAACAAATCTTCTTCTTAGTGTCAGCCCTTTATTATTACCATCCTTCTAATTTATTTAGTTTTCATTGCCTATTCTTTAATTTCCTGAGGTGAACGCTTAGGTAGGTTGGCTGAAAAGTCATCAATACTTCTTTTCCAATGTAAATATTTTAGTCTCTAAATTTCACCTAAAGCACAATTTTAGTTGTATTCTATCAGTGCTAAATGGTATCAGTGTTGATATGTAACATGTTCACCATCAGTCAGCTAAACTAATATTTCTAAATTCATTATAATTCTTTCTTTGACCCATTGGCTATTTAAAAATATATATCTTAACTTCTAAACTTATGGGATTTCTCCATTATCTTCTCATTTCCAGATTAATTCTGCTGTGGCCAGAAAACACATTCTGTAGGATTTTAACTCTTTGAAATGTGTTGATACTTGCTTTATGACCAAGCAAATACTCAATTTTGAAATTGTGACATGTTTATTTGTAAGATATGTATACATATGCCAATTAGGTTAAGTGTAATAATTGTATTGTTCAAATATTCTGTATTTTTATTAATTTTTTCTTCTGACTATTTGTTCCATCAGTTACTAAGAGAAGTGAGTTAAAGTCTCCCACTACAATTCGTGAATTAAACCTTTCCGCTTCTGGTTCCAAAATGGCAGCAAAGAAGCAAGCTGGCTGTACTCATTTCTCTCCACAAACCAAAAACAAATATACATTGACAAAATCATTACCAGCAATACCCAGAACTGAAATATGACAATGAGATAGTTTCTGGAGCCACAGAGAACTGAAAAAACTGAGCAGACGGTAAGAGAATTGAACCTCCATAACTATAACACCCCTGCCCCCCATCTGCCCAGCACTAAGCACATGGAAAATTTTCCCCAGACTCATGGCTTCTACTCTGGAAAAAGTGAGCTCAGGGAGGACACCCAGCTTCTCCACCATCTTAGGAGACCTGTCCCTGCCTCAACTCACAGGAAGGCTAAAGGGAAGAATATCCCTGAGAACCACCAGAGACAAAAAGGGGGAACCACCATCCCCGGCCTGCAAACTCTGTTCTGTAACTCACCCAAAAGAGATACCAAATCAGAATGGCTGTTCAGCAGCACCATGTTCTAAGAGGTTCGTTCCACAGGCCAACCAAGCACAAACCCCTAGCGAGCCTTCCCATACCACTGGGATATCTCTGCTGGGACATGTGGCACTCTAATTGTTTACTAGAACTGAGGCAAACCTGAGCTTAAGGCATCATCTAGTACCGAAAAGGAGGCAATGACCTAGCAGGAAAAAAAACGAAAGAAAATCAACAAGTAAATTGCAAACAATCTCTAGGCACACATATGTAATTAAAACTAAAAGGCCAGACTGAAAAGACTGGAATAAATACCTAATCCTACAATGCAAAGGCATAGATGTATATCCACAATAAACATTATCAAACAGGGAACCATAACCTCCTCAAGCAAAGCAAGGAACCAGTGACTGACCCTAACCAGACAGCGATATGTGAGCTCTTTGATCAAGAAATCAAAATAGCAGCTTGAAAGAAACACAATGATCTCCAAGATAACACAGAAAAAGCAATTCAAAAATATATCAGAGAAATAACAAAGAGATTGAAATGGTAAAAAAAAAAAAAAAAAATCAAATCTTGGAACTGAACCAAAAATTCATTAAAGGCTCTCAACAGCAGAACGGATCAAGCAGAAAAAAGAATCAGTGAACTCAAAGACAAGCTATTTGAAAATACAGAGAGGAAGGAAGAAAAAAAAAAAAGGAAAAAAGAACGGAACAAAGATTACCTTTAAAACATAGAAAATTACCTCAAAAGACCAAACCTAAGAATTACTAGTGTTTAAGAGGGAACTGAGCAAGAATGAGGGGTAGAAAGCTTATTCAAAGAAATTGTAACAGAAAAAATTCTAAAACTTGAGTAACAGTTAAATATCAAAATACAGGAAGGTCAGACAACACCAAACAGAAATGACTCCAATAAGACTACCCCAAAGCATATATAGTAATCAAACTCTCAAAAGTAAGAGAGAATCCTTAAAGCATCAAGAGAAAAGAAGCAAGTAACATATAAAGGTGCTTCAGTCTGTCTGGCAATGGACTTCTCAACAGAAACCATACAGGCCTGGAGGGAATGGAACAACATTTTCAAAGTGCTAAACAGCAGGGGGGGCAGGGGGAACACAGGACTGCCATCCAGGAATACTGTATCCACTAAAGCTATCCTTCAAATACGAAGGGAAACAGAAAAAGCTGAGAGAATTCACTACCACCAGACCTCTCTTAACAAGAATTGCTAAAGGAAGTTCTTCAATATAAAAGAAAAAATACATGAATGTGCAAAAAGAACACATTTGAAAGAATGAAACTCAGTGGTAAAATTAAGTACACAGACAAGCCCAGAATACCCTAAGACTGTAACTGTGGTGTACAATCCACTCATAACTCTAGGATAGAACCCAAAAGACAAATTCATCAAAAACAGTAATACATACAGTAACTTGTTAAGAGACAAATGATATAAAAATATGTAAAGTGAGACAAAGATAAAGAGATAAAAACATGTGAAGTCAAAATGTGAAGGAATGGAGTTAAAGTTTTTTTTCCCATTTTTCTTCATTTCTATTCCTTTCTATGTGACCTAAGTTGTCATCTCTTCAAAATAACTTGTTATATCTGAAAGTTGTTTTTTGTAAGCCTCGTGGTAACCACAAAGCAAAAACCTACAATTCACTAAAAATAAATTGCTATAATTGCTAATAAATTCACTAAAAATAAAATGCTATGAGTTAAAACATACTACTAAAGAAAATCATTTAACAGAAAGGAAGGAAGAAAGGAGCCATAGAATAGCCAGAAAACAAATAAATGATGGTAGCAGTAAGTCTTTACTTATCAATAAAGCACAATGTAAATGGACTCAATTCTCCAATTAAAAGGCACATAGTAGCTGAATGGATGAAGAAACATGCAACTACATGCTGCCCATAAGAAACGCACTTCACCTATAAAGACACACATAGACTGAAAGTGAAGGGGTGAAAAAAGATATTCCATGAAACTAGAAACCAAAAAAGAGGAAGAGTAGTTATACTGCAATCAGATAAAACAGACTATAAATCAAAGACTAAAAACAGACACAGAATGGCACTATATAATGATAAATGGGCCAGTTAGCAAGAGGATATAACAATTATAAATATCTATGAACTCAACACTAGAACTCTGAGGTATACAAAGCAAACATTAAAGAGAGAAATGGACTGCAATACAGTAATAGTATGGGACCATCAACACCCCACTCTCAGTAATGGACAGACCATCCTGACAGAAAGTCAACAAAGAAACATCAATGTTACCAAACAGGCCTACCTGACATTTACAGAGCACTTCACCCAACTACTGCAGAATACACATTCTTTTCATCAGGACTTGGAACACTCTTCACAGAAACCATGTCTTAGGCCACAAATTAAGTCTCACCAAACTCAAAAAGGTAGAAATCCTATCAAGTATCTTTTCTCACCACAATGGAATAAAACTGGAAATCAATAACAAGAGGAACCTTGGAAAATATATAAACACATGGAAATTAAACAAAATGCTCTTGAATGACAGATACGACAAGAAAGAAAAATTTTTTGAAACAAATGAAAATGGAAATAAAACATACCAAAATCTATAGGATACAGCAAAAGCAGTATCAAGAGGAAAGTTTATAGCAATAAATACCTGTATCTTTCTGTCTCTGTCTCTCTCTCTCTCACACACACACACACACACACACACACACACACACACACAAAAGAATGAAATCCTGTCACTTGCAGCAATGTGGATACAACCAGACGTCATTATGTGAAGTGAAATAACCCAAGCACATAAAAACAAATACAGGATATTTTCACTCATACCTGGGAGCTAAAAAAGTGGATCTCATGAAGATAGAGAGTCAATGGGTAGTTATCAGAGGCCAGGATGGGTAGGGGGAGAGGAGAATGAAGAGAGGTTAATTAATGGGTACAAATACATGGTTTGATAGAAGAAATAAGACCTAGTGTTAGAAAGATTAATAGAGTGACTATAGCTTATAATAATCTATTATAAATTTTTAAATAGCTGGAATAATTCAAATGTTTCTACCATAAATAGTCAAATATTTAAGGTGATCAATATCCAAATTACACTGATTTGACCTTTATAAATTTTATGAAAATTATCACGTGTACCCCCAAAATATGTACATCTATTGTTATCAATTTAAAGATTTAAAAACTCTGTTGAAAACCTTTGTTAGGAAATGTCTATGTTTTCTTAATAATGTTTTTGCCTTAAAGACTATTTTGTGTAATATCAGCTTTTTAAAAATTTTTCTTCTTTGGGTACTTTTACGATTTATCTTTTTTCATCCTTTTATTTTTAACATTTTCTATATTTCTTATAATTCTTTTTTTTTTTAATTTTTTTTCTTTTTTTAGAGCAAAGGATGTGTTCTTATATTTCTTATAATTCTATGTATACTTTGTTAACAGCATGCTTTGTATTATTTATCCAATCTGCTAATCTCTGCTTTAAATTTGAGTGTTCAGCCCATTTACATTAATGAAAATTATACATAAACTTGGGCCTAAATCTAACATTTTACTATTTGCTTTTTATCTGATCAGACTGTTCCACATTCCTTTGCCTCTTGTTTCTTACCTTCTTTTAGAGTTTATTATTATTACCTTCATTAGCTTGCTAATTATCCATTTTTTCACTGTTCTTTTAGTGGTTGTCCTGGAGATTATAACAGGCATCTTCAATTTATCAGAGATAAATACAAAATTAACACTTTTACCATTTCCTCAACAATATAAGGACTTTAGAATACATTCTCTCCAATAACACCCCCTCACACACACCAGCCCCGGACTCTTATTCTATTTTTATCAGGTATTTTAATTCTATGAACATTGTAAGCCCCATGTAGTGTTATTACAGTGGTGTGTTGCTTAACAATGGGAGTATGTTCTGAGAAATGTGTCATCAGGCAATTTCATTATTATGTGAACATCAGTGTTTACTTACACAAACATAGATAGTATAGCCTACTACACAACTATGCTATATGGCCTATTGCACCTAGGCTACATACCTGTATAGCATGTTACTATACTGAATATTGTAGGCAATTATAACACAATGGTAAGTATTTGTATATTGAAACACAGAATGGTACATGTGTAAAAATGTAAAAATACACCATAAGAGGTTTAAAATATGGTAGACCTGTACAGGGCACTTAACCATGAACGGAGCCTGCAGGACTGGTACTTGCTCTGGGTGGATGACTGAGTGAGTGTAAGTGAGCATTAAGGCCTAGAACATCATTGTACAATAATATACACTTAAACACTATATACTTAGGCTACACTAAATTTATTTTAAAAAATAAAAATAAAGTAATTGTGCTATGATGTTCTAAAACCACCAGGCAACAAGGAATTTTTCAGCTCTATTACTATATAATCTTATGAGACCACCATCATATGAGGATCCATCATTGTTGACCAAAATGTTATTATGTGGCACATGACTGTTTGTTTTCTACAGTTAGTGATCATTTAAGATTTACCCAGTATTTACTCTTTCTATTGCTTTTTATTCCTTCTGCCCTCTCCAAGCTTCTGCTGAGATCATTTGTTATCTTGGAGAACACAATTTACTATTTTTCTTTCAATGCAGATCTCCTGGTGAGGAATTCTGTCAGCTTTTGTCACAAAATGTCTTTATTTCACCTTCACTTAAGAAGTGCATTCTTATTAGGTATGGAATTCTAAGTGGCCATTTATTTCTTTCAGTACTTTGAAATCCACTGCCTTCTAACTTGTCTCTGTTGAGAACTCAGCTGGCAGTTCATTGTTGCTTCTTTAAATTTGTCTCTTTTTCTTTGGCTGCTCTTAAGAGTTCCAACTGGTACTTAGTTAACAGTGATTTTAATATGGTAAATTTATGTATGATTTTCTTTGTATTTGTCCCACTTAAGATTTATTTCTAAGTTGACATTCTTTCATCACTTTTGAAAATTCTTGTTGATTATCTCTTCAATGATTGCTTCTGCCCCTTTCTCTCCTCTCCTCTTAAGACTCCAATTAGATGTACATTATACTTCTTCCCTGTATTATCCATGTCTCTAGAGTGCTTTTTGTATGTGTCTTTTTCTTTCTCATAGAGCTTCAGTCTGAATATTTTCTTCTGGCAATTCCATTTCACTAATTTTTTGTAACTGTTTCTAATTCATTATAAAACCCATCTATCACTGAGTTGTTAACAGCAGTTACTTCTGATAATTCCATTAACTGGATTCCTTAGTGGATCTGTTCTATTCCTGTTCTTTTTGTCTACTCGTATACCTGGTTATTTTGACTGTCAGATATTGTGTATGGACAATTGTATGGAAATTTTGAGGCCTATAATGATGTTTTGTTTTTCCAGAGAGATGTACATTTGCTTTTAGCAAACAGCTAGGTAAAAACTAACAAATTCAGACCGGGCGCGGTGGCTCACGCCTGTAATCCTAGCACTTTGGGAGGCCGAGGCGGGTGGATTGCTCAAGGTCAGGAGTTCGAAACCAGCCTGAGCGAGACCCCGTCTCTACCAAAAATAGAAACAAATTAATTGACCAACTAAAAATATATATACAAAAAATTCCCAGCTACTCGGGAGGCTGAGGCAGGAGGATCACTTGAGCCCAGGAGATTGAGGTTACTGTGAGTGAGGCTGATGCCATGGCACTCACTCTAGCCTGGGCAACAAAGTGGAACCCCTGCCCGTCTCAAAAAAAAAAAAAAAAAAACTAACCAATTCAAATCACATAATCTAAACAGTGATTGAAATTATTAGAGGCTGGGTTTCTGTTCCTACAAAGGTCAATCTAATTCTGATTCAAACTGCCTCCTACAGTATGAGGCTTTGGGTTCCAAACTGTGACCTGGGAGATTATTAAATTAATACCTCCCTTCACTAACAGGCTCTAAACTCTAATTTTTGTTGTATAAGTCCCACAAATCTGCAAAAAGCTCTGCTTCGCCTCTTAGTACCCCCATTTCAAAACTCACATATGCCTCTAGGTAAACAAAGGTCCAAAGCTGGACTCACCTCTTTGGCTCTTTATTCTCTCATATCAGACTCATAATTCTTCATTACCATATAAGCTCTCCAAATAGATTTTTTTCTTTTTAATATTCTGACCAATTGTTTTAGTTCTCAGAGAGAGCCTCTACCTAAATTACTTTATCTACCAATACCCAAACTTGAATTTATTATAAATTTTAAAATATATTTTAATATATTTTATTAAATATTTGATAATATTTAATATACTTTAAAATATAACTTCTTAAAGATACTATTAAGTACTAATAAAATAAGCCAGACACAAAACATCAAGTATTTTATGATTCTACTTATATGAAATACCTGAAATAGTCAAGTTCATAGAGACAGAAAGTACAATAGTGGTTATCATGGGCTGGGAGGGGGACAAAATGAGAAGTGACTGCTTAACAGGTAGAGAGTTTTAGTTTGGGGTGATGGAAGAAAAGTTTTAGAGATGAATGGCAGTGATGGTTGCACAGCAGTGTGAATGTACTTAATACCACTGAACTGTATACTTAAAAATGGTTAAAATCTTATGCATATTTTACAACAATAAAAAATATGATGACCTCTTACCACGCGGTTATTTATTTATTTAGAGATGGGTCCTGCTTGTTGCCTGGGCTGGAGTGCAGTGGCTATTTACAGACACTATCGTAGTATACTACAGCCTCAAAGTCCTGGCTTCAAGTAATCCTAGAGTGGCTGGGACTACAGGCGCATGCACAGCTCATGTGGTTTTTATAAATATTGGGGTGGGGACCACAAATCTTAGCTACTAGAAACCCAAAGCTACTAAAATTTACCATTATCAGAAAATTATAAATACCATTTTAAGGCAAATCTATATCCCTGCTTGGCGAGTAGATTAAAATGGTTGAAGAAGGTTTGTTAAATTTACTTTTTCAATTGTTCAGTAGCAGAATGTTAGAAAACACTGTGAAAAATACTACTAGAATTGAAATTACATTAAGCAAATGATTCCCTTTTGCCAATATAAAAAAAGTTTTAAATTTGAATCAATTCTTTCATTCACCTAACTGTTAAGGATAGATAATACTGTACATTATCTTTAAATGCTTTAAAAGTAAGGAAGAAGCATATTTTTATTTAATAACTATTTATTGGATGTCCACTAAGCATGTTATCAGGCTTGGACTTCACCATAATCCTAAATTCTGTGCTTTACACCCAATGAGCTTGATTCCAGTTTGGTGGTGATGTTCCATCCTACACATGCTTGTCTATTTTTAGCCTCACTATAACTGAGTAAACAGTGAAGTAAACACCTGCATTTCCTTGTGACGGGGCTCAGTATCTTATCTTGTCTATGTAGGCATCCATGACTCTTTTCCTTATCTTCTCAACAAACTGATGATTCTTTTATGCCCTCACTGTGCTATGATTTACATTTATCATAACTGAAACATTTAACTGAACTTCTTTGCTTACATGCTTAACATCCCCATTCTTTACTGCATCTTTCCTTCAAGTTGTCTTCAGGAACTTTATTACCTATATAAAACTTAAGTATCAGCCGGGCGAGGTGGCTCACGTCTGTAATCCTAGCACTCTGAGAGGCCGAGGCGGGTGGATCACTCAAGGTTAGAAGTTCGAAACCAGCCTGAGCAAGAGCAAGACCCTATCTCTACTAGAAGTAGAAAGAAATTAATTGGACAACCAAAATATATAGAAAAAATTAGCCGGGCATAGTGGTGCGTGCCTGTAGTCCCAGCTACTCGGGAGGCTGAGGCAGGAGGATTGCTTGAGCCCAGGAGATTGAGGTTGCTGTGAGCTAGGCTAACGCCACGGCACTCACTCTAGCCTGGACAGCAAAGTGAGACTCTGTCTCAAAAAATAAAAAAATAAAAAAATAAATAAAAATAAAATAAAACTTAAGTATCATAGTACTCAGAATGGGGGGGGGAATGGGCATTTATTGAAACTTTAAAATCTGTACCCCCATAATATGCCGAAATTAAAAAAAAGAAAAAAAGGAAAAAAAACATAGTACCCAGATTATAATAAGTACTTAATAAATGGTAAGCTAGAAAATGGAATATTTTAATTTATACTTATTAATATAGATTTATATAATTTGTACATATTCAATTTCATAAATAAATGTTAAGTGCTTTTTAACAGCTCTTGCTACTGAAAGTTTAGATATTTGATAAATTGTGATAACATGTTTCCATTTAGAATAAACCAATAACCATTAAGAAATTAACGATATATCTCTGGAATGAGAGAAAATCAATTATTTATCAGATTTTACTCTTAGGTATGCTGTCATTTGTTTAAGTAGTATTACTATAAAATTATATTTTCTAATTGTTTATTGCTAGTTATAGAAAAATGCTACTGATTTTTATACTCTGATCTTGTATCCAGCAACCTTGCAGAAAACCTTCTTTAGTTCTAACAGTTTACCTGCAGACACTTGGGTTATATTGTCAGTATTTCTTCCTTATCAATCCTTATAGCTTCTATTCTTCGTCTTTGTATTACTATGTTAACCTGAACCTCCTCTGCAACACTAAATGAAAATGGTTTGAGCTAAAATCCTCAATTTATTCACAACTTTAACGGAAATGCTTTCAACATTGTACCATCCTGTAAGAAATTTGCTGTGTGCTTCTATTATCCACCATTATCAGCTTAAGAATATTCACTTTTATGACTAATGTGCCGAGAATTATTATGTATTGATTTGAATTTTATCAAATGCTTTTCCTAAATCTCTTCCTTCTTGAAGGTTTTCTCCTGGTAAATTACATTAACAGGTTAAGTGTTAACTAATGTTAAACTATCCTTTTATTACTGAAATAAAGTGAGATAAGCCCTATTTGATCAAAAAGTATTCTTTTCCATATTCATTACTGCATTTGGTCTGCTAATAACTTGAGGACTTTTCTATCTATGTATATGTTCATAATTGATCCTGGCTTATAATTTTCCTCTCTCAAACTGTTCTACTATGTTTTAGATATCAAAATTATCCTAGCTTTATAAAATACCATTCTCTACAATGGTTTGCATAAAACAGGTAATATCCTGAAGTTTTCAGAGTTCATCTGTAAATGCTCTAGACTCCCCTGAAGCTTTTTAAATTTTGAAGGTATTATAGATTATTAACTACCAATTTATTCCATGATTGTAGGTCTGTCACATTTTTCTACCTTTCTGTCAGTTTTAGAAAGTTGGTTCTTCTACAAAATGGCCCATTTATTGACATAAAGTTTTTCATAACATTTGGTTATAATTTTTTATTTCCTTCCTATAACTAGAGTGATATCCTTTTTACATTCTTTTTTTTTTTTTTTTTTTTTTTTTTTTGAGACAGTCTCACTCTGTTGCCCGGGCTAGAGTGCCGGGCCATCAGCCTAGCTCACAGCAACCTCAGACTCCTGGGCTCAAGCAATCCTCCTGCCTCAGCCTCCCAAGTAGCTAGGACTACAGGCATGTGCCATCATGCCTGGCTTTTCTATATATTTTTAGTTGGCCAATTAATTTCTTTCTATTTTTAGTAGAGGTGGGGTCTTGCTCTTGCTCAGGCTGGTCTGAACTCCTAAGCTCAAACAATCCGCCCATCTTGGCCTCCCAGAGTGCTAGGATTACAAGCGTGAGCCACCGCAACCGGCCCCAGGTGCAGTGCTCCTGATCTCTTTTCAACTACTCCTGATCTTTTTTTCTTTCTAAATATGGTCTTACTTATACCTTTTGTTTAATTATGCCAGTTGGTATAGTTTGTCTTTTTAATGAAGCAGGTTTTGTGTTAATGATGTCTACTTTTATTTAATTGATTTATTTTTAGTATTTATTTTCTTCAAGTTAAGCTCATTAATTTTTATTTTTCCTTATTTTTCCTACTTTAGACAGTTAAGACTTGTCTATCTAAAGATAGCTTAGATGTCCCACAGGTTTCTATATGTAATATCACTCAGGTCTCAGTATTTTCTTATTTTCTAATCTTCACAATGATTTCATCTTAATGTCACAAATTATTTAGAAGCATGGTTTTAAATTTCTAAACATTTTAAGGAACACTCTTATTTGTCAAAATCTAAGAGTCACAAGATAGTTTAATTCTCTTATGAATAAAACTTTTAGTGTTTCACATGGAAATTTCCTGGCTTAATATCTTTTTGGTTATTTTTAAATATTCTTCTTTTTTGTCAATATAGGATTGTTCATTAATACTGCCAAATGACCAATTCACTAAATTTACCAAAAACATTTCTACTTTACAGCTATTAGTTTGGAATGTTATAGTAAGAAAGTTCAACAATTTCTACACAGTTTTAATTGTCCACTTTTCATTTTTTCCTTATAACAGCATCTTAGGAATATTTGATTGTCTGTGGCCTAACTTACTCCTGAAAGATTCTGTTGGAAGAGGAGAGAAAGCACTTAGCACAATCTGGACTACCAATGGGACAGAGAGGGCTCTTGGTAAAGAGACTGGGGAGGCCAGAGAAAGGCTCTGCAACACCAACAGGGAAATTAGAGCACGGAGAAAAAGGAGAGAGGCTAGGGAGGAGAGAGGACAGAGTAAGAGGGCAGGGCACAGGGGAGAGACAGAAAGAAGGTAGTCTGAAAGGGCAGAAAGAGGAAGAGGCTAAAACAGTTTGTATCAAATGGATGAATTTGGTAAAATGCAGTAAATCGTTCTTTCTGCAAACTGACTCAGAACTGTGTAAATTTCTCTCCAGAGAGGTAATGCATTTGTTTTTACCAGGTTCCCCAAGAGTTTCACTGGCCTGCAACCAGTGTTTGTTAATTTCTTGGCTGGAGTTGTGTAAGTGAAGTTGGAGCTTACCATTTCACAGGGGAGCTTCTAAACCAAGTCAGAGAGAAACAAATTATTTTACCTCCCTGTACTAATAGGATTTCTTAGTCCTCTTTTGATGGGGTACAGCCCCACTAAAATTCACAAATTTTTGCAAAGATATCCGGTTGCACAGCCTAACCTCTGATAGGCCCACAGTCCCCATATGAATGTATAACAAATCTAAATCTCTAGCTATTACTACCAGTTCACAATCTCCATTCTGAAACTCAGGGCTACTCTGTACCACCTGCATACACACTACACCACCACATACAGCAGAAATCTAGGAATTCTTTAGTAGGAGCTCAGCTGGGCACCTAAGAAGCAAATCTGTTACATTTTTCCTGCATGTGTAGCAGAATAATTTTAACATCTCTGGCAAATACTTTTTCTAAAAGTATTTTGTAAATCCACTCTCTACGAAATTTCTTGCCTCTATATCATAATGCTAGTAAGACCCTTTCTGCTTTTTCCTGTCTACTACTCCTGATCTGTTAAGGCCCAAGAAATCGAGTAATCAGATAATCCAGCTACCTTTTAGGAAATCCAGAGCAAGGAATTAGCAAAAGCTTAGTTGTCATTCCAGACATGAACTGCAAAAGCTTAACTATGCAGCAACATCAATATCTACCATTTTCCTATCATATATACAATTTAATAATATTTTCTGAAACTAGTGACACTTTCAACTCCTTTCTCCAGCGCCATACCCTACACCAGGCATCTTCAAACTACGGCCTGCAGACCACATGCAGGTGGTTTTGCCTGTTTGGTTTTTTTTACTTCAAAATAAGATATGTGCAGTGTGCATAGGAATTTGTTCATAGTTTTCTTAAAACTATAGTCCAGCCCTCCAACCGTCTGAGGGACAGTGAACTGGCCCCCTGTTTAAAAAGTTTGAGGACCCCTGCCCTACACCTTTGGCAGGAAATAAATTCCATAAACATACAATCTGCTATGTAAGTAGTTATTTCATTTTTGTTCGTCTTAAATTTACTTTAGATTCCACAAACTCGCTCTTTGGAAGGCAAGATGATCTAATGAAGATTCACAGGAAAAACTCATATTTATATTTTCATATAATTAGTTCTAAATCCTCATCAAAATTGAGGCCTCATAAAAGGCAGAAAGGGTAAGGAGGCAAACCTACATTCAGTTTTTCCCAACAAAACTATTTTGATTAGAGTTTTAAAGCACTTTATCTTAATGAATACACCAAGTCCTTTTGTCATACTAGATCATCTTAAATACAAATTTTAATAAACCCTTACCTGATGGTCCTGAATCTTCCTGCCGACCACTCTGAATGTGTTGTTGCCTGTATGGTGATATATATGAACTCTGCTGAACCCAGTTGAGCCACCAGCTGGCACCCACTTCTTATTGGCATCATCATAAACCATCACAGCAGCTCTTGCCTGACAGATACTCTGTTCACTGTAAAAAATAAAATATTCACACATAAGATATTTTAAATATGGCAAGGGTCCCACATAGCCATATAAACCTGTCAGTCAATAATTAGTGCTGTTACTAGGTGCTAGAAACAAAGTAAATAAGACAGAGACTTTCTGTCTTTATCGGTAAATTCTAACAGGGAATATAAACCAAAAATTTGAGTATAATAAGAAGCCAAAAGGAGATCAGGATCCACAAAGTGCACTTAGACAAGCAACACAATAAATGTTTTCTCCTAAATCTGAGTATCTAATTCATTCATTAAACTGAATCCAATTACAAGTATAAATTAATCAACATTTGTTTAATTGTGTACATGTTTATTATACTGGTGACCTATCCGTCATTACTCCTTTACTGACAAAATTATTTTTATCATCAGGCTTGCTTCAAGGTCTAGAACAAATTCTGATAAGTACTATCTGTCCCTTGAGACAGGGAATGGCTACTAACAATCAATGGATGGCAATGTGACTAAATCCTTGATTCACCTTTGGCAACATAACGTCCTATCCTTCACATTTCTTCATTTAAAAATGAAAAAGTGGACCAGGTGTGCTGGCTCAAGCCTGTTTTCACAGCACTTTTAGAGGGAGGGAGGGCAGGATCACTTGGGTTTATGAGTTCAAAAACAGCCTGCATACAACATAGCAAGACTCTATCTCTTTAAAAAAAAAAAAAAAATTAAAAAATAACCAGCTATAGTAACCCACAACCTGTAGTCCTAGCTGAGCAACTAAGGAGGCTGAGGCAGAAGGGTTTGCTTAAGCACAGATATTAGAGGTTACAGTGAGCTATGACCCTGCCACTGAGCTCCATCCTAGGTGACAAAGCAGGGAAAGGGAAAAGAAAAAGGAAAAGGGAAAGGAAAAAAAAGAAAAAGTAAAGTGAAATGATTTCTAAAGATCCTACTCAATTTTAAATTCTAACCTCCAAAGATAAATATTAAAGAAGAAAAGACCAATTCTACCACAGGATCTTTAAATCTTAGCTTAATCTACCTCAATTATTTGTTACCAAGTTAGCCTGAGATACACAAATAAATCTCATTTTCATATTAAGGAACAGGTCCATCTTTTAAATATTCTATAATGTTGTTGGAAAAACTGACTTGAATTTTACCTTATTTCATACCATGTTTTATTTCTTTAAAAAAATCAAATACCAAAGTGAGCAACAGAAAAAAACAAACAAGTATAACAATTCTATGCTAAAAATAACCTCTATATAGACAAGCCTTCTGATACTCCTGATGCTTAAGAAGTAGTTAATGGCGATCTCCTAAGTAGCTCATGCAATCCCATCCTTAACAAAAGCAATGCTCATTTTACCAATTTTAGTCCCAAAGATTTTAAACAATAAATCACGTAGATTCTGCCCCCAAATTCTCAGACAGGAACAGTCATCCTCACACTCTCCCCTCTTACTCATGCTTCTGCCCCATCTCTCAACCCATCTAGGACAGAATCCAGTTTTGCAGGAAGTAGTATGTGTTTTATTCTCGGCCTGTAACTAGATGACAAAAGATCATGGGAGACCTAAAGAGGTCACAACACTGAGTAATAAAATTGCTTCAGAACGATGAGGTTATAATTATTTATAATTTTTCATTAGAAAAACTTTACAAAAACTTGTAACAATATTTGTGTAGCAAACTCAATGGTACTGTCTAAATTTTTATGCCACACTGAAATTTTTTGGTAAAATATTTCTAGGAATAAAAACAGTTCAGTAACTAAAGCTTAAATTATTGGTAAATTATTGGTAAAAGATTAAAAGGCATTTGTCAGTATAGCAGCTGAAACCTCGTCATCATTCACAATAGGAATATTTGTTAAGTGACAACATTTATATAATTCTACACAAAGATTACATGAAACAATCTAAGACAAAATGCCTCTTACAGCTTACAATTCAAGAAACATGCACTATTAAATGTAAACCATTCAATAAACAAATCTGTAGATTAACACAGAATAGTATTTTCCCAGTTTTCAAAAATTAATATTTTGGACCTATATCTCTTCAAGAAGTCCCGGTGGAATGTAAGCTAAAGCAATACCCCATTTTGTAAACTAGGTCGCTCTGGGCCTCAAAAAAGAATAAAGTTTGTGTGTGTGTATATATATATATATGATTTCTGTTCAACATAATACAGGAAGTCCTAGCCAGAGCAATCAGGCAGGAGAAAAATAAAAAGGGTATCCAAATTGGGAAAGGAGGTCAAATTTACCCGTTTGCTGATAATATGATCTTGTATTTAGAAAACCCTAAAGACTCTACCAAAAGACTCCTATTCAGAAAGTATCAGGTTACAAAATCAATGTACACAAATCAGTAGCATTTCTATATAGTAATAACAACAGTCAACCTG
Organism: Microcebus murinus; assembly: GCF_000165445.2. Lineage (NCBI taxonomy): Eukaryota > Metazoa > Chordata > Mammalia > Primates > Cheirogaleidae > Microcebus > Microcebus murinus. The sequence continues at coordinate 38,481,210 of NC_033676.1, forward strand.
AGAGTGAAATCAATAATGCAACATCATTTAAAATAGCTGCAAAGAAAATAAAATACCTAGGAATACACGGAACCGAGGAGATGAAAGATCTCTGTAAGGAGAACTACAAAAACACTGACAAAAGAAATCGTAGATGACACAACCAAATGAAAAACATCCCATGCTCATAGATTGGAAAATCAACATTACTGAAATGTCCACACTGACTAAAGTAATTTACAGATTCAGTGCAATCCCAACAAAATATCAACATCACTTTTCACAGATCTAGAAAAAAATAATCCTAAATTTCATATGGAACCAAAAAAGAGCCAAATAACCAACGCAATCTTAAGCAAAAAGAACAAATCTGGAAGCATTATATTACTTAACTATAAATTACATTACAAGGCTATCATAATTAAAACAGCACGGTACTGGTACAAAGGTAGAGACACAGACCAATAGAACAGAATAGAAAACCCAGAACTAAAACCATATAACTATGACCAACTGATTTTTGACAAAGCAGACAAAAACACACTCTGGGAAAAGAATGCCATGTCCAATAAATGGTGCTGGGAAAATTAGATAGCCACATGCAGAAGAATGAAACAGGATCCCTAACTCTCATCATATACAAAACTCAAGATGGATTAAAGACCTAAATGTAAGACGTGAAACAACAAAAATTCTCAAAGAAACCACAGGAAAAACTCTTCTAGACATTAGCCTAGGCAAAGAATTTATGAGTAGGGGCACAAAGGCAAATACAGCAATAAAAAAATAAATAAATGGGACTTAATTAAATTAAAAATACATCCGACAAAGGGCTACTATGCAGAATCTATAAAGAACTCAAACAAATCAGCAAGAAAAAAAACAAAGAACTCTATTAAAAAGTGGGCAAAAGACATGAGCAGAGCATTTTCAAAAGATATACAAATGGACAACAGACATATGAAAAAATACTCAACATCACTAATCATTGGGGCAGTGCAAATTAAAACCAAAATGAGATACCACCTTACCCCTATCATAATGGGCATTATTAAAAAAATCAAAAACCAATAGACGTTAGCATGGATGTGGTAAAAAAGGAACACTTATACACTATTGGTAGGACTGTAAATTAGTACAACCTCTATGGAAAACAGTATGGAGAGTCCTCGAGGAACTAAAAGTAGACCTACCATTTGATCCAGCAATCCCATTGATGGGTATCTACCCAAAGGAAAAGTAATTAATTTTATCAAAAAGATGCCTGCACTCAAATGTTTACTACAGCATAATTCACAACTGCAAAGATGTGGAATCAACCTAAGTGCCCATCAATTGATGAGTGGATAAAGAAAAATGTGGGATATACATACACCATGGAATACTACTCAGCCATAAAAATGAATGAAATAATTTCATTTGCAGCAACGTGGATAGAACTGGAGACCATTATCCTAAGTGAAGTATCTCAGGAATGGAAAAACAAACACCATATGTTTTCACTAATAAGTGGGAGCTAAACAATCGGTAGGTATGTTTACCAAGTGGTATAAAGGACATTGGAAACTAAGAAGGGGGAGAGTGGGAAGAGGTAAGGGATAAAAACTTACCTATCAGGTACAATGTACACTTATTCTGGTGATGTGCACACTAAAAGCACTGACTTCATCCATGTAACAAGAATACTTATACCCCTTAATATGTTGAAAAATTATTAAAAATAATATTTCATATATATATGTATATGAAATCTAAAACTAGGAGAATTAGATATAATGCCCCAGAGTTTTCCTCCACCTCTTTCCTCCCCATTGCTGTATAATAGGTTGCTGGAAACATCACAAATATTAAAAAACATATTTAATTAAACACCTTTGACTAATGCTTATTTAAGATACATACAAACCACTTAGCAATCAAATGTCTGGTCATTTCAATTTCCTTGAGAAAGCTAAAACCACAGAAACAAGTATATCTCCAAATAAATGTATCTAAATAGCCAAGAAAGATTTTTAAAAAGTAAAAAAAAAAAAAAAAATTGATTAGTTTTCTGATGAAGATGAAAAGAAATCTTCAAAATGAGATGGTAAGGATATAAATCCAACTTTAAAAAAGCCAAGAAGCATGAGGAGAAGCCAAGAATAAAGAGAAGAAAAAATAAGATATGGGTGACAGCTGAGGTGTTATGGAGAAGCGGTAATAGCCACGTGGGTACGTGGCAAGCCATGAAGGGATAAGTTGAACCCAAATAAATAACTGTGTAGTCCTAGAAGACATCACGGACTCAAAGAAGCCACATTAAGGCCCAGCCAGGAAAGGATGGCACTGCCTGATGGAGTTTAGTAGCAAATGCCAACTCAAGCCTCTAATTCCTTTTCACAGCATCTGAGGACCTCTCCTCACTAGAGACAAATATCCTGTAGCATAATAAAAAATACAGTTGACCCTTGAACATGGTTTTGAACTGTGCAGGTCTGCTTATACGCAGAAATTTTTAATAAAAGTTACACCAAATGTGCTTGCCCCTGCCTCCCCGTCCACCTCCTTTACCTCTTCTGCCTCTGCCATCCCTGAGGCAGCAAGAACTGCCTCTCCTTTTCCTCCTTAGCCAACTCAATGTGAAGACAAGGATGAAGACCTTTATGATGATCCACTAACACTTAATGAACAGTAAATTTTCTCTTCCTCATGATTTTCTGAATAACATTTTCTTTTTCTCTAGCTTACTTTATTGTAAGAATACAGTATATGATATATATAACATACAAAATATGTATTAATAGACTGTTTATGTTACCCATAAGGCTTCCAGTCAACAGTAGGCTATTAGTAGTTAAGTTCTGGGGGAGTCAAAAGTTGCACTCTGATTTTCCACTGCGCAGAGGTAGGTGCCACTAACTCCCACATTGTTCTCAAGAGTCAACTGTATTTGGTCTTTGACCTGAGTTCCTGGCACAGAGCTCCTAAAACTCTTGGAATCTCCTAAGTGATGAGATGTCTTTGGTATTAATGAAATGACTGTTGGATGAGGGGCTCCTAAAATAGCTTTAATATGGGACCTAGAGGCCAGAAATACCAAGTCATAATTCAAGGATTAGAAGTCAGCTTCACTCACCCACCCCAATTTCCCCCCATCATCTAGTGACAGAGTTCAGTCACCAATGGCCAATGATTTCATCAATCAAGCCTACATAATGAAACCTCCGTGAAAACCCTAAACAACAGAGTTCAGAGAGCTTCCAGGTTGGTGAACAGATGAGGGTTTCTGGACAGCACCCAGACAGGGCATGGAAGATCTAACTCCCCCATACACTCCATGTCTTGCCCTACATCTCTCTTCCATTTGGCTGTTCCATAGTTGTATTCTTTATAATACACTGGTAATAGTAAAGTGTTTTCCTGAGTTCTGGGACTCATTGGAGGGAATCATCAAATTGGGGAGAGTGGGGGACAGACCCCTGAACTTGTAGTTGGCCAGGCAGACATGTGAGTAACCTGGGCACCCCATTTGCACCTGGCATCTGAAGTAGGGGCAATCTTGTGGGACTAAGTCCTTAACCTGTGGGGTGTATATTAACTCTGGATAGTAAGTGTCCGAATTGAACTGAATTGTTGGGATACTCAGGTGGTGATGGTGGACAGACTGTTAAAGTGAGGAAAAAAAAAATACTCACATATCAATTCTGATTACAAGTGTAATGCACAAAATAAACCAGTGGTAATCAGTTTTGGATTTCATGGAGCTATAAACTTACTTCAAAAACAGACTAGAGGAATCAATACCCATGTTCACAGCAGCATTCTTCACAATAGCCCAAAGGTGGAAACAACCCACATGTCCATAAACAGATGAATGGATAAACAAAGTGTGGTACATACAGACAATGGAATATTATTCAGCCTTAAAAAGAAATGAAATTCTGATACATACTACAACATGGATGAATCTTGAAGACATTATATTAAGCGAAATAAATAAGACACAATAGGGAAAATAATGTATAATTCCACTTATGTGAAGTACCTAGAATAGTCAAATTCACAGAGACAGAAAGTAGAATGGTGGTTGGAAGGAGATTGGGAGAGTGAAGAGGGAGTGATTATCTAAGCAGAGTTTCAGTTTGGGAAGATGAAAAAGTTCTGGAGATGCCACTGAACCATACCCTTAAAAATGGTTTAAAAGGTAAATTTTATGTTGTATAGATTTTAGCACAACAAAAAATACACGTAAGAGCTTTAAATATTAAAAAAAGTGACAAAGTATTTTTGTCCATCAGTTAAAAACTATATTGATCTCACTTGCATTTGATTAAAGGTTACATTTTAATATAAGTTTTCTTAAATTAGTAATAAAGAAAACATAGACAATGACATTTTCTATAATTAATCCAACTTGCTGTAACTAAAGTTTTGTCATGTTCCTCTGGGATGCTTTGCTGTTCTTCTTTCTATAAGACATATCTTTGGCTTGTTAGTGAACAACCCACAGCATCCTAGTGGTAAACTGTGCTTTTAAAATTTCTCACCCTGCTGTGAGTTTCTGTCTCAATCTATTATAAATATACACTTTAAGATATAAAAATGTATACCTTCTTCCTTCTCCCAACCCAACAGCAACAAAAAAGATGGTAACTAATGATCTCTGGGCTTCTTGGCATTCATGCCCATAGATTTGCCTCTATTGAACAAAATATGACAAAAGATATATAATATCGCTTCCAGTTTAATTTACAAAAAGAATCTCGCTTTCATCTTGCTTGCTGCTTTATGGAGAGGTCCATGTGACAAAGCCAATTGCCGGGAAGGAACTGAGGCTCTCAGTCCCACAGGTGGCATGTAACTGAAACCAACCAATGTGAATGAGCTTAGAAGCAGACCCTCCCCTGGTGATGACTACAGCTGAGAGTGCAGAACTGGCCAACATATTGACTGCACTTGTGACAGACCCTGAGCCAGATGACCCACCAAAGCCAAACCCAGATTCCTGACCCACAGAAACTGTGTGATAATAAATGTGTAATGTTTTAAGCCACTAAATTTTGGTATAATTTAGTATGAGGCTATAAATAACTAATAGACCACCCCTCTACTACTCCTTCTTGCCTGACCCCAAGAACCTAAACTTCTTAAAAGCTGAAATAACCTTAGATTTGATATGCTCCATAGCATGTGGCACACACACAGGCCCATAGGGCTCACACTTGTTATCTGGCCAACTATCATTTTTTGAGGAAAAAAAAAAAACCGGACTTGCAATTTTAAAATATCAATTCCCAATATACCATCAATCCTAAACCCTCATTAATAGAAGTATAGCTCACAAAAGTATTAATATATACATCTAGAAATGGTAAAAGAAGGGGAAAAATGGGGAAACACTTCACTTGGCAGCACATACTTCTCTATCATAGCAAATTCTCCCATTAACAAGAAATTTTTCTCAGAGCAACTGAACAGATTATTCCACCTGCTTCCTGTAGTTTTTTTCCTCACATTATTTTCATCAAGTTATATGCAAAATAGCTCTAAGTACTTCCTAAGCACTATTAAGTTAAAAATACCAAATGTGGCTAATTTTAGCCATAAAGACACCAGACTAGGCTAAGTTAGGACAGACTTGGAAGTAAAAACGGGGGTCTTTGGTAGGGGGACCATACTGACTTCTTTTTATAGTCTCACTTTGCAAGATTATTAATTTCCTGAAGTAATAATTCAGTGAAAGAATAGTGTACACAATAAGCAAGACAAGTACCATATGAGATCAAGAAAGATAAAGTGAAGCAGAATACTATAGGATCTCAATCTTCTGTTTTTCTCAAAATCTAAGCAGGGAGGGTTCTGCTTCTGGCCAAGTAATGGCCATGTGAGCTCCTTTCTGAATGACCTTCCCATAGATAAAACTATAAACTCTGGATAAAATTTATACACCAACTATATGGAAGCACTAGAGAATGACCAGAACGGAGTCAACTCTTGTAAGAAAGGATTGATATGGGGAGAGTTCTCTGTTTTTTACAGCTTTTAGTCCAGGTGGTCCTGGTCTGTGCTACAAGAGGGGAATTAAAACTCGAACAGAGGCCTGGCGCAGTGGCTCATGCCTGTAATCCTGGCACTCTGGGAGGCAGAGGCGGGCGGATGGCTCGAGGTCAGGAGTTCGAAACCAGCCTGAGCCAGACCCCGTCTCTACTAAAAATAGAAAGAAATTTAAAAAAAAAAAAAAAAAAAAAAAACTCCAACAGAAACCTTCATAGCCTTTCTAGCTTAAAGACCAAAGGATAGAGTTCCCAAACGAGAGTCCCAAATTCGGTATATAAACTCTGCCTAAATCTCTGGATAACTCCTGAACTAAGCATGTGTAGTTAATTTTCAAGTAACTAGAAGAATTGAATTAAAATTTGACCCACTGCCTAAGAGACACAATGTGCTGCTTGAGTCCAGCCAGGCTGTAAGGAACTGTGGGACCTTACACCATGTCTTCCCCCAAAATCAAAGCACAGTCAATCTAAAAATAACGACAAGTAGGTATGTCATAATCAACAACAAAGAAAAATACTCGAAACAACCAAAGAAAAATGAAACATTGCAAACATAACAATTTTGATGACCATGGACTTCTCTTCAGAAACAATAGAGACCAGAGACTGTGAAAATGACATCTTGAAAGAGCTTAAATACAAAACTGTTAATTCAGAATTCTACATCAAGGGAAAATATTCTTTAAAAATGAAGGCAAATAAAGATATTTTCAGATAAAAGAGAATTAAGTTGAAAGAAATGGTACTAGATAGAAACTCAAATACTCTTTAAGAAATGAAGAGCGTCAAAAATGGCAAATATGGTATACATATAAAAATTAGACTAACGGTTTAAAGCAAAAAATTATAACATTATCTTACAAAGTTTCAAACTATGCAGATAGAATACATAAGACAAATATAGCAAAACCGATTGGGGGAAACAAATTTAGACAGTCACAAGGTTTCTACATTTTATGTGAAACGCTACAACATTAACTCTAATGATAAAAAGCTAAAGATGTATATTATAATCCCTAGAGGAACAACTAAAGGCAAGAAAATGTGAAGAGGTATAGCTAAAAAGCCAATAGACAAATTAAAATGGAATTATAAATATATTCAATTTACCAAAAAACGGACAGGAACAGGAAAGGAATAAAGGAGTAAAAAAGAGGGAAGAATCAGAAAACAAGTACTAAAATGATAGAGAAAAGTCCAACCATGTCAATAATTATGTTAAATGCTAAACACTCTGATTAAAAGGCAGACGTTACGCCTGACCAACACAGTGAGACGTCATCTTTAAGAAAATTAAAAAAAATTACCCGGGCATGGTGGCACACACCTGTAGTCCCAGCTACTAGGGAGGCTGAGGTGGGAGGATAACTTGTGCCATGCAAACAATATGTATAATAAAGCTGGAACTGATATATTAATATCATATATAGTAGACTTTAAAACAGAGGGACTTTTCAAAATTATAAAAGGTGTAACAATCATAAATGTGCATGCACCTAATTAGAGTCTCAAAATATGTAAAGTAAAAATTGGCAGAATTAAAAGGAGAAAGAAATTTTCAAAATATTAGTTGCAAATTTTAACGTATCCCCCAAGTATATTCAGATAAAACAAAATCTGAATGACTTTATCTATTTAAAAAAAATTATTACAGAGCTCCCCTAAAATAAAACTCCAAGCACATGATTTCACTAGTGAACTATATCAGGTATTTAAGGAACTAAGGAACTGATAAAACTAGACAATAATTAATAGAAATACACAAAAAATTAACAAACACACAGATCTAAACATTATTAAGCACTTTGACTTAACTGATATTTAAAAAATCCTATACCGGCCAGGCGTGGTGGCTCACGCCTGTAATCCTAGCATTCTGGGAGGCCGAGGCGCGCGGATTGCTCGAGGTCAGGAGTTCGAAAGCAGCCTGAACAAGAGCGAGACCCCGTCTCTACTATAAAATAGAAAGAAATTAATTGGCCAACTAATATATATAGAAAAAATTAGCCGGGCATGGTGGCGCATGCCTGTAGTCCCAGCTACTCGGGAGGCTGAGGCAGGAGGATTGCTTGAGCCCAGGAGTGTGAGGTTGCTGTGAGCTAGGCTGACACCACGGCACTCACTCTAGCCTGGGCAACAAAGTGAGACTCTGTCAAACAAACAAACAAACAAACAAACAAATAAACAAATAAATAAATAAATAAATAATAAATGCTATACCCAACAACTACAGAATACACACTCTTCACAAGTACACATAGTATAGTTACAGATAATATGCTAGGCCATAAAAGAATCCTCAATAAATTTTAAATCACTGTAAATAACACATGGAGTGTGTTCTCTGACCACAACAGAATTCAAAATTAACCATAATAGGGTACCTAAGAATATATATATAACATTTGGAAATTTTTAAATGTACTTCTAAGTAACACATGGGTTGAAAAAGAAAACAGGTAAAATTAGGAAATATTTTAAATTAAATCATTATGAAAATATGGCAAATAAAAATCATAAGATACAGCTAATGCATTGATTAGTGGGAAATTTATAGCTATAAATGCCATATTAGAGAAGAAAGGCTGTCAGACACAGGGATTCATGCATGTAATCCCAGTGCTTTGGGAGGCTGAGCAGGAACATTGCCTGAGGCCAAAAGTTCAAGAACAGCCCGGGCACCATAGCAAGAACCAACCTCTACAAAAAAAATTAAAAAATTAGCCCGTTGTGGTAGTGCACACCTGTAGTCTTAGTTACTCAGGAGGCTGACTCAGGAGGCTAACGTGGGAGGATCGCTTTAATCCAGGAGTTACAGTGAGCTATGGTCACGCCACTGCACTCCAAGTCAAAAGAAAGCCTTAAAACCAATGATCCAATCTTCCTTTAGAAGAAGTCAGAACAGAGCCAAGAAAACCAAAAGGAAGTAAAAGAAAACTGTAAAGAACAGAAATCAGTCAAATAGAAACCAGTAAGAAATATTAAAATTCCTAGCTAAACTGATCAAGAAAAAGATAGAATACAAATTACCAAATAATAGGAATGAAAAAGGGCTTAGCATTACAGATCCTACAACCAACTAAGGAAATATAATAAACATTCTGCCAACAAATGTGATAAATTAGATGGAATGGGAAAACTCCTTGAAAAATAAATTGACACAGGATAAAACAAAATGTGAATAACTTTATCTATTAAAAAAATTATTGCAGGGCTCCCCACAAATAGAACTCCATGCACATGATTTTATTAGTAAACTGTATCGAGTATTTAAGGAAAAAACAGCACCAATATTATACAAATTGTCAGAAAATAGAAGAGGAAACATTTCCACCTTGTCTTATGAGACCAGCATCATCCTAATACCAAACTGTGACAAAGACATTACAAATAGGCCAGGCGTGGTGGCTCATACCTATAATCCTAGCACTCTGGGAGGCCAAGGCGGGATGGGAGGCAGAGGCAGGAGGGTTCCTCGAGGTCAGGAGTTTGAAACCAGCCCAAGCAAGAGCAAGACCCCTGTCTCTATAAATAGAAAGAAATTAATTGGCCAACTAAAATATATAGAAAAAATTAGCCAGGCATGGTAGCGCATGCCTGTAGTCCGAGCTACTCAGGAAGCTGAAGCAGCAGGATTGCTTGAGCCCAGCAGTTTGAGGTTGCTGTGAGCTAGGCTGACGCCATGGCACTCACTCTAGCCTAGGCAACAAAGCGAGACTCTGTCTCAAAAAGAAAAAACAAAAAAAGACATTACAAATAAAGAAAATTACAATATCCTTCAATAATCATATATGCGAAAAAGTTTTAAAAGTTATGAAATCAAAGTTAGCAATACTGAAATAACACATCATGATCAAGTAGAGTTTATTCCAGGAATATAAGGCTGGTTTAATATTTGAAAATCAAAGGAATTTAGCATATTAGCAGAATAAAGGGAAAAACTGTACCATGCAAAAGATGCCCCAAAAAAGTGCTGAATAAAATACATCTGTTATGACAAAAACTCTCAGCAAACTAGGAACAGAAGGAAATTTTCTTATTATGATAAAGAGCATCTATAAAAATATTTGTAAGATCATACTTAAATGTTAAATATTTCAACTCCTTCCTCCTAAGGTCAGGTAGAAGGATGCCCATTCTAACCATTTCCATTCACCATTGTATCAGCAATCCTTTGGATTAAGGCAAAATAAAGACAGAAAAATCAGAAAGGAAAAAGCAACATCCTCTACTTGCAGATGACAAACTGTTATTTAAAAATCCTACGGAAACTAAAAAAGCTAAAACTAACAGTGAATCACAGGATTAAAATTTAATAAACAAAATCAATTGTATTTTTTCTATAGTAACAACAACCAATTGGAAAATAAAGCTTTAAAAAGTTCTATTTACAATATCAACGAAAAAGTAAATCTTTTTATTTTTTTGAGATGGAGTCTTGCTCTGTCACCTGGACTAGAGTGACATACATGGTGTCAACCTGGCTCACAGCAATCTCAAAGTCCTGGGCTCAAGTGATTCTCCTGCCTCAGCCTCCTGAGTAGCTAGGATTACAGGTGCGTATCACCACGCCTGGCTAATTTTTCTATTTTTAGTAGAGACGAGGTCTAGCTCTTGCTTAAGCTGGTCCCAAACTCCTGACCTCAAGCAATCCTCACTCCTCAGCCTCCCAGAGTGCTAGGATTACAGGTGCGAGCCACCTCACCTGGCCAGAAATCTTAAGAATAATTTAATATCACATGCAAAATCTCTATGCTGAAAACTACAAAACACCGGTAACAGAAGTTGAAGAAAACCTAAATCAAAAGATAAATCATGTTCATGAATTGGAAGGCTCAGTATTGTTAAGATGTCAAGTTAATCTACATCAGTTGAATGCAATCCCAGTGAAAATCCCAGCAGGCTTTTTTTTTCCCTTAAGAACTGACAAACTCATTCTAAAATTCATATGGAAATGCAAAGAACACAGAATAACCAAAACAACTTTGAAAAAGAAGAATCATGTTGGAAAATTAACACTGTCAGAATGCAAGATTAAAAGCTGCAACAATTAAGAGAGTATGGTACTGGCCTAAAAATAGACAAATATATATCAAACAGGACAGAGTCCAAAACTAATATGACACATATATGGACAACTAAATTTTTATAAGGATGCAAAGCCACATCAATAAAGATAGTCTTTTCAATAAATGATGTTGGAACAATTGGATGTGTATGTAGAAAAAAATAAATCTCAACCCATACTTCATACCATACAAAAAAAATTCAAGATATATTACAGACTTAAACATAAAAGCTAGACTCATAAAACTTTTAAATGAAAACTAAGGAGAATATCTTCATGAATTTAGGGTAGGCAAAAGTTTTTGATAATAATCCAAAAAAATAGGCATATTAAAATTTTCTTTCATTAAAAGATATCTTTAAGAAAATGCATATATATGGTATATGAATTTTATCTCAATAAGCTGTTACAGGAAGAAAGGGGGTAAGGAGAGATAGAAGAAGGCAAGGAATGCATGGATAGGCAAGGCAAAAATATATGCAAAACATCAATCTGACATGTATCCAGGATGTATTTTTAAAACTCCTACAACTAATTAAAAAACAGAATCAATAAAACAATTGGGCATGTCATAAAACATGATATATAAACATTCAGTAAATTCATGTAAAATCATTAATTATCAGGGAAATGCAAATTAAAATCTCGAGATGCCACTACACACCCATCACAATGGCTGTGTTTAACTATAACTCACATACAGTGTTGGTGTGAATATAAAATGGTTCAACAACTTTGAAAGGTGAGTTGGCAGTTTCTTTTTTGTTTTTTTTTTTTTGAGACACAGTCTCACTCTGTTGCCCGGGCTTCAGTGCTGTGGCATCAGCCAAGCTCACAGCAACCTCAAACTCCTGCTCAAACAATCCTCCTGCCTCAGCCTCCTGAGTAGCTGGGACTACAGGTATGTGCCATCATGCCCGGCTAATTTTTTCTATATATTTTTAGTTGTCCAGCTAATTTCTTTCTATTTTTTTTAGTAGAGACGGGGTCTCACTCTTGCTCAGGCTGGTCTCGAACTCCTGAGCTCAAGCGATCTGCCGGCCTCGGCCTCCCAGAGTGCTAGGATTACAAGCAGGGGCCACCGCGCTCAGCTGGCAGTTTCTTATAGAATTAAACAAACACCTACCTTCTAACCCTTCAATTCCAAAGCTAAGTATTGCCAAAAACTACAAACAGATATCCCATCAACAGGAGAATGGATAAATAAATTGTGCTATCTTCACACAAATATATGTCACAGAGCAAAAAAAGCAAACCACTGATACATGCAACAACATAGATATACAGTGCAACTATTATGCTATGAAGGAAGCCTTAGAGAAGAGTATATATTTTATGATTATGATTACTAATAGATGATGGTCTAAACCAGGAAAAACTAATCTACACTGGAAATAAATCAGAACAGCATTGTCTGTGGGTGGAGCAGTGGTTGTTAAAGCAAGGAACATGGGAAGGGGCTTCAGTGAATTTTGCCATCATCCCCAGAATGTTCTGTATTTTTAAAGGAGTTTGGGTTACACATGTTTACATCTGTCAAAACTCACCCAATGATCTGTGCATTACACTATATATATATTCACCACAAAAGGGAAAAAAATTATAAGCATTATAGAATGCTAGTTAATGATATACATACTGACATAATTAGAAAACAAGTGTGTTGATGACTATAACTTACTTTTTTGAAATGCAACTAAATAAACAAATAGATAAATTAGTCATCCCTCAGTACCCACAGGGAATTGGTTGCAGGACCCCCACAGATACTAAAATCCTTGGATGCTCAAGTAAGACCCTTACATAATATGACATACTATTTGCATATAACCTATACACAACCTCCTGTATACTTTAAATCTGTAGATTACTTATAATACCTAACACAGTGTAAACGCTTATAATACCTAACACAGTGTAAATGCTATGTAGTTATCTGGTTTTTGTTATTTTTTTTAATATTTGAATTTATTTCAAGTCAACTTGAAATAAAATCTAAATGAATATAATATTCCGGTACATTAGATATTTAGTCAAACCAAATCAATTAACAACTGATGCTTCCCATGCTTAAATATAAACACTTGAGGAAAGCTTGGTTTTCCTATTATCCTAAGGAAACCCTTAATTTTCCAAGAACATTTCTTGGACATTCACAGTTCCAGATATTTATAGTTTGGCAGATACATTCAACATTCATCAGCTGCCAACTCCTGCACAAACTACTTCATAAGTTCTGAAATTCTGTCCTGAAAAGCCGTCTGTCCACTACAGCTGGGAAAACATATTTCTCTCCTCTTTCTCCACAGATAGTTCCTCTATAAAGATCAGGAATTCAGCCCCTAAACATAACACATCACCCCTGGAACAAATTCACTAAATCAAATGAGGTTCGACACACGTTAGTTCCAGGGATTTGACTAGCTACAATGACTACCATGTAATAAAAATTCCATACAAAATTATTTGAAGATTATATGAGATGGCACATAATAGACCCTCTGCCCATATATGCTGAAGAAGTCAAGGAGCTCTAAAGAATCTACAGCAAACAAATTTCTTGGAAGTTTCATATTTCATAAAAAAACCTAATGAGTATTTTGCAATCCACTCCATTACACAGCCTATTTTAATATGATGTTTGCCCCACACATCTTCCAGTAAAACTGACCTTCCAGGTAGTTAAGTCACAACTGTCATTTATCTTACAGTCTGCTCCATATGCTAGCAAACTGCAGCCTGCCCCTGCAGGTCGTACAAGTACCTTAATATGAGAATATATAAGTACCAAAGAGTGCTACAAGTGCACCGAGAGGAAGCCTGAATTTCAAGCCAAATGCCAACACTTTACCCAAGCTTGGGAGGTAGAAGAATACACAGGGAATGCAAAGTCAGTAGTCATGTGATTGTCACTTGCAACAGAATAAACATGATGAAAGCTAAGAGTGACTTAGGAATCACTAGCATATGATGTTTTGTTCACACACTTTGGCAGTGTATTCAGAAAGCAATTATAGCATAGCATAATCAAAGAAAATTACTGGCCATAATCTGAAAAATAGCGGCCCACTTTTATCATTCATCTTCAGCCAAAGACAAATTGCATGACATTCAGAGATTTTGGAATTTCTTGTTCTGTGCTTCTACAAACTGTTCAGACAAGGTGGAATGGTAATTATTACTTTTTTCTTAAGCTGAATAAGAGAAGGCCTTAAAGCTGTGCTTTTCTGATAATGTCAACAAAATGTAGTTATTAACAATCAATGATTGCTTGCAGAGAAGACTGCCTGTTGGAACCTGCTGAAGAAATAACCAAACTGATGTGCCTTGAGAGTATACCCATTATTCTTACATAGTTTCTGCAATAAAAATCCTCTTTTTAATCTGTTTTATTTCTAATTTGAGTGAGGATGTCTACAAACAATGCACACAGTTTCAGTTTCCTGGGATTTCAATGAAATTATATCACTACAACAATCTATTAAATCCTGTCATTCCCATTGGAACAACAGTCTCTCTTCTCTCCATTGTTTCAATCATGCTATTCCTGAATGTGAAATAAGAAAATCCTTCCTCCTTTCCTCCACCACCTTAATTGTTACTGATCAATTGTTATCTCCCAGTTCACATCCAAGTAGTCTTCTCATACTGCCCTTTTCCCAAACCATCTCTCAAGCAGGTCTCCAAGCACCACAGAACTCCAAAGATACTCCTATCACAGCAGGATATTCACTGTATCACAACAATTTGTTTATAGACTGCACACTTCCTAGTGTAGAAAACTGCATCACCTTTATCTACAGTATTAATACTTGAAGAATATTCAAGTATTTGCTGAATGTCAAATAAAGCAAATGGATCACAATGTTCAACATAAATCATGGACAAACACTATTTTAGTCTTTTTTTTTTTAAGGCTGGTCCAGTGAAGCAGTGGGAGAGAAGCAGGACAAAAGAATCTGTAACTGGTTGTGATCAATTAGTTGTAAATACCACTGCACTCAGACCAACCTATTTTAATCTTTTTAAATTTCCATTTATTAGAGATCACCTTCTATTGATATAATATGCAATTCTGTATTTAACATCAATGGGAAAATTTATCGTACTTTATAGACATCTTTGTCATAAGCACAAAACACTTTATAAAGACAGCTTTGCCAAAAGCACAATCAATGAAAGTTAGATATGTAGTTAGAAACTACATATGCTCTAAATAAACATACAGGATTGATACAACTGAGAAAAAATAGGTCTATAGAAACTCAACACATACAGTGTAAGAGCTACTTAACTTAAGCTTGAGAGCAACTCAACCTTAAAACTACCAAATTAACCATGGCATAAAGAATCAAACTAAATATTTCCACTAGCCAATAAATTTTAATCAAATGAAGTGTAGAAACCAAAGTCGATTAGATGAAATATACACTGAGATGAGTAGCTGGTCACGCTTACTATATTTCTAACAAAATGAGGGGAATACACGCTCAGCTTTTCTACAGAAAACCTAACCTCAGGCTCCTAATCATGATATGAACTTTGCCATGACAAACAGATGCCTAAAATCCAGCAGGCTCTACCCAGTCCCAGAACAGTCTAAAGTACGGTGTTCATACTCTTTAAACATTTTTATTCTCATATGTTAGCTTCTTTCAATTTGAAGCAGCTATCAGCTGGCACAGGACTCAAATCATGATCTTACTGTTCAAAGTAATTCACATACATCTCCAAGCAACAGCTGTGTAATCTTTATAGTATATCTAAAAATATAAAGTTCAAAACATTATATGAATTTCATCTAACATTTAGAAATATGACTGAACAAAATACAGTTAATTCATGTTAAAGGAGTAATTTAGAAGAAGGCAACATTTGAAATGATGAGTAATCCAATTCATAAAAAATAATGCTTATGGGCCATTTTTTAATTTTAGAAGTGTCCTCTTTTCTTCCTCACAATATGCAATGCCTGCAAACTATACTTACGCATTCTTATTAATATTTCCCTACTATGAAAGAGGTCACTCTTTTTGTCTAAAAATTTAGAAACTATAGTTTTCTTAGTATCTTGACATAATTCTAAGCCCTCCCACAACTTTTGTTACTGAGAAAGAATCTTCTGAAGCTGGCTTATTTTGTCTTTCCTTGACTGACCTCATAAGCTACTTAGCTGCAAAAGGCTCATGGTATCTTTTAATACTCTATCTTGGAAGTCCCACTGCTAGTGAGACAGACAGCTGTGTATACCACAAAGTACTCCTCACTGAAAAACCCAATTTTCAGATACTTTTCTCCCTTTAGTGATAACCACAACAGGGGCTCATATTTTACTAAGTGTAAGCCTGCCAGGCAAACCCACCTGGCCAATCCTTCTATCAGTCAGACCCAGCGCTGCTTAATCAGCAAATAAGAAGAGCTCAAATTGAGTTCTGGTCTTTAATTTTCTGATCTCTAAAATCAAAGGGTTCCTTAAATTATACAAGTCTTATTACAAATCTAGGAGGACCACATGTAGCCACAGAGAAGCTACACAGCATCAGATTGAGGAGGAAGGAGAGAGGGGCAGCTTTAAAATGCACTTTTTCAAAAAGTTCAACTATTTATACTCATCAAATAGCACTTAAATTATGCAGCATCAACAACGAAATGACTATATATATCATTCCCCAATTATTAAGCCTGAAAAGGGTGATTTTAGCATACATAGATAGATAGCTCTAACTCCATTGCAACAGTTTGTATGACGTCTTATAATACTTCTTTATTCTAGGAATAGTCTGAAAACCTGATCTTATAGTAGTCTCATTTCAAAAACCACAGAATAAAAACATCATAATCATATGATACTGGCAAAACATGGACAACAAAGGGTTAAAAATTAGTGTTTAACCTGAAATTGGATAGGCTACTCCTCACACACAGCTGTCAACTTAATTAAGATTTCAACCTTTCTTCAAGATGCTCAAACAGTTGAAAACTGAAGTAAAACATCTGACCAGTGAGATACAAATGATAAGTAAGTTGAACAAACAGCCACAGCTGTTAGTTGTGCCATTGCAGTCATTCTGATGAGATCTAAGATAGCAGACTTCTAAATCTGCTTCCCATCTCTCCCCTTCTTTCATTCATACTCTTTAAAACAATAAAAGCTCTCCAGCCAAGTACCAAGCATCATTCCTACATGTAGGACATATACCAAAAGCAACCTATTCTTTGTTTCCATTCTGCCCCAAACAAATCATTGCCTACAGAGACTCTTTGTTTTGTAATGGTAGTGCCTTGGAACAAGGTTAATACTGAAACATAATATAACCCAAAGTGAAGGATATTATACAAAATAGTCCTTACTCATCAAAAATGTCAAGGTTCAAAGACTGAGTTACTGTTCCACATTAAAAGACACTAAAGAGATGTGAGAATGAAACCCAACATGCCATCACAATTGAATCTGGGCAAGAAAAATATTTTTTTTCTTTTGCTACATTGAAACTGAACAAAATAGTAATAGATAATGCATAAGGCCTACTGAAGGTACAGTCTAAGATCATATCCTACTGAGATCTAGATCTGAAATCAACCTGGTTAACTTTTTTTTTTTTTTTTTTTTGAGACAGAGTCTCGCTTTGTTGCCCAGGCTAGAGTGAGTGCCATGGCGTCAGCCTAGCTCACAGCAACCTCAAACTCCTGGGCTCAAGCAATCCTTCTGCCTCAGCCTCCCGAGTAGCTGGGACTACAGGCATGCGCCACCATGCCCAGCTAATTTTTTATATATATATATTAGTTGGCCAATTAATTTCTTTCTATTTTTATAGTAGAGACGGGGTCTCGCTCTTGCTCAGGCTGGTTTCGAACTCCTGACCTCGAGCAATCCGCCCGCCTCGGCCTCCCAGAGAGCTAGGATTACAGGCGTGAGCCACCACGCCCGGCCCTGGTTAACTTTTTATTTAAATCTTTACTTTTTAATCTGCTGCATTTTAAGAGTTTTCCTCTGCTTAGTGTTTTTTTTACAATTATTAATATTCTTTTTTCTGAGACAGGATCTCACTCTTTCACCCAGGCTAGAGTGTGGTAGCATCATCATGGCTCACTGCAACCTCAAACTCCTAGGCTCAACTGATCCTCCTGTCTCAGCCTCCCAAGTAGCTGGGACTATAGGTACACACCACCATTCCTGGCTAATTTTTTTTTTTTAAGAGACAGGTCCTCACTATGGTGCCCAAGCTAGAATATTGTTTTTTAGATCTATGCTTCTATATTACCTCAATCCTCCTCCTTCATTCCTTTCTAAAGATAAGTTTGCAGCTAGCTGCAAAGAACTGAAGAACCTTCTTAAGAGTACCGAGCTGGACCGAAAGCCACTTCACATAATGTTTAATACACTAACGCCTAATGCATGTGGCAGAGTTGAGAATTAAAAGTCGTTCCACTTACAATAGGATTCTTATACTTTCATACATAAGTATCAAAATGTAATTTTTAATTACTAATCACTTGGGAGGAGAACATAAAATATATAATATCCTGTTGTCTTTTAAAAGAGAGAGAACCTACACAAAAGTAAATGGAAGAGTTAAGAAAGTGAGAAGGAAAGAGGGCCAGGTGTAGTGGCCCATGCCTGTAATCCCAGCACTTTGGTAGGCTGAGGCACAAGGATTGTTTGAGGCCAGGAATTCAAAGGCAACATTGCAAGATTCCATCTCTACAAAAAATAGAAAAATTAGCCAGTCATGGTGGCACACACCTGTAGTCTCAGCTTCTTAGGAGGCTAAGGCAGGAAGGAGAATCACTGGAGCCCAGGCATTTGCAGTTGCAGTGAGCTATAACTGCGCCACTGCACTCCAGCCTGGCTACAGTGTGAGACCTTTTCTTTAAAAAAAAAAAAAAAAAAAGTGAGAAGGAAAGAATGAAGAAAGGGAAGGAGAGACAGAGGGAGGGACAGATGCAGGTGGAATGAAAGAAAGAGAAAGGAAAAGATAAAAAGTATACACATAATAAGAAGAACTAAAAATCCTTGCAGTGATGAAGTGAGGTGAGACCTCATCCAAGAACATGAAAGTACAATAAAATACTTCTCTTATTGAAGAGAAGATACAAACACTGGTAAATTTTTTAAAACCAGGAGTAAATAAACATACATACATATATGGCAAATGGCTAAGAACATGAATCTTTTAAACAGAAGAAAATTCCATCTATCCAGTGGCAAGCAGGGAAAGATGTAAAAGACTAAAGAAAGCTGGAAAAGCAATTTTAATGCCCAATAAAATAGAAACTAAAGCAAAATTATAACATAATGGTAATTAACAGAATAGAAATGGAAAATCACCCTTTTAAACTACTATAAGCAATTCCCTTAAGTCAAAGAAAAATGTTACCATGCTGTCTATGTCTAGCACAGTGACCCTGGCCAACAATGTAAGAAATGATAACATTTGAAAGGGAAGAGATAAAACTATTACTGCTGCCAATGACGTCATCTATCTAGGAGCACCAAAACAATCCACAAATATTAGAATAACATTTCCCTACCAAAATTAATCATAAATATAATGCAATCTCAAATTTCCAGTTGGATTCTTAATAAACTCAATAAACTTTGCCTAAAATGTTTACACTAAAACAAACGTTAACCAACAGCTAAATAAACCTTAAAAAGAATAAACTTGCACAACCAGATATTAAGACATACTATAAAGTACAGTCACAATAATAAGAGTAAGATAGGAGTACAAGAACAAACGGTTAAATAGAATTAAATGAGAACTTATTCCATGACACAAAGAACTAAATAACATAATAAAGGATAAAAAGGCACCACACACCAATGCCAAAAAAATGGATTGTTTGATTAATGGTTCCTGACCACCCAAAATATGAGGACTTAACATTTAAACAGTCATTTTCCCTAAGTGACAATAATTAAACAAACATGAGAATTGCACATGGAACTTCTTTAAAGTATTAAAGTTTTTTTTTTAACTACACATGGATCTTTATTAGAGTCCAAGGTACATATTTAAAAGCTCCTAAATTATTAAAAGAATAACTCCTAAAGTTGAGATACTCTAATTGGCAGCTCATATAAAATTATTTTTAGTTGTACATTAACACTTGAAATTAGAGAAATTTGGAAAAAAGTGTATCTGCAAATATAACCTTGCTTTTCTGTTACTTCAAAATTGCAGTTCTGTTCATCTTTAAATTTAACACTAGTATCAAGCTTCAGTTTCAAAAAGGAAAGGAACTGCTATGTTTATTCTACCACAGCCTCAAAATGTACAGAGAAGCACTCATTACAGGCATGCTCTGGCTACCTAAGTGCTGAGTTACGTTTATTTTCAAAGATAACACTTAGGGGATATCAATCAGAAGGACTGTGAAAAAGCAAATTAAGAAAAACATTAGTATTTACCAAATGTGAAGTTTTTAAAATTAAAGCATAGTGTTACACAAAATTGTAACACTGAAATCACTTTATATAAAATTTCACAAATTTAAGTACCATATGGCTATGGTTTTAAATGGTCAATATAAAATTGTTGATCACTTAGAATCATAAAGAAAAAAGATTATGGTACAATCACAAATGTGTTATACAAAATAAATGGAAATACTACCTGACAACCTTTCACATATTCTGAGGATTTGAGGGGTCAATCTAAATCTTATTTACCCAACTATAATATTAACACAAGATAAAACTTTTTGTGAGTACTACAGTCTCTGTTCAAAATTTCTAATAAGCAAAAACTTGTATGTATGCCAAAAAGTCTTTAGTCAGCACACACTATGAGTAAAATAATAGCACATTATTCCACTAATTAAACTTGGAAACTTAGGCTACTTTTAGTGGCAAATATAAAACCAAAATTCCTTAACACTTTGATTTTAAAAGTAACATTCTTAGGGAGTATTCCAAGCATAATTAAAGTCCAGCCTCTTTCACCATTTTTGGTCAGTGAAGTTATTACTGTTTCTTTTAACTCTGGAAAATGAATGTCAATAACTTGCTGAGGGAGAATGGGCAAACAGAGACAAGGGGGGGGGAAAAGGGCTTAATATAAAAGAGGGTGAATAAGTAGGTGAGAAAATATGTACTAGACAGCTAGTAAACAAGAAGGAACTACATATTGAGGGACTTAGCCACTACAAATAAATAGCAATGTTTAAAAATTGTACAAGTGTTAACATAAAACAATGCACTATATTAATAACATTGTGTATAAGACTAAACAGTAG
Organism: Microcebus murinus; assembly: GCF_000165445.2. Taxonomy (NCBI): domain Eukaryota; kingdom Metazoa; phylum Chordata; class Mammalia; order Primates; family Cheirogaleidae; genus Microcebus; species Microcebus murinus. The sequence continues at coordinate 38,502,534 of NC_033676.1, forward strand.
AAATGCTCCTTTTATTCGGCTAAATATCACCAAAAAGCGACAAATATTCTCAAGTGGGGGGAAAAGCACGACTTGAAAATAAGCATAATTCAGATTGTTTAAATAAGCCCCAAGATCTTTGCCTAAATTGAGAGGGAAAATAAAAGTAAATAAATAAATAAGCCCCAAGAGAAAAGAGTACATGATGCAAGCATACTTTTGTCAACATCAATTAAATATTAAATTAGGGGATCTGAAGGGTTAAACATTTTATACATAGCAGGGATGATGTCAGCCTATAGTGCTGATTTCTCACAGGGCTTATGAAAAGAAAATCTGCATGACGGAAAAACAAAAACATGAACCTAGAACAATCAAGGTGTTTATTAATCTGAGACACAAATAATTACCAAACTAAAATCTCAAAAAAAGAAAAAAAAGTCTTAATTGCATAATCTATTACCTGAAAAGATAGTATTACAAATAAAACTTAAAACAGATGTAGAACAAAGCATACACCTGCCCTTTTAGACACTCAGTTGTGCTATACCACAAAACGTACTACTAGTGATGGCTAACAAAGTAGTGAATACATTATAATCTAGTTTTAAAACAGACTGGACACCAAGTTCTATAATAGCTTTTAAATTTTATTGCCAAAATTAAAGTCACCAATTTTCTTGGTATTTAGCCAACCAATATCTAACAGCTAAAACTAGCCTTTTGGTCAAACAGTACTTATAATACGCAAGCTTTAACTTTCCCCAAAAAAATCAAAATACATTGAGAGAGTGTGTGTTATTGTAACATAACCAAGTACAAGTAAAACTCAAGCACAGTCATAAACACGGGCCACAGTTACTGACTTCTACTAAAAACTAATGCTGATTTACAGTAGGAGTCCCTCTTAAATATGGTGTATTATATCCTGTATTACTTTTAAAGTATTAATATTACCACATAATTAGAAAATCAAAAGCAACTAAATAGATGTATTCAAGAAATCATTTTAAGAGTAATTACAGTTAGCTGGAAACACATGCTTTGTCTTGAAATAAAAATGACAGTACTATTTAAAATAAACTCTTTCTAGTAAATGCTAACCAAATTTCTAGTGAAAGTTTAAAGATGCCAAGAAACAAAGGGCACTGAACCAGGTGGAACCAAATCAGGTAGGAACCAAAACAAAGGGAGGGGAAAAAAAGAAATAGACAATGCAGGGAACAGAAAAAATGTAAAAATATATGTAACTATTAATAATATCCTCAAGGGGGCGGGAAAATATGCATCCATGAAATAAGAATGTTATTAAAAGAAAAAGTCATTAAAAAAAGCTTTTGAAATAAAAAAAGACAGAATGGCCAAGACAGTAGCTCAGGTCTATAATCTCAGCATTTTGAGAGGCCAAGGCAGGAGGATCACTAAAGGCCAGGAGTTCTAGACCAGCCTGGGCAATATAGCAAGACCCTGTCTCTACAAAAAATTTTAAAAGTGAGCTGGGCATGGTGGCATACACCTATAGTCCTGATACTCAGGAGGCTGAGGCAGAAGGGTTGCTTTACTTGAGCCCAGGAGTTTGAGGCTGCAATGAGCTATAACTGCACCACTGCACTCCAGCCTAGATGACAGAGTGAGATCCTGCCTCTTTTTATTAAAGTAATAACAATACTTAATTCTGGCCAGGATATAGTAAATACTCTCCATACATGGGTAAAATCCTGAGATTTTTATTTTTCCTTTACCCAGTCCACTGACAACTGTGGCATCATTTCTAAAAGTAAATTTAAGTTCTATTCACAAAGTAACAACCAAACTAAGTAAGCAAATATGCAAACATACCTCTAAGCCCTTGTGACCTTACCCTTCGGGGCTGACAGAAGGTCATCTAGATATCACAGATGACTGTATTAGTACTGACAGCTGGTAGAGGGCAGGCCTAAATAGAGACTGGGGTTATTAAAAACCTAGCTCAGGGTTGAGACACATTATCTGATGCATAAAGGTCAGCACACACCCAAATTAACAGCACCCACTGCAGGTTCTTATATCTGTAGTATTAAGTAAGTATTCACTTAGATAATAAGAAAGATCTTAGTCACAGTGATAAGTAGGCAGTGGCCATAGGCTGGCAATTAATTCAATCTTCTTCTCTAAACTCTTGACTTATTATCATTACAAGTGGTCAGATAGATGATCTATGTATGCAACCCCCCACCCACTAGTAAGCAGTAAGCTTAGGAATGAGTCAGCTAAGTAAATTTTACTACCAGTGCTTCTAAAGGTTATTAGAATTTACCTTCCAACACATAATATGGATAAATCTTGTTTGACATTGCCATGTAAACAATCAGAAAGCATCTTAAGTCTCTATCATTATCAAAATATGGTTAGATAATATACAGTTAATTTTGAGCTCAAACATTCTACTACCACCAAATTATGATTCAATTCTCAGTAAGGGCCAGATGTTGTGGCTCACTCTTGTAATACTAGCACTTTGGAAGGCTGAGGTGGGTAGATTGCTTGAAGCCAAGAGTTTGAGACCAGCCTGAGCAACAGTGTTTCAGGTAGAACATAAAACTTTCTGAGCTTAGTTTTCATAGATCACTGAAGATTTATCTGTATTTCAGAGGAAAAATTAGCATGATGACACTACTGCATTCTAGCCCCAGTGATGGAGTAAGACTCTGTCTCGAAAAAGAGAAAGAGAAAGAGAAAGAGAAAGAGAAAGAGAGAGAGAGAGAGAGAGAGAGAGAGAGAGAGAGAGAGAGAGAGAGAGAGAAGAGAGAGAGAGAAAGAGAAAGAGAAGAGAAGGAAAGAGAGAGAAAGGAAAGAGAAAGGAAGAAAGGAAAGAAAGAGAAGAGAAAGAAGAGAAGAAGAAGAAGAAGAAAGAAGAAGAAGAAGAGAAGAAAGAAGAAGAAGAAGAAGAAGAAGAAAAGAGAAGAAAAAGAAAAAGAAAAAGAAAAAGAAAAAGAAAAAGAAAAAGAAAAAGAAAAAGAAAAAGAAAAAAATTCTGGGCAAAAACTAAGAAGGCAGACTCAACATTTTTCATCTGCCCATGGTAGTTGTCAAATACTCTTTCAAAGAAGCTCTCTTAAGAGAAAGGCTATCAGTGAGAAACACTACTGGCCAGAACTAAGTGAATGTGACTTGAGTGAGCAGGAAAACATTCATCCTTGAGGCAAAGAAACATAATTTCAGGAACCAGGAGGCAGATTTCAACTACATACAAACTTGCACCTAATCCCCAAACAGATTGTTCAGCAGCTGTTGCCCTTGCCAAAGTAGTCTCTATTCTCATCCAAACATCCCCCTGGAGGAAAATGACAACTCCCTAAAAGCAACTGCCTTACTAGCAATCAATTTTTCCAATAACTGAGGAGAAAGAGAAAGTGAACCATGGGCCAATATCACTAAAAACCAATAAAATAATACCCTGCCAACAGCTCTTTATATGAATGGCTTACCTATCTCTTTTAAAAAACAATGCCATCTAAATACAAAATTGGCCAAAGGGACTTCTTTTAATCACTCAATTGCCAATTTGGGATTCCTTTTTCATCTTTCTCCTTCTAAGAGAATAGCACAGAAATAAGGGGAGGATAATCACCTCTCTGTTCCTACCATCACTTTGCTTCATCATTCACTGGCAGAGGTCACTGATCCTAGACAAGTGCTCAGGAGTATCTCCATTTATTCTACATACATTACTAACTGACTACTATGAGATACTATTCTTTCTTATTTTTCTCTGAAATAGAGATAAATTCTCAGTGGTCTCTCTAAAAAAAACTCAACTTGGATAGTTGTACGTTCTACGTACAACACTGAAATGAAAAAAAGAGAGTCCCCTCTGTGCCGTAGGTTTCCAGGTTTTGTTTTTGGGTTTTTTTTTTGTTCATTTGTTTTCTGTTTTGAGATAGGGTCTCACTCTATCACCCCAGCTAGAGTGTCACTGCAACCTCAAACTCCTGGGCTCAAGTAATCATCCTGCCTCAGCCTCTTGAGTAGCTGGGACTACAGGCACTTGCCACCACACCTGGCTAATTTTTTAATATTTTGTAAGTATTTTTTTATATTTGTATATTTTGTAAATTTGTTGCTCAGCCTGGTCTCAAACTCCGGGCCTCAAGCTATCCTCCCACCTCGGCCTCCCAAAGTGCGAGTATTGCAGGCATAAGCCACCACACCCAGATTTCTCAAATTTTTTTTTTTGAGACAGAGTCTCACTCTGTTGCCAGAGTTAGAGTGCTGTGGCGTCAGCCTAGCTCACAGCAACCTCACACTCCTGGGCTCAAGCAATCCTCCTGCCTCAGCCTCCAGAGTAGCTGGGACTACAGACATGCGCTACCATGCCCGGCTAATTTTTTCTACATATATATTTTTAGTTAGCCAATTCATTTCTTTCTAATTTTATAGTAGAGACGGGGGTCTCGCTCTTGCTCAGGCTGGTTTCGAACTCCTGACCTTGAGCAATCCTCCCACCTCGGCCTTCCAGAGTGCTAGGATTACAGGCGTGAGCCACCGCACCCGGCCAGATTTCTCAAATTTTGAGCCAGTGATAAATACACTGTACATACTACAACCCAGTACATACACACGAATACACAGAGACTAAAAGAACGCAGACAGTTTCATGAAACACTTGCCATTGCCATGTGCAATGTATTCTGATATTTTCTATTCTCTTTTGTTTTTTACAAATGCTTTCTAAAAACCTACAATTAGAAAAATACCACTCTAAAATACTCTCCCTTGGCTGGGCGCAGTGGCTCACGCCTGTAACCCTAGCACTCTGGGAAGCCGAGGTGGGAGGATGGCTCAAGGTCAGGAGATCAAAACCAGCCTGAGCAAGAGCGAGACTCATCTCTACTAAAAATAAAAGGAAATTAATTAGCCAACTAAAAATATATAGAAAAAATTAGCCGGGCATGGTGGTGCATGCCTGTAGTCCCAGCTACTTGGGAGGCTGAGGCAGAAGGATTGCTTGAGCCCAGGAGTTTGACATTGCTGTGAGCTAGGCTGATGCCATGGCACTCTAGCCCGGGCAACAGAGTGAGACTCTGTCTCAAAAAATAAATTAATAAAAATAAATAAAATACTCCTCCCTCCCTAGTCTTCGTTAGGGGATGAGGAAAAGGAGGAAGAAAATATAGTCTCTAACAGAAAACCCATCAGAACACAGGGACTAAGGAAAATCCCGAGTTCCCAAAGCAGATAAGGAAGCAGAGAGGAGTAATATCAAAAAAGAGAGGAACCGTCAATCTCAGGCATCCCAATTAAAAACTCTGAATGTACAGTTCCAAAGAGATGTTTTTAAAACATGTCTATAAGGACAATTTTGTAGTCCCATGGTTTTGTCAAATAAACAAATTATAGACATCAAAAATGACTGGTGATAAATGTACTGGGTTGAACCATATGAAATTGCCAATATCTGATAATTTTTGACTTCCAAAAGCAGTGATTTCATATAGTTCAACCTAATAGTGTAATACATACTTCGAGGACACATGTATGCATTAAATGGCCTTGTATGTACTGGCTTGAGAACCTATTAATAATTAGCCCTCATTATAAGAGTTTTCACAGAACACAGAAAGATGTGCTAAGCTTCTACCAAACAACTACTTTTGAAAGATGGAACTATTTGAAATTAAACTGTGATGTGATCTAGTATATCTGAGTGCTTTTTCAATGTGACCATTACTGGTTTTTCCTTTTAACCACCAGAAAAGACCGACATCTCTAATAAAAACTGAACACTTTTCCATGCAACTTGGGATACCTGGTTCATTCTTGTTTTCACACAATTACCAAATCTGGAGCCTCAATTTCTGCCTGCTACTTCTGTCAGCCCTATCTTATTTTCTGAAGGTATGTTCACTTCAAATCAACAGATCATAAGCTCCTTAATTTTGAAGACAATCTTTTTTAATCTTTGAAAACCTACTTCCTTGCAGATGATAAAATGTGTCCTGAATTAAAACAAATCTCTGAAAAATCCTTGCCCCATTTCAACTTGCCTAAAATCTTCCTTTTAGGAGAGACAATCTATCTTTCTAATACCAAGTTCTAGAATCTTGGTGTGACCTTTCACACAAACCATTCTCATAATACTATTCACCTTTCTGACTCAGTATGGCATGAGAATTACCTACCTCTTAATCAACTAATGAGATTATTTTACATATATACCATAAGGGTCCCGTCACTCCATCTCCCAAATTCTTCATTGGCTTTTCCTAAACTACATACATCAAATTCAAACATTTCCCACGTGGTGGATGGGCCTTTAACAACTGAATACATCCCAACAAGGCACTTTTATCATTTAACACAGCTTTAGTCTCCCCTAATCAGAACACAAATGCTCTCTGTAGCATACCTGTTCTCCCTCTCAAAGCTCTAACAGCCCTTGCAGGTAGAAGTATTTGCTTTAGAAGAGAAGGGACCATTCAAAACTACTTATGCTCTCTTTTAGTCTCTCGCTGCCTCCCTCGTCATATATCCCTTACTTTGAAAGAAATTGAAAATCTAGGTCCACCTCCAACTTGAAAAAAATCTGTGTACTATCATGTTACATGTGTAAAGAAGACATTGTGACAAGCCATTACTCAGCTCTTTAAAACATCTTACTATTACTAAGACCATGTATTAATAACATGAAAAAGTGTTCATGGTATACTGTTAAATGAAAAAGGACACCAAAAGTTACACAAATTCAATGTTAGGGTTTGTGAGTGACTTCTCTTTTCCCTATATTCCAAATTTTTGTTCACATGATTATAATACCTTTTAAATTGAAGATATATTCACTACCTTGATTGTACTGATGGTATCATAGGTACATACACTGTCAAAACTTATCAAATTGTATATCTTAAATATACAACATTTATTGTGTGTCAATTATACCTCAATAAAGCTATTAAAATGTATAAACTGGGCCGGGCGTGATGGCTCATGCCTGTAATCCTAGCACTCTGGGAGGCTGAGGCAGGTGGATCACTCAAGGTCAGGAGTTCAAAACCAGCCTGAGCAAGAGTAAGACCCTGTCTCTACTAAAAATAGAAAGAAATTAATTGGCCAACTAAAAAAATATAGAGAAAAATAATTAGCCAAGCATGGTGGTGCATGCCAGTAGTCCCAGCTACTCGGGAGGCTGAGACAGTAGGATTGCTTGAGCCCAGGAGTTTCAGGTTGCTGTGAGCTAAGCTGACGCCATGGCACTTTAGCCCAGGGAACAAAGTGAGACTCTGTCTCAAAAAAATATAATAAAATAAAATGTATAAACTGTATTAAATGTTTAATAAACTATGTGTCTTAATCTGTTCTGCCGCTGTAATAAAAATATCTTAGACTGAGCAATTTATAAACAACATTAGTGTATTGCTCACAGTTCTGGAGCCCAAGATCAAGGTGCCAGCAGATCTGGTGCCTGGTGAGTGCTTGTTCTTCATGGTGGCACTTTCTGTTTGTCCTCACATGGTGGAAGGGCAAAAGGGGCTAATGAGCTCCCCTGAGCACTTGTTTAAGGGCACTAATCCCATTCATGATCACCTTTCAAAGGCCCCATCTCTTCTTACCATCACACTGGGGGTTAGATTTCAACAGCTGAATCTTGGGAGGACACATATATTCAGGCCATAACACTATGGCAGAATGACATAATCACAAGCCTTAAGCATTTAAGGATAGCTTATAGGAGCTGGGGGTAGGGGATCACAGAGTGTGATTTATTCCAGCAATTTCAAAAGGAAGAAACTAGAAACAGTAAGAAGTGGGGGGGGGGGGTAAGACATGCTTCTAAAGAGAAATCCTCCTCCCCACCCCACCTCCAGCCCAGTTTACAGAAGCTTCTCTATCTACTTGAAGCAAAAACACTTGCAAGTTAAGGTTTTACAAGTAGAAGAACTTTTGTATTACAGAAAAGGTCCTGAATTATGCTAAAATCCAAAAGAAAGGCAGCTAAAAACTTTCAAGACACTAGAATTCTTACCATGGATTAAAGAGATCTCTGAAAAAACAGGCATGCAAAAGCAACAAGATAAAACAAAGAGCATTTTTTTTCCTGTTTGTTTTTTACAGTTATGTTTCTTGTGCTTAGTTTTTATATTTTTGCCCTATTTTCTGTATTTTATCTATAATTAGCAAAGTAAATTAGTACCTTTGATTTGTTTCTCTAAACTACTTTTCCCAATTTTTCTCTTAATATTGGTAAAATACTTCCCCAAGGGCATTCAGATTAGAGGTTAACCTGTTTAGGCTGGTTAGCTCACCTATATTAACTAGTGAGTGGGAACAGAGGAAAGGAAATAAGACTTTTTTTATCAGCAAAGACCCATAATTTCACTTGTAAATTCAAAGTACAGCAATACTTCCGTTACCAAATCTCTTAAAAAACATAGCAACTTTAAATGTTAAAAGCTTCAGTTTAGTAGAGGCTGGATGACCCATCCTAGACAATGAAAGGATGCTCTGATTTCCTCAACATTTGGACTCTATCTACCAGGGATGAAGAAGGCAAGATTAAGTTCCCCCAAAGTGGAATATCCTGGATTCTGATGCTTGTGATATCTGTCACAGGGTTATTCTTTCCAGGCCACAATCTTCCATGGTCTCTGTATCACTGCATCGTCAAATGGGGATGCTAAGGAATAAGTGCCTGCCTAACCTGGTGAGATTTGAAAATGGCTCATCCCTTAGTCTGTCTGATAGCTGGGGACACGGGGCCCTCAGAATTCCAGAATCCCTACTCATACATAATCCATGCCTGAAAAGCACATAAAAGCATAAGAGTGTCAGAGCCGAGCAACAGGCTTAATTTAAAAATAGGTTTTCATTGCAAGAGTCAAAAGATGTGAAATCCTTAGATAGGGGATGAATATTTAGTTTTAAAAACTATGGTACAATCAATCACCTAAAACAAGATGAAGTAAATATAAAATAAAGATAAAATTAATTTTCTTAAATAAGTCTCAGCTCAAATTCTAGTTTTCTGCACACCTAAAGCAATATTAAGCAGACAGGAATGATTTTTTTAAAAACTGCTCAGAGACTGCAAGAAATAAAATGTTGGCTGGACACTGTAGCTTAAACCTGTAACCTCAGCACTTTGGGAGGCTGCAGCAGAAGGACCACTTGAGCCCAAAAGTTTGTGGCTGCAATAAGCTCTGCCCAGGCCACTGCACTCTAGTCTGGGCAACAAAGCAAGACCCTGTCTCAAAAGAAAAATAAAAAAGAAAAAATAGAAATGAGATTTTATCTTACCAATTTTCTTAAAAAAAATTTCTCAGGATAAAGTTGAACTCCTGCCTTCTTTTAAAGGAAAAAAATGTTGCAAGCTACATTCCTCAACAAGCTCTATGGTCCTGTCAATCTAACAGATCACTAAAATAGTAATCTTGAATTCCTTCCCTCAAAAAACTTTACCTGTTAAGACATGTGTTTTTTTAATACATAACTTAATTTTGATATTGCCCTCCTTAGTGGAATATCATAGTGGATATTTGTTGTCAGTATTCCTTCTCCCACTTTAGGAAACTGCTCGCTCCCCACTACCAAGTAATGCTCATCACAATGCCCTACACTTCACTAGAGAAGGGACAGTGACCCAAGTCAGGCTTCTCACCAGTCTTTTCCAGGACGTTTTCCTTGAAGATTACAAGAAACAACCTTTGACTATCAATTTATGAAAGCTGGAATGGGAATCTGGAGAAACCATGAAGACTTCAGGAAAAATAAATAAATAAAGCCAAGCAAAGACAAGAGAGAGAACAACTCCTGTTCAACCAAAATTGTCAGCTGTTCTCATCTCTGAGACCCTTGAGCTGCCTGAGCTCCAGCAGCTCTCATTTTGATTCTGTAAGCTACACTAGGATCCTTCTTAAGCTAACTTGAGATTCTATCAGGGTCAACAAAGAATCTTGTCTGATACATAATCAGCTGAAGTACAAACAGGGTGCAGTCCCATTAAGACTGAATACTATAGTTTGAATGTATGTGTTCCTTCAAAATTCCTATGGTGAAATCTGATCACCAATGTGATGTTATTAGAAGGTGGGGCTTTTGGGAGGTAATTAAGTAGGTCATAAGGCTCTTCCCTATTGAATGCGATGAATGTCCTTTAAAAAGAGCTAGAGGGAACTAGCTAGCCCCTCTTGTCTTTGTGCCTTTGGCCATATGAGAATGCAGCAACAAAGTGCCATCTAGTAAGCACAGAACAGCCCTCATCAGACACCAAATCTGCCAGGGCCTTGATCTTGGACTAAAGCTCCATTCAAACTGTGAGAAATAAGTTTCTGTTGCTTATAAATTACCTAGTCTAAGGTATTTTGTTATAGCAGCAAGAACAGACTAAGACACTGAAGAATTACCACTTCTGGAACACCTGCCGTATTTCCCAGAAAACAAGACAGGGTCTTATATTTATTTTTCCTCAAGAAGACCCTAGGGCTTATTTTCAGGTGATGAGTTATTTTCTCCTCAAAGCCTCAGCTTGCAGCATGCACAGGATGGCCGGGACCTGACAGGAGGAGCTAACCTTGTTGGTGGGGCTGCCCGCACCTTTCCGGTCACCTCTGGGATAGTAGCTGTCACGATGGGGCAGATGAAAAGGGCTGCTTGTCTTCTTTACCGCTCCGCAACGAAATGCATGGGTTGTGCAGATGCGCTGTGTAGCCATGCCCATCACTAAGTCTTATTTTGGAGGTAGGGCTTATATTGTGCAAATGCTTAGAAATCCTGCTAGGGCCTATTTTATGGGTAGGTCTTATTTTCAGGGAAACACGGCAGTAATGTCCATCTCTAGCTCAACTACAATATGTTATCATTAACATTGTATTTCTTTTAATCTCATTCTTATAAAAGAAAAAAATATAGTAACATTCAAATAAATGCATACAATGCTCTACAAAGCCACTGACACTCACAAAACTGAACTGTTGAGTAGGCAAGTTGTACCACCATGCAACAGTTCAAATTACTGTCAGCTGAATTTGAAATACCAAACTGAGAAAAAGGAATGGTATTTTTTACACAGGTATATAGCATATGAAAGCTCCGTTAAGTTAAATCCTTTAGTAAGAATTTTTGTACTCAGTTATTGGGAAAGAAAGAAGTAAACTTTCTTCTGGTCTATCAGAAGAAAAATCATAGGAACTGAAGCTTACAAAAGGAGAGAGGAAGACATTAGTCTCGATAATATGTCTTAAATTGATACTGTTTATAATTTCACCCGTTATTTTTATAGTTGAAAATAACTTTATAGTTGAAACTGTGAGGAAAAATTGTCATTGAAATACCCATCTAGTGGCCGGACATGGTGGCTCACGCCTGTAATCCTAGCACTCTGGGAGGCTGAGGTAGGAGGATCGCTCAAGGTCAGGAGTTTGAAACCAGCCTGAACAAGAGCGAGACTCCATCTTTACTAAAAAAAAATAGAAAGAAATTAATTGGCCAACTAAAAGTATATAGAAAAAATTAGCAGGGCATGGTGGTGCATGCTTGTAGTCCCAGGTACTGGAGAGGCTGAGGTAGGAGGATTGCTTGAGCTCAGGAGTCTGAGGCTGCTGTGAGCTAGGCTGACGCCATGGCACTCTGGCCCAGGCAACAGAGTGAGACTCTGTCTCAAAAAAAAAAAAAAAAGAAAGAAATGCCCTTCTATGGGTAGGTATAAATTTGCATGAAAATATCACAGACTCTGATTTGGACATATGGTATTTAAGGTGCCTATAAGTTATACAAAAAGAATTAAGTTGTCAGCTTTTTTTTTTTTTTTTTTTAATTTTTTTTTTTTTTGAGACAGAGTCTTGCTTGTTGCCCAGGGTAGAGTGAGTGCCGTGGCGTCAGCCTAGCTCACAGCAACCTCAAACTCCTGGGCTCAAGCAATCCTACTGCCTCAGCCTCCCGAGTAGCTGGGACTACAGGCATGCACCACCATGCCCGGCTAATTTTTATATATATATATATATTAGTTGGCCAATTAATTTCTTTCTATTTTTATAGTAGAGACAGGGTCTCGCTCAGGCTGGTTTTGAACTCCTGACCTTGAGCAATCCGCCTGCCTCGGCCTCCCAGAGTGCTAGGATTACAAGCGTGAGCCACCACGCCCGGCAGTTGTCAGCTTTTTTGAAGCTCAGAAGAGAGAACTAGCCAGAAAATACAAATCAGGGAATCAGCAGCACACAGGCTGTGGAGCCCAGGGACTAACAACACTAAGGAGAGGGCAAGTCTGATGGGGAGAAGAAAATGAAAAGGGAGGAAAGGACCAAGAGATGCAGCCAATGAGCTAAGAAGAACCGAGAGCTTAAAATCATTAAAGTCAAAGTGGTTCAAGGCAGGACGGTCAACTGTGCTGAATGCCGTTATAAGGCCAGAAGAGACCAGATAAGAACTCCCTGTTACCAACTTTCAATAGCAATGCTTTCCCTTAACTTTCCTTCTATTTAGGGGGAAAAAATTCTATCCATACTTAAATCTTTTGAATTCTCTAATAAGTTTTTAGGGAGAAGCCACTTTACCTCCAGAGTTGTTCATGATTTTCTAGCTATAGTAGCAGTGACTCAGGCTACAACTCCGCAGCACACCTGGACGAGGTGGCTACTGAATCTGATTTCAGATGCCTCCACAAATACACCAAGCCCAACAGCAAGGTGGAGGAGAGAGCCAAATCTACTCCAGCTTTCAAGGGAAATGTCATGTGAAATACATACTGCTTTGTCCCCTACCATCCAACTTATCAAAATAATTACAGAGTTGAAAAAGTCAGTCACTTCATGCATCCAAAAGGAGGCACCTTAACCAGGCAATGACCGCATCAAAACAGGACATAAGTAGTTTAAGGAGCAGGAACTAGTAAGCCAGGCCTTCCTTCTTTTAAATCCAATCCCAACCATAATTATAGTTCTGGGTGTAATACAAGATAAAAGCCCAGTGGAGCCATAAGTCAATTCTTCTTAGATTTAAAGGTCAACATCAAAACATTCTCTACTACTGCTGGTTGAGGTGAAATGGACATTCCATATTTCTCTGACTGGCATGAAAACTGGTACAACACTTTTGAAAAGCTTTTTGGCAATTATGATTCAAGCGCTTTTAAAACTGTTTCTGTTTCTTCAGAGATCTAATACTATTTCTGGAAACCTATCTTAAGGAATTAGTCTGCAATTAGGAGGGGGAAAAATCCTTTGGGTTCATGAAAGCATTATTCATTATATAAAATCACTCTAAACCACATAAATAGCCATGTAAAAGGAAACAGGTAAATGACAGTGAAATATGCAACTAATAAAACTCTGAGCAGTTTTTTAAAAGCATAGAAAATGTAAAACATATCAAGTGAACAAGGCAAAAAATGTACCCAGTACAATCACACATATATAAAAATAAAAGGAGAATTTTCTGTTTTAAAGATGGTGCAACTGTGAAGAGATACGAAAAGCAAAGACTACAGAGTAAATCTGGTTGAGCAAGATAGGCACATAAATTCAGGGAAGATCAGGATTCAGGGTTCAACTGTCTCCAACCCTTTTGGCACCAGGGACCAATTTCATGGAAGTTTTTCCACAGATGTGGGGGCGTGGGGGTTCCGGATGATTCAAGAGCAGTACATTTATTGTGCAGTCAAGTCTCTCTGCTAATGATAATCTGTATTTGAAGCCACTGCCCAGCACTAGCATCACCGCCTCAGCTCTACCTCAGATCTTCAGGCATTAGATTCTCATAAGGAGCACATCCTAGATCCCTCGCACACACAGTTTGCAATAGGGTTGCCACCCCTATGAGAATCTAATGCCACTGCTGATCTGACAGGAGGCAGAGCTCAGGCGGTGATGTAAGCAATGGGGAGCGGCTGTAAATACAGATGAAGCTTTGCTTGCTCACTGCTCGCCTCCTGCTGTACAGCCCGGGTTCCTAACAGGCTATAGATTGGGGACCACAGTACTAGAATATTCAAGAGGTGGGGGAAAAATCAAGGAGGGAAAGGTAAATTCCTTAAAGAATGGTAATAGAGATATACTGCACAACAGAAAGAAAGTAGTCTGCAAAAACCCATCCCTATGCATCAACTGAAAGTTCAAATGACTCCTTAAAATGCTTTTCTCCCTTTATACTCCTGCCTATTATTGCTCTTTATTCTAGACTGCCAATACTACAACTCCAGATTATCCATGAAAAAGAAGATAATGAATTTAGAAAATACTAAGAAGATGACCTAATGCCAACTTGGCTTTAGACTTCGGATGGCATCATATTAGAGTTCTCTAACAATGTACCTTCCTATTTATATCTGTATTAAACTACCTAAAAATAATTTGCATTCTCTATATAGTCTACTGAAAGAATGGCATAGAAAATGGTCCAGAAACAAAATGAAAAAGGAAATTAATTATTTTTATATAATTAATCATAATGTGTATAGTTTTATATATAAACAACTATAATATAAACTGCATCCTTTTATAATACTCAGGGAAAAATATATATGAAAGACCATAGGGATTTCCAGCCAAATTAGATTCACTAACAGTCCAAAACGTTGTACAAGTATGTTAACTTTACTAGAAAAAGCTACAGAAAGTAATTTAAAAAAAGAAAAGTCACTGCTCTTACCACTAAACAGAAAAGAAAGTAATTCCAAAGAGGACAATAAAGCATAATGGTTGAAAGCACATAAGAGTCAGACTGCTGGTGTTTGAATCCTGGCTCCACTAATTATTAGTTTTTGTGTTCCTTTCTGTGCCTCAGTCTCCTCATTTGGAACAAAAGCGTTTATCATACAGGGTTGTTATGAAAACTAAATGAATTAAAGGATTTAGAAGACAGCTTGAACTAAGTGACTAAATGGGATGCAAAAGGCTATCATCCAGTTCTGGAGATGAACAGAAATGATGGTTGTACAACAATGTGAACATACTTAATGCCACTAAACTATACACTTAAAAATGGTCAAAATAGTTAAATTTTATGTATATTTTACCACAATTTTTAAAAGGCTATTATCCATCACCCATTTGCTATTAAAGCATTCTAATTTATACTGACAGATAATAAACTATCACATTCTACATAAGACTATACAAGTTTAGAATTCCTATAAAAATAATCTTTCTCAACTAAAGAGTTTTTAGGATGCTGATATCAACTTTTGGGTTCATACTTTGTAAAAATAAATTTCCAAATAACGCTGTGCCATGATAAAGTTCTGGTGTTCAAATTCTGTAACTTGAATTCTCAAGCAAAAATTTACTTTTTAAAAGTTGGTAACATTAGCCCTCTTACAGCAACAAAAAATACTCTGCTCTAACCTGAAACAACTTGAAACAGATCTATAAACCCTTTCTTTACACACAATGGTTTTAGTGTATCTTCTACATAAGTATGGAAAGACTTCACAGACCTTAAATATAACCAATTACAAATAGCAACAAAAATCTTTAAATGCATGTTTTAAAATAAAACCTTGCAAAATAGCCCCAAACCACTTCTCTCAGATTACAAAATGAGCATGTGTTGAAAAGAGACAGAGAATACCAATTTACTATACCCTATACTGACTGACAAGTATTGTTGCATAGCAACAAAATTCTGCAGTCTGAAAACAGCACAGAACTCCTTTTCTTGATTTGCCAAGCCACAATTAACCCCGTGAAGGCTGAAAAAGTATGCAAAAGCAAATTTGCATAAACTATTAAAAGTCTGTGATAAAACATTAGAAGTCTAATGATAAAAATTCTAGAACTATAAAATTATAAGCCAAAATTCCAACCTATTTACAACCTTAAAGTATTGGTATGCCTTCACTGTCAAAGTTTCTCTATGCACTAGCAAAAACTGCTAATGTTCATTTTTAGACCACATTTCTTTTGAATGCATCATCTGCAAGAGTTAGTTTTTTAAAAATCCTAGGTAATAGCAAACCCACACATTTTTTTGTTTTGTAATTTAAAAGAAGCAATTTTATCCTTTCAGTTTATTTTCTAAAAGTCATAATTTATAAGAACAGACTATAATTTCCTAATAAGTTTTTCTCCTACTTAAAATTTGTTTGAACTATTTTATGAACTACTTGTATAGGTAACTAGTAACATTTCATAAAACTTTTTTTTTTTAATAAAATTCTACCTCATCTAAAGAACAAAACAAAAGATTGCAGTTATTCTTGCCATAGCTTTAAATACTTTCATTGTTTAGAAATTGGAGGGGCCCCCCCTTGAGAATGTTAAATGGCTGAGAAGCCCCAACTAAGATACAGGTTAAACAAATACAGAGAAAATAAATGTTCCCAACATTTCCAAAGATGAGAAGATCCTTTAAGTTCATGAATAGTTGTTCTAATTTTAATACTGTATAAGTTGACTGAGAAAATGTGATTTAAAAGCACTTAAAATTTACTAGCTTTTAAATGAATCTATACATTATCATAAAAGCATCTACAAACACTTGAAATATAATACATGTGAAGGCTGGCATCTTTAGACAACAGACAAAGCTTGGTATACATAGGGGTTCAAATATTCTTTAAAATAATGCCAGAGATGGCCCCACCATCCCACATATTGAAATTCATTAATCTACTGGAAAATTTCAAATCATTTTGAAGATAAGACTCAGGGTAAAGTACAAATAAGTTTGGAAGTTGAGATACAGCTGGGCTCAGGTACAAGTTCCACCACTTAATTGGCCATGTACTCTTGTGCAAGGGCATTAATGAAGATAATACCTACCTGCACGGTGGCTTAAGAATTGGAATAATATACAGGAAGTTTGTGGCACATTAGTTTTTCCTTAACCTGTCACTCAAGCTTTGTACAATCCAGCTCAATCTACCATATATCCTACCACTTCCTACACAAACTTCAACATGAGTTCAGACAGCATTAGATGTGATCTTAAGGATAGAAAATGAAATCTGAGAAGTAAACAGCATTGAAAAGTAAAATAGTAAGAGGCCATATAAAACATAAAAGCAAGGCCTTTGGAGTTACACAGGATTTGAATCTCAGCTGTTATTTATCAAGGGTGCAACTTAAGCATCCTAAACCCTGGTTTCCTACACTGTAAAACAGCAGTGATGACACTGATCTCATGGCTTATTCTAATCCATTAAATGAAATGATCCACGTTAAGTTGCCCAGCCTGTCTTTAAATGCTAAACAAACAGTAGCTATTACTTATCAAAGTTATACATAATTGGCCAGTCCACTTGGTTTGCACCCAGTATAATTGCCACCCAAAGGTTAGCCTCAGAGATGCTCTGGTCCATGACCAAAGACTCAGACCGTGTGCCAGGCATGTGTTGGATCTTCAGGTATTGGGCCTCTGGATCAACAAGAAAATTTTGTATTGCTGGGCACAGTGGCTCACGCCTATAATCCTAGCTCTCTGGGAGGCCGAGGCAGGAGGATTGCTCGAGGTCAGGAGTTCAAAACCAGCCTGAGCAAGGGCGAGACCCCCGTCTCTACTATAAATAGAAAGAAATTAATTGGCCAACTAATACATATAGAAAAAATTAGCTGGGCATGGTGGCACATGCCTGTAGTCCCAGCTACTTGGGAAGCTGAGGCAGAAGGATTGCTTGAGCCCAGGAGTTTGAGGTTGCCTTGAGCTAGGCTGACGCCATGGCACTCACTCTAGCCTGGGCAACAAAGTGAGACTCTGTCTCAAAAAAAAAAAAAAAAAAAAAAGGAAATTTTGTATCAAGTCTTTGAGACCCAAGAGTTAATCTTTTAAAACAATGATTTAAGTTCATTTTAAATACTGAACAATGAACTAACAATAAAGTAGAAAGATTTCCTTGAAATTTTTTTGCCATTTCACTCATGTTAAAATTCAAAAGCTGCTGGGTTTTTTTTTTTTTTTTTTTGAGACAGAGTCTCGCTTGTTGCCCAGGCTAGAGTGAGTGCCGTGGCATCAGCCTAGCTCACAGCAACTTCAAACTCCTGGGCTCAAGCAATCCTTCTGCCTCAGCCTTCCAAGTTGCTGGGACTACAGGCATGCGCCACCATGCCCGGCTAATTTTATATATATATATTAGTTGGCCAATTAATTTCTTTCTATTTATAGTATTGACAGGGTCTCGCTCTTGCTCAGGCTGGTTTCAAACTCCTGACCTCGAGCAATTCGCCCACCTCGGCCTCCCAGAGTGCTAGGATTACAGGCGTGAGCCACCGCGCCTGGCCTTTTTTTTTTTCTTTAGGTAGCTCCTAATTTACAAATGAGCAATTGTTGTTGGGGTACCAAACTAGCCTGTTAAAGTCTAAGTAATCAAATAGATATGTGTTTTTGCAATAAAAGTAAGAAACAGCACAAGTGTCACAAGTGTCTTTTCACTGAAACATAAAGCATTTAAATGTTTAAAATATGTTGAACATGTTTTTAAAATTTGTAAGTTATACAATAGTTCCCGACATTACAAAATATAAAGAGGTTCTCAACTGGGATGATTTGGGCCCTCATAAACATTTGGAAATGTGTGAAGAAATTTTGGTTGTCACTACCAGGGAGAAAGGTTGAGGGGTATGCAACTGGAATCTAGTCGGTAGAGACTAGGAATTCTGTTAAATATCCCACAAGTCACAGGAAACCTTGCAACACGGAATTATCTGGCCCCAAACATCCACAGTGCTGAGAGTGAGAAACCCTGATATAGGAATAGGCATTGATGTTGAGAGAAAAAAACACTAAACTCTCTTTTAAAAAGACCTGAGAATACCATTTCCCCAGCATTATTTGTTGAAAGATTATCATTCCTCCTATTAAGTGGTCTTATCATCTTTGTCAAAAATCAACTGAACAAGAAAAAAAACCAACTGAAAACATATGTCAGAGTTTATTTCTGGGCTCTCTAGTCTATTCATTAGTTTATAGGTGTGTCCTTATGCCAGTAGGTACTTACATAACAACTTACTGTAACTTTGTATTAAGTTTTGAAACTCGGAAGTATGTTTTCTTCAGCTTTGTTCTTTTGGCTATTTGAAGTCCCTTGAAATTCCATAAGAATTGTTTTTGAAAAAAAAAAAATACCATTTGGATTTTGGTAAGGACACAATTTCATCTGTACATCAGTTTGGGTAGTACTGCCATCTTGACAATATTAACTCTTCCAATTAAGGAACACAGAAGGTCTTCTTATTAATTTAGGTCATTAATTTCTTTCAGCAATATTTTATAGTTTTCGGTATAAAAGTCTTTCACCTCCTTGGTTAAATTTATTCCTTTAGATCCTACTGTAAATGGAACTGCTTTCTTAATTTTTCTATTGTTCATTGCAGGTATACATAAGTGCAATTGATCTTATACCCTGCAACTTTGCAAACTTTGTCTATTTGCTTTATTGTGGATTCTTTGTGTATATTTAGGCCTGTCTCCCTCTGTATCTGTCATCTGAGACAGATCATCAGACTAAAGTGAGATGAATAAGATCAAAATGATGGTCCATATTCAAATGGGAAACTCAGACAAGAGCTGATGTTAAAGTCCTAAACCTCAATATCTCAGAATATGAACTTACTTAGAAACAGGGTCTTTGCAGATGTAATTAGTTAAGATGGAGTCATATTGGAGTAGGGTGGGCCCTTAATCCAATATGGCTGACATCCTTATAAAACAGGCATTCACAAATGCCATGTGAAAACAGAGAAGCATGGACAAGACAGCCACGTGACTAGAGAAGCAGAAGACTGAAGTGATGTACCTACAAACCAAGGAATGCCAAAGATTGCCAGCCAACACCAGAAGTCAGAAAAGGCAAGGAAGAAATTCTGTCTCAAAACTTTAACAGAGAGCCTGTCTGAGTTTCCAACTTGCCAGTCTGCCTTACAAATTTCACACTTACCAGCCCTCATAATCATGTGAGACAATTCCTTTATATAAATAAATACTCATTCTGTTTCTCTAGAAATCCCTGATTGATAATTATGGGAGCATTTAAGAAAATAAGGTATAACCAGATTTGGAAGTCACAAAAAAATTAACTGCCTATTTTGCTTTTACCTCTTAAAAAATAATAATAAACTGCCTACTTCACAATTATATCCAAGATCTGCATAAACTTATGTACTTCAGTTTTCTTAAAAATATTATTGAATTAGTGAGGGCTTTTTGTTCTTTCCTTTCTTTCTTTCTTTTTTTATTTTATTTATTTATTTTTTTTTTGGTCACCCTAGCTAGAGTACAGTGGCACAATCATAGATCACTAAATATGACCTTGAATTCCTGGGCTCCAACAATCCTCCTGCCTCCTGAGTAGCTGCAATTACACACTCGAGCCACTGCACCCGGCTAATTTTTTTTTATTTTTTGTTGAAACAGGATCTCAATATGTTGTCCAGGCTTGTTTCAAAACTCTTGATGTCAAGCAATGCCTTCCCATCTTGAGGAAAGCATTAAGATTACTGAATTAGTTTTTAATTTTAGTACTCTTTTTTTTTTTTTTTTTTTGAGTCAGGGTCTCACTCTGTTGCCCAGGCTAGAATACATAGCTTACAGCAACCTCAAACTCCTGGGCTCCTGCTTCAGCCTCTTGACTAGCTGGGACTACAAGAGTGTGCCACCACACACCTGGCTAATTTTTCTATTTTTTTATAAAGATAGGATCTCACTATGTTGCTCAAGGTGGTCTCAACTCCTGGCCTCAACCGATCCTCCCACTTCAGCCTCCCAAAGTGCTGGGATTACAGGCTAAGCCACCACACTGGGCCCTGATTTTAGTACTTTTTAAAAGACTCAGATAGAAAAAACTGTAACAGTCAATCCCAAACTGTTGGTTGGGTAACAAGAATACTTATTTTGTACAAGACTGTGGTCCCCAGCCCCCAGGCCGAGGCCATTACTGGTCCGTGGCCTGTTATGAAACAAGCTGCATATCACTCCCTCCATCCAACACTCCACCCCCACCACCAGTCTGTGGAAAAACTGTCTTGTATGAAAATGGTCCCTGGTATCAAAAAGGTTTGGGAATGCTGGTAAGATTTTTCAGGCAGGAAAAATAAAACAAAATAAACACTTGATGGGTTGGCCTTATACCTTTCAAGTACATATTAAAAATTTTATCCAGGCCAGGCGCAGTGGCTCATGCCTGTAATCCTAGCACTCTAGGAAGCCGAGGTGGGAGGATCATTTGAACTCAGGAGTTTGAGACCAGCCTGAGCAAGAGTGAGACCCCGTCTCTACTAAAAAATAGAAAGAAATTAGCTGGAAAACTAAAAGTATATAGAGAAAAAATTAGCCAGGCATGGTGGCGCACGCCTGTAGTCCCAGCTACTCAGGAGGCTGAGGCAGAAGGATTGCTTGAGCCCAGGAGTCTGACACTGCTGTGAGCTAGGCTGACACCATGGCACTCTAACCCAGGTAACAAGAGTAAGACTCTGTCTCAAAAACAAAAAAAAATTTTTTATCCAAATGTTAAACCATGATATCTTCACTTTGTCTCTAACTCAAAACATACTGTGTGTAATATAAAATTAAAGCACTGTCCCAATGTCTTTAGATAATTTAGCTAAACAATTAAAATGAGAAGACCTAAAACAGCCAATAATCATGAGTTGTTTTTTAATTTATTTTAAAAAGTTATTAGAGATATCTGATTGTACCCAGCATAATATAATACAAAAGCGGTTAGAGAAATGTGCCACAAGCTTATACTTCCGTTTGCTGAGGGAAAATGTATGTGTGAAGTGCCAAATGAGCTGGACAGTCAACAGTTGCTATGTGTTCAAGAAGGGAGAGACTTCAGCCTGGAATGATGACTAAAGACAAACTAAAAGGAGAATGAAGCAAGAGTGGGACTGAGGTGAGCACAGAGGCGGCAGCTTTCCAGAAAAACAAAAGTAATAAACCCCAAATTCCATTGGTATCTTTAGGTAACAACAGACAGACTGTTCTGAAATGAGTTCACGTAAGAATAATGAAAGGCACGGCTGAACTGTTTTTGAATGCCAAGCTAAAACATCTCTTCTGTGTGCTATAGAAAGTGCAGGTGATGGTTGTTTTGGGTTTATTTTTTATTATTATTTATTTATTTTTGTGTGTATGTGGCTACAGGTTCTGGGCAGGTGAAGGTTTTTTTTAGGAGGAAGTTTAGGAAGGATAGCTGACCACGTAGGGGACCACGTAGGGAACCATGTATTACAAAGGGAAGGTAGGGTGAGAGATCTGGGGGTAAGAGAACTTGTTCCTCATGATACAAATAACCATTCTACAGTCCAGGAGGCTGCTTTTTTAACTCAAAGATTCATCTTAACACATTTTAAAATATAGGTACTCTAAGAATTTAACTGGCTCCTTGCTTTTAGAGTACCTTAAAAAACAGAAACTTTCCATTAAAAATTAAAGAAAAAAGGCAAGACATTCTTCTGGAGCTTGAACTTTTTTTTTTTCAATAAGCTCAAGTTTGTATTGAAGGGGATCAGAGAGGAAAACAAATGTTGCAATCCAATGTAATAAGTGCTCTAACAGAGTTAGAGCCTTTATCACAGTGTCTAGTGATCCCAGAGATTTTACAAAAGAAGGAATAATTAATTAACTTTGCCAGAGTTAGGGAGAATCAGTTCTCAGGGAAATTTTCCTAGAAGAGATACTTGAGGGATGAAGAGAGCATTGTGACAAGGGAAACAGCATTTGAAAAGCAAAGAGGCCTGGCGCGGTGGCTCACGCCTGTAATCCTAGCACTCTGGGAGGCCGAGGCGGGCGGATTGCTCGAGGTCAGGGGTTCGAAACCAGCCTGAGCAAGAGCGAGACCCCGTCTCTAACATAAATAGAAAGAGAAATTAATTGGCCAACTAATATATATAGAAAAAATTAGCCGGGCATGGTGGCACATGCCTGTAGTCCCAGCTACTTGGGAGGCTGAGGCAGGAGGATCGCTTGAGCTCAGGAGGGTGAGGTTGCTGTGAGCTAGGCTGATGCCATGGCACAAAAAAAAAAAAAAAAAAAAAAAAAAAAAAAAAAAAAAAAAGAAAAGCAAAGAGATGCAGAACAAACCACTGGGTTTATGGCACGCTGATAGCTTGCGGGTGCCCACTTAATAGAATCTGTGCTGTTCAATATGGTAGCCGCTAGCTGAGCACTTTAAATGTGGCTGGTTTGAATTGAGATGTGCTATAAGTAATAAGCACACATTGGATTTTCATGAGTTAGTGGAAAAAATGTAAATTATCTCAGTAATAATTTGTTATTGTTTTTTAGATTTTACTTATATGGAAAATGAGATTGCCTGGGCTGGCACTGGGAGGTTGGCTTTGCTGTGACAAGGCCTGAATTTTTCACAGCAGTCGTACAACTTCAAGGAAAATCTTTCCAGGTTTACAGTGGTAGGAACAGAAAGAGTTGGATCCTGGAAGCCTGGGCCACATCTGTGTCATTTATCTATCCCCTTTTCCTGTGATTTTTATACAAGGGGAAGGTGAGAAGTCAAAATGGTATTATTTTCAGCACTAACCTCTCTTTTGGGTGGCTGGGATGGATATGTCTCTTGGTGTGTTCTGTCGTCATATTGAGTATTCAGGCCCTGACGGGGCTGAGAAACTGCAATTCATTCTGAGCAGCTGCGGCACAATAACCACTCCCGGGGTCCCAGGTTTCAGGAGCCACTTACAGGTGACTTTAAAGGTGAGGCGAGTCTGGTTTGAACTTTTTTTTTAATGTTATAGTACAACACAAAGAAAACAGTAAACAGAATACACCAAATCCATAAATCCTTACTGCATAATCTCGAAACAAGGCAATGAATTATTAATTCCATTTTGCAAAGAAAGAAACTGAGGTTTGGGATAGTCAAGGTCTCTCACAGCTAGTAAATAGTAGAATGGCTTTGAAGTCAATGCTGATTCTATTAAACTTGACGATCTCCTCCCAAAATGAAAATACCTTGAAAAACTTCTATATCCAGAGGAATATAAAATAAAAAGGACATTCAGATGGATTTCCCTTAAAGTGGAAAAAATAACACTGGCAATATACTGAAAATAAAAGGCATAAATTCTAGAGGAAATTTAAAATATTTGAGAAAGACATTTACAAGAGTGTCAACCAAAAATATAATATATGAAATCATCCTTACCCTCATGGTACCATGTAATGCTCTTTACAGCTCTTAAAAATAAATTAATGCCTCCTCCTTCACGAAACTGTAAGCATAAGGAAATGGGTCATGTCTATGTACATCTTTACCTATTTATAAGTGATTTTTGAGGATTTTTCTCATTGGGCCATTTTGCTAACTTTGGAATCACAGAGCAAGGAGAATCATACAGGTCTTAGGCCATGATGAAGAGGAGCTTGGTCTTAATTCTAAGATAAATGGGAAGCCATTGAAGTATTTTAGATGTAAGGGTGATCAAATCTAAATTTCAGAAAGATCTCTCTGCTGCACAGATAACAGATTGGATGAGATTAACAGAACAATGCAATAAATCAGAGAATCCAGAACAACATCCACGTAAAAATGTAAGACAGGACAAAACAGGTACAAGGGTCATAATATGAAAGTTCACTGCTAGACTCCCAGATGTTCAGGGAGGGAAAAGTAATCCTAACACAAAAATATTCACTAATGAGCCAACCATTTATAAAATTAGTCCCCACCAAACATCCCTCCCAATGCAGTATTAGCCTCTCTCTCTCTGCCCATTACATCTTTGCCCTGTTAGTTTCTCAATGACTGGCAGATATTTCAATTACAAAGCAACACAATGCAAATAATTTACAAAGTTTAAGTGCAAACCTTCTAGGCCTTTGTGAAGTCACTGAAAATGATGAAAACTGTTTCCAACCAATGGCAAGGCAACTGACAAAATCAAAATTTGAGAAAGATAGTGACCAGAAGGGGGCATGAGGAAACTTAATGGCATGATTTAAGTATGTTCTATATCCTGGCCTAATTGGTGATGACACTGGTATGCATATATAGTAAAAATTCACCAAACTATATGTACACTTATGATTTATGTATTCATTTAGCTGTATGTAAATTACACCTTAAAAGGGTTGCTATGGTTTGAATGTTCAAAAGGTTAAATTTAACTGCCATGGTAACAGTATGAAGAAGAGGTGATTCTCTTTTAAAAGGAGATTAGGCCATAAGGGCTCATGAATGGATTAATGCTATTATTGTGGGAGCTAGTTATCATAAGAGTTCAGCCCCCTTTTCTGTCTCAAGCACACACTTTCTGACCATGTGATGCCTTCTGCCATATTATGATGCAACAAGAAAGCCCTCACCAGATGCAGCAGCACCTTGATCTAACATGGACTAAGATAGCGGTTTTAAAAAAGGGCAATGGGGCTGGTCATGGTGGTGGTACATGTCTATAATCCCAGCTACTTGGGAGGCTGAGGCAGGAGGATCACTTGAATCCAAGGAGATTGAGGCTACAGTGAGCTATTATTGCACCACTGCACTCCAGCCTGGGCAGAGATCCTATTTAAAAAAAAAAAAAAAAAAGGAAGAGACAGTCCTACTTCCTCCAAGTAAAGAATTATTGGGGTCTGAATGTGAAGCCTGAAAATTCTACGGCCTACTTGCAACCAATGTGAAGATGAAGTGAACACCAAAGATGGCAAAACATACCTGGGTCCTCAAAGGCGTCAGGGAGCCATTAAGTATAGTTACGTGTGGACTTCCAATCGCATGAGATAAACTTTCTTAATGTTTAAATATGTTAAGTCTGTTTGTTACATGCAGCTGAAAGCATTTTAACTGATATAATAAATTAATAGTTGGAGAAAGCTAATGAAGATGAGATTGCTATGAGGTAAAAAGAAAATAGTCTAGGCCGGGCGCTGTGGCTCACGCCTGTAATCCTAGCTCTTGGGAGGCCGAGGCGGGCGGATTGCTCAAGGTCAGGAGTTCAAAACCAGCCTGAGCGAGACCCCGTCTCTACTATAAATAGAAAGAAATTAATTGGCCAACTGATATATATACAAAAAATTAGCCGGGCATGGTGGCGCATGCCTGTAGTCCCAGCTACCCGGGAGGCTGAGGCAGAAGGATTGCTTGAGCCCAGGAGTTTGAGGTTGCTGTGAGCTAGGCTGACGCCACGGCACTCACTCTAGCCTGGGCAACAAAGAGAGACTCTGTCTCAAAAAAAAAAAAAAAGAAAAGAAAATAGTCTAAAAATCAAAGTAAGGCCCCTAGGAAAACTAATGAAGCCCTTGAATATTTTTGCAAAAATGACTTTATGATCATACTACAAAACTTCATCATAACGTGGATATGGTTTCATGCTACCTTACAATTCTGTCAGAAAAATTATGCAAAAATATTTTCAAAAAGCAATGAACATTTGATTCATTCTTTTTCTAAGAATTTAACACATAGCTGGAACCATAATATGGATGTTTTCATAATTTTGTTTCACTTTTCAAAATTTGACCCAAATAAAGTATTTTCTCCTAACCCCTGCCACGTACTGTTATCTCTGAAATGTTCTAGGTCAATTCATTCTACAGGGCCTTAATCTTGCATCATTTATTTTCAGAAAATAAAGAGCCCTTATATGATGAAATCACAAGGAAAAATAAATTATTTGCTAACACATCAACATTTGGAAAATTCAAATACAGGCCTCAGTTCATAAAAGTAACCATTACAGAGAGGTCTTAGAGCTTACTGGTTAAAACTATGGGCTCCATAACCAGACTACCTGAGATGGAATCCCAGTTCCACCATCTACTAGCTGAGTGACCCTGAGCAAGTCACTTAACTCTCTGTCTCAGTTTCCTTATCTATAAAATGGGGGTAACAAAAGTTCCTACCATTTAAGATTTTAAAGGAGCATTAAATAAGTTAATACATAAAGTTTTCAGGTAGTATGTACTCAATAACTATTAGCTAGTATGTTTTTTAAAACTCAAAGAAAAACTAGGAATATAAATGCCAACAATGGAATTAAGTTAATTTAGTGAAGGAAAAACTTTCTAAAAAACACAAGCTTTAGGCTTTAATGACAGGCACATATATTTTAAATAAAATTAAGACAAAGAAAAAATGAGAACAAATGTAGTTATAAAAATAAGCTAAAAATACATGTTACATATGCTTTTGTTATGTAATTTTTATATATTAAAAATTATGCATTTAATTTCTAAACATATAAGTATTTTTTAAAGGTACCATGTCAAACCTATCAAACTAGAAACTAATGTGCTGCCACACTTTTATTAAAGATAAAATTAAAAAACCTTAATATACAGAGAAAAAATAGAAAACTCAGTATTATAAAAGGGTCGATTCTCTCCCATACCTATATTAATCCATTAGTTTTAATTAAAACTGTGTTTTAATTAGAAAAAAATTGTTTCTAGTGTGGCAGTGAATGTGTTAATAGTCCTATAATTCGACCAATTTATATCTGTACTGGGCCACAATACACCTTATATCTAAGATAACCATGGTCCAACAGACTTTACCACTGTAACATCTTCAAATTATCAGGGTATGTGGCACTCTGTGGACTAAATAAACTTTAACAAAGCAGACTCTCAACATTGTGACAGAAATCGCAGTTTTAATTGCAGAATTAAACACAGTTTTAATTAAAACTCCAATAGGTTTGAGAGATTTTTATTTCGTTTTTAATGGTTTTAATTGATGAAATGACTCTAAAACTAATCTAAAAGAATATATTACACATATAGTAAATCAAGTTTTGAAAAATAAAAAAATGAACAGTAATTTCTTTTATTAGATGTTAAAATATAAGGTAATTATAATATACAGTAATTAAAACAGTAAGGTACAGTACTAGCACAGAATTAGACAGATAATTAAATGAGTCCAGAAACAGAGCTAAGTATTTATAGGAATTCAGTATACAATTAATTTGGCACTTCAAATCAGTGGAAAAGGATGGATTATTCAACAAATGATGCTAACAAATGACTAAATATTTGATAGTTAGACACTAACCTCCCATCTTACACCAAAAATAAATTTCAAGTGGCTTAAATTCAAACATAATGAAACCATAAAGTAACAGAAGAAAATGTAGGTGAATATGTATATAATTTTAAGTTGAGGAAGGCATGACACCAAAGACAGAAACTATAAAGGCAAAGACTGATGGGTGTGACATGAAATGTTAAAACTTCTGTATCAAAACGAAATTATTAGACAAGTGATTTAGAAGATACATACAACAAATTTTGCATTATGGCCTCCAATGAATCACACCTCTTGATAAGTCCTTGAGTAGTCTCCTCACACAATGACTCCGGCCTTGACTGCAAAGAGACATAAGCAAAGAGTATACAAGCATAGGTTTGGTAAGAGCCTGCATACTGGGGCAGGCTGTTATTGCTGTATGAGAGACAAAAGTGGGGATGGAAGGGAGAGTATAGACCAGACAGACACATCAGAGGAATACAGCTATGTGAAATAAAACAAATGAATGAGTCCAGGTAAGACCAGAACTGCCCAACCAACCCATATGTGTTTTATTAAGTTCTGAGGTGGTCTGTTGAACAACAGTAGATAACGGAGCCAATACATGTATATGCACTATAAAGGGTTAATATCCTTATTAAGATATTATAAATCATTACAAGACAAACTAAACATCCCACTGGGAAAAGATACAAAGCACATGAACAGACATTCACACAAAAACAGAGATGTCCAATAAACACAGGAAGGGATGTTCAACCCTACTAGTAATCAAAGAAATACAAATTAGAACAATAACACCTTTTGCCTTTCAGATTGGCAAAGATTAAAAAAGACTGATAGGCCGGGCGCGGTGGCTCACGCCTGTAATCCTAGCTCTCTGGGAAGCCGAGGCGGGCGGATCGCTCGAGGTCGGGAGTTCGAAACCAGCCTGAGCAAGAGCGAGACCCCGTCTCTACTATAAATAGAAAGAAACTAATTGGCCAACTAATATATATAGAAAAAATTAGCCGGGCATGGTGGCTCATGCCTGTAGTCCCAGCTACTTGGGAGGCTGAGACAGAAGGATCGCTTGAGCCCAGGAGATTGAGGTTGCTGTGAGCTAGGCTGACGCCACGGCACTCACTCTAGCCTAGGCAACAAAGCAAGACTCTGTCTCCAAAAAAAAAAAAAAAAAAAAAAAAGACTGATAGTACCTGTGTTTGTACCCCCTTAATATTCTGAAATTTTAAAAAAAGGCTGATAATGCCCTGAGTTAGCCAGAATATGGGGAATTGGAACTCTCAACTACACTTGCTAATCTGGTAATGTGCAATAAAAACTGACTAAGATTCCCTTTAATATCCTCATTTTATTATTCACTCAAATATTTACTGCACACTCACAGAGGCCTGTGATAGTTAGTAACTAGGAATACAGAGCCAGGTCACGCAGGACCTTAATGTTTTTCTTTTTAGCATTAATTTAAGTTTTATTCTAAGATGCCACTGAAGGCTTTAGGAGGGGAATAACAATACCTGATTTCCACTTTAAGATTATTCTGAGTGATGCATGGAGAATGGGGGACAAGAATGGATATGAGGAAACACTAAAAGTTCAGGAGAGAGTTAACAGTGGCCTGGACTTGAGTAGTGTCAACGAGATGGACAGAAGCAAATAGAAGAGACCTGGCAGGATGCTGATGGACTGAATGTAGAAAAGTAAAAAAGAGTGGGCCGGGCACGGAGGCTCTCGCCTGTAATCCTAGCACTCTGGGAGGCCAAGGCGGGAGGATTGCTCAAAGTCAGGTGTTCGAAACCAACATGAGATGGAGTGAGACCCCATCTCTACTAACAATGGAAAGAAATTAATTGGCCAACTAAAAATATATAGAAAAAATTAGCTGGGCATGGTGGTGCATGCCTGTAGTCCCACCTATTCAGGAGGCTGAGGGCAGAAGGATCACTTGAGCTCAGGAGTTTGACGTTGCTGTGAGCTAGGCTGATGCCATGGCACTCTAGCCAGGGCAACAGAGTGAGACTCTTTTTCAAAAAAAAAACAAAAACCATTAAAAAAAAAAAAAGTAAAAGAATGAAAAGTAGTACTACTTCTTGATTTCATTTCTAGAAATGTATCCTAAAACATAATCAGACATGTACACAAAAACATATATCTAAAAGATGTTTACAATAGTGTTTTAATAATACAGTGAAACAAATCTAAAAGTCCATCCCTAAGTAGATAAGATCATTCATTTGAGGCAATGAAATACTATGCAGCCACTCAAAATTATGTAGACCTAGGCTGGGCACGGTGGCTCATGCCTGTAATCCTAGCACTCTGGGAGACCGAGGTGGAAGGATCACTTAAGCTCAGGAGTTCAAGATCAGCCTGAGCAAGGGCAAGACCCTGTCTCTATTAAAAATAGAAAACTTAGCCAGGTGTTGTGGCATGTGCCTATAGTTCCAGCTACTTGGGAGGCTGAGGCAAGAGGATTGCTTGAGCCCAGGGGTTTGAAGATGCAATGAGCTACAATGATACCACTGCACTCTACCCAGGACAACAGAGAGAGAGACTCTGTCTGAACAAAAACAACAACAAAACAAAATTGCACGGACCTGTATTTAATGACAAGAATTATATGAAAAGGGATCAGCTATAAAAGACACAATATAATACAGTATAATTCTATTTAAAATAGGATATTAATTTTATATATACTCACATCCACATAAGCACATTTATCGCATATGCATGACAAACATCTAGGAAAGGTATACGTGAAAATATTAAAATTCTAGATGGTATGGATTTAAGGTAACATCTTTATACTTTCCATATCTTATAAAATCTGTGCAAAATCTGTACTGTTTTATAATGGAAGGAAAAAGTAATTTAAAATTTGAATAATAATATTTGTTTACTTTTTAAAAATACTGCAAATGCAAAGATTAAGGAGGCTAAAAAGAAATGAAAATAAGTTTTAAATGAAAACTTAAGTTTTTAATAGTGTAAGATTTATGAATCTTAAACAGTCACAATTTTGCTTGCAATACCAGTCTATTACAAGATGAGAATTTGGGGGAGGAGAAAGAGTACAGAACAAAGTAGATACTCAAATAACCAATATTTAACAATTATAAAACCTACACAGAAAGATCCCTTACGTGAACTATAAAACTAGGAATTTGGGCTCCCATGTGATTTGGCCTAAAGAGCTATTCATTTTACTATGTTCTTGGGTGGTTTATAACGTCTCTCCCCTACCAAGTTGGCAAATATAACACAGATACTAAAAAGAACAGAGACTGAGGACCTCTAAAGCACAGTTAGGTAGTCATTTTGATTTCATTTCATCAGATATCCTGTTACCAAGACAAGATGTTCTAGAAGGCCTTTACCACTAGAAAAGCACTCAGTTCATTTAATAATGTCCTCCTGACTACTTCATTCTCCACAGACAAAACTCATGGGTATTTGAGACTATTGTAAACAGATCCAAGAAAATCACCACCCAGATCAGTTTTCTGATGATTCCAATGGATTTGCTTTATCACATTTTATCTGTGACCTTAGTCATCCTTACTTAAAACAGGGCTACCAGACAGATGCCGCTTCCTGAGCAGGAAGATAAAGCTCCAAAATTTGTTCAGGTCTCTGAAAGGTACCATCATCAAGGTTTCCACTTTAGCACCCCCGCCTGCCTGGCTTCCTACAGAGAAAAGCCCAGTGGTTCTGTCTTCAATCTCTCTTCCTCAGAAAACATGAAGATGTCAACTTAAAATATTAATCCAAAGTAATAAAAATGTAGGAACAACAAATGTAAAAAGCAAATGAGATTCTCTCCAGGTGTTGTTTATTCTAGTGAATAAGTGAAAACAGTAATCCCAGGATTGGGCAGGGGGAGGAGTGAAATATGATTTACATACCATAAAATTCACCATTTTAATGTGTTACATTCAGTAGATTTTAGTATATTCACAAGGTTGTGCAACCATCACCACTATCTAATTCTAGAGCATTTTCATCAGCCCAGAAAGCAAGCCCATACATACCCATAAAAGCAGTCATTTCCCATTCCTCCCTCACTCCTGTCAACCACTACCTTTGTCTGTATAGATCGGCCTGTTCCAGACATTTCATATAAATGATATCATACAATATGTGGCCTTTTGTGTCTGGCTTCCTTCATTTCTATCCATGCTGTGTAGCATGTTAACAGTACTTCGTTCCTTTTGATGGCTAAACATTATTCCATTGTATGGATATATCACATTTTGATTACCCATCAGTCTCCAACATTTCGGTTGTTTCCACTTTTTGGCTATTATAAATAATGATGCTATGAATATTTGTGTACAAGTTTTTGTGCGTACATATGTTTTCATTTCTTTTGTGTATATACCTAGGAGTGAAACTGCTGGGTCATACATAACTCTAAGTTTAACTTTTTGAGGAACTGCCAAGCTTTTCTAAAGCAGCTGCATTATTTTACATGGTTGTTCACATTCTTAACACAGACTTAAGAGATATCAGACTTTCATAGAAGCAGCAGGAGATTTACTCCTATCAAGCCCATTTTGTAAGCCAAGTGTTACGACAGAATTTTAATTTTCCCAATAAGTCTATAATGCAGAAATTATCTCCATTTTAACAGAAGAAATCCAAATCTCAAAAAATGTTTGTAACCTACTCAAAAATCAATTAGTTAGTAAATGTCAAAACTAGAATTCAAATCCAGAGTTGACTTCAAAGCCTACACTCTACCCTACACCAACAACCTCTGCACTTGGATATACATACACTGCATCTCACACACTTTGTAAAGTTGCATGATAATAAAATTTATCAAAATCATTGTAAAATAGAAGCTTCCCAATATAAAGATGTTTCCAGAAAATGTAAGAAGCATCTTGCATAAATCACCCCCCATTTATCTTCTTTAGTAAATGATTTGTACAGAGTTACTTAAAACAAAAGTTACCTATAATTCACCTAGGCATTATACAGATTGCATTCTTCCAGCCAAGCTGTATGCATTGACAAAAATATATCTTCTGCTATCGATCAAATTGTGGCCATACAAAGTTTATATGTGGCTCCCTTAAATCTCAATGTGACTACATTTGGAAAAAAGGGCTTTTAGGGGGTAATTAAAATTAAATGAAGTCATATGGGTGAGTCCCTAATCCAACAGGATCAGTGGCCTTAGAGAATGAAGTGAGAGAAATTTCTCCCCACCCCCATCATGCCACCCCCCACGCCACTATGTCAGGACACAAGAAGACTGTCTTCTGCAAGCCTGGAAGAGAGCCCTCACCAAAATACAACCACACCAGCAACGTCACTGGCAACCTCATTTCCGGCCTCCAGCCTCTAGAACTGTAAGAAAATAAATGTCTGTTGTTTAAGCCACCCAGTATATGGTATTTTGTTATGGCAGCCCAAGTGACTAATAAATACATCTTCCTTCATGAATATCATGAACTACCCAATTACTGGTATTTGAAGCACTGAAAAGAATCAAAACAAAGCAAGAATTAAATTTAACAGAAATAAGCTAAACCAATAGAGATGCATAAGCTTGTTATTCAAAAATATTTGAGTTCTTTGACCAAAAAGACTAAAAAACAGAATGATGGCTCTTCTATTAATTCAAGATTTAATGAAATCAAGAAACTGGCATCCTCCAAAGGGCTTTGGAGTTAGACAAACCTAAGTGTGACTTTCTGGCCCCTTCTGAGTTTTGTTTTGTTTTGTTTTGTTTTTTTTTGAGACAGAGTCTCACTCTGTTGCCTGGGGCTAGAGTGTCAAGGCATCAGCCTAGCTCACAGCAACCTCAAACTCCTGGGCTCAAGCAATCCTCCCGCCTCCACCTCCAAGAGTGCTAGGATTACTGGTGTGAGCCACCATGCCCAGCCCCCTTCTTAGTTTTGTGTATGAATAAAAAACAAATTCTACACCTATTCTTTTGGTCAGGATGCTGGTTTTAGTGTTTGCTAGCAAAATTATTTAAACAAGTACCTACTAAATGCTATATTACTCCCTACAATACCCACTACAGCTTCTAGAACATTACATAATACTCCAAAAATAGTGATTGTTATTGTTAGTGAAGAGATTCTACAAAAGACCATCACAGTCAAAATAAAACATTTAAATGGGTACCCACTACTTGCTGAGTATTTTGCTGGTACCATGAATATAAAAATGCAGCCCCTGCCCTCAAGGAACTTACAGTGGAGAGGAATAAAAGATCCAGATAATTATAAAACAGTATAATAAATGCAACAGCAAAAAATATGCAGAGTGCACTGGAACACACAGGAGTGGTGGGGGAGGTCCTGTGGATAAGTAAGGGACTACTTCATAGAAGGTCTGACAAGGAATCCCCTTGTTTCTAGTCCAGAAAACTTCATAAACCCTTATTTAGAGAAGCAGCCACTGAGGTAGAGCCTCACATCTGATTCTCTCTTTAACTTCTACTTCCACTCAATTCTATCCATCAATTTTAAAGGAGGAGAAAAGAAAAGGGACAACTTTAAGTTGGCACAGAAAGGGTTTAAGTACCCTTTCCCTCACAAAGGCATAAAAATTGCAATTGCATGTTTCCAAATCTTTTTTACACTCATGATAAGGACTGGGTGTTTACAAGTTATACAGTCACCCCTGTTTTAAGCTGTAAAATAGATTACCAAAACCTTCAATCTAGTATGTCATTTCTTCTATACCAGCCAAATAAAGCCTACCTACTTATTTTGCTTATTCCCAATGTGCTAACAAGTTATCTAAAACTTTGAATACCGTGTAAACTTCAGTAAATATTCTCTATTTTTTTTTCCCCCCAGGAAAAGGCAGTGAGAAATATTCTCTATTAATCCACACTCTTATTCAAGATTTATTCACTTAATAAATACCTATAATACAATAATGACATTCAAAAAAATGAAGATTTGGCTCTTGCTCCTAAAATAAATCTGTGGGAAACTCATACATCCAACAGCTACAAGTATAAATGAAGACCCACAGGAACAAAGAGACTACTATTTGTATCCTTTCATAGCTATCTGACTTGACACAACAATCCTGTGAAATACTAAGATTTTCTCCATTTTTATTTGTTTTACCAATTTCCTAAATTAACAGATTAGCATATAAAACCTGGGTCTTCTGATCCTTGATTGTACCACACTCCAAGCTATACATTAAAATTTAACGTTACCATAAATGAAGATATTTCAAGTACCTTAAACATACATGCAGGAAGGAAACAGCTTCCTCACCTATAAAATGAGCAAAATCTAACCTATTTGACATCTTTGAGCTAAAGAAGGTCCAAAGGTGAAGCAAACAGTCCAAAAGTTTTACCCAACTAGTCTAAAATAGAACTAGGTCTCAAAACAAGAGGAGTAACAAAACAGTTTAATGCTTAGAAGTATACAAAATACCTTATCTTCTACGTTCATTTGATCTTCACTACCTAAAGAATTGTCCCTATTTTTACTTATTTTAAAAAAAATACAACAGTGAAATAACATGATTAGCTTAAGGTCACCCAGCTAGTAAGTGGCTTAGATGAATCTTCACAACCCTATTACACTTTTTTACCTGAGAAAAGTCACAAGAGTACTAGTGGAAGCCAAAGAGTACTAGTGGAAGCCAGGAATATTTAATATGAACCCAAGAATATCAATCCAAAATCTTCTGAGCTCTTCTTAAACACTAGGCTATAATAAACTAACTATTTTAGATCAGACAAAATCCTGCTTAAAAAAAAGGCCAAGTGGGGTGGCTCACTCCTATAATCCTAGCACTCTGGGAGGCCAGGCGGGTAGATCTTTTGAGCTCACGAGTTCAAGACCAGCCTGAACAATAGCAAGACCCCTGGCTCTCCCAAAAATTGAAAGAAGTTGATTGGACAGCTAAAAATATACAGAAAAAATTAGCTAGGCATGGTGGCACGTGCCTGTAGTCCCAGCTACTTGGGAGGCTGAGGCAGAAAGATCCGCTTGAGCCCAGGAGTATGAGATTGCTGTGAGCTAAGCTGGTGCCACTGCACTCTAGCCCAGGCAACAAAGTAAGACTTTGTCTCACACACACACACAAAAAAAATCCTGAGTAACTAATCAACTAATTTCAAAAACACAAGCACTTAAAAGGCATACACTATATTTTATATATTTATATATCTCAATCACAAAGCATCTTATAATTTTGAAACATTATATAAATGATAAATAATAGAATCAAATAATTGGATGAGCTACCAAAGGTACCAGTTTTTTGGTCTCAACTCTTCTACTGTTGTATATAATATACTTTATTTTTTAAATCCTCATGTTTAAGAAAATTATTAACAAGTAAATCTATACACTGCACTTTACATGTATAGAATGCCTTATGAATGTTTCAGGAATGTAAAGTATTATTCAGTTCCCTTCTGTGTAAGATTACATTATATCACAGTGAGCATGCTATCCCGAAAATTAAAGTCATCTGAGAGGTACCACAAATACTGACACCATAACATATTTATCATATCCTCTTTTCAGAATTCTGACCAACTTAATTAGAAATTCCTGCCCAGGCATCCCTATTTCTGGATGGCCTTTGAAACATCAGAACTACCCCTTAATATAACTAAAAAAGACTCAACTTAAAAGGCTAACATTTATGTCCTACAACACTTGAAAGCATCATAGAGACTAAGGAAATAATATAACCTGAAAAGCCCTTTCTTAAGCACCAAAATATCCCAAGCCTTTTGCAACCAGCACAAGAGCCTATTACCCCGTACCAGACAATCTTACTTTTACAGGTATCTAAGCAAATGTGCACACTACCTGAGATGCACAAACCACCTAACCAAATAATCCAATTCCTTCCAAAGTGAAAAGCTGATCCTCTTTTCTGCTCTTAAATTATTCAAAATTAGCCTACGAAGAATTATTGTAGACTGCTTAACCAAACTTTTCAGACCTGTGTACCATGTTCTATATTTATGCTACTGGAAAACATCAGTGTGATTCCTCTCTCTCTCTCTCTCTGTTTAAAGGATAGAGCAAGAAAAGAGCTTAAAAAATAGAAGTTACTTTTTATTAGAAAAGGAATTTTTAAGGGAAGACATAATTTGCCTAT
Organism: Microcebus murinus; assembly: GCF_000165445.2. Lineage (NCBI taxonomy): Eukaryota > Metazoa > Chordata > Mammalia > Primates > Cheirogaleidae > Microcebus > Microcebus murinus. The sequence continues at coordinate 38,539,519 of NC_033676.1, forward strand.
GACAGACTGACAACTGTACGTGATAGTGATTAAACTTTACTGAATACCCAAAATTTTAACTTTTGGGGGGATCTGCAACATCTGAATTATACAACTTTATTGCCGTTTTTATTTAAAAATAATCCACTTTCACTATTTTCATCTCTCAATGTTAAGATAAAGTTACCAAAGTGTGAAAACAAACTGGTAACTTCTGGTCTGTAAGATCCCTATAGCATTAAATCTCTAAAACAGAGATAAGTAATACATAGTATTACAAGATATAACAGTATGTGTATTTTATTATAGTTCCTGAGTTTTCAAGGACATCAGTAACTTGATTTAAAAAAAAAAAAGCTCAAACATATGACTGAAGTTTTTCAATCCATATTTTACAAAGATTGTGTTTTCTGTTCTGCATGCCATAACTACTTTTTAAACTGATAACATTACATTTGAAAATAACTTGTGTGAAATCACCAAGGAAAAAGGGGTCAGTCACTTAAGATACACAGCATTAAACACATTCTTTAAGACCATCTTAAACAAAGGTCTATAATTTAGAATCAGAGAAAAAAAATAATCCAAATTCACACTACACTTAAGTGAAAACACAACACAGCTATATCACAAAGAATATGTGCAAAAAAGCAAAACAGGAACATGTTCAACCCTGATAGGAAAAAAACCATGAAAACTAAAGTTTAAAATGGAAACTACTTAAATTGAGAAAGAATTCCAATGACATGACATTTTCCTGCCAAAGCTAAGGAATTTGTAGATTATATCATTCAAATCTCATTGTATTACATTATAAAGGTCTTGGCAACGATTGGCCATTAATCTTTAACACAAAGGAGATTCAAATCCAAATGAACTGTAAGACTATCTCTTCCACCAGAGAGAAATTGAGTAATTTACTTTATCCACAATTGTTTAACCTAAAAGGAAGGCCTTTAAGGATGATAACGCAGAATGGATCAGCCTTCAGTCTACCAAGTCCCATTTCTCACGAAGTCTTGCACCAATCCGAAAAGAGGAGGTTATGGACACAAAACAGGCTTAGAGGAAAGGCTGAAAAAAAATCTCCAATGAATGACACACCACATCATGGTTTATTCTCCTACACAATTGGAGAAACAAAAACGAAAAATATCACACCATATGTTTCATCGTATCAATTAAAAAATATTTTACGACGGTACATTCAATTCTTTCCTTTGGGGCTGCAAAAATAATTGAGTTTCTGTTTTATTGATTACAGAGGAAAGGGAAAAAGCAGCTGCTGCAATGCAACACAGGCTGCTACAGGGAAAGGGGAGAAAGGGTTTTCCAAACAAATCCCTCCTCGTTCCCGCCCCTAACAACTTACTTATCCCAGCCTTTTATCGGCCCCCCAAGTAAAACTAATACATTCTTTTCCTTTCCCCTCCATCGTGAAATTTCACCTTTCACAGCTCCTTTACCTATCCCTACCAGAGGCACTTTATTACCCGCAGAGATTTCAGTGCTTGCAAACTTTTCTTCCTTTTTTAATTAAACACGAGAGTTTTGTGGAAAAAGTGCACGGAATTTTGACATATATACAGAAAAATACCTGTCTCCCAGCAACATACACGCTTCGATTCTCGAACCCCTCCCCATCTCCCGGGTTTTGCATGCAAAGGGTGGGGGGAGGGAGCCAGGCGCAAATTAAATTTAGGAAGGGAAATCCTGGGTGAAAGAAGAGCATTGGAAGAAAAATAAAAGAACAACAGAGCGAGACCCCCAAATCAGACGGGCTGGGGAGATTTACAAGAAAGAAAGAGAAATCAGAAGGGACAAAAGGGGGAGGGGGAGGAACAGACCGGAGACGGGGAGCCGCGCCGGGCCGGGAGAGGGAAGGCGGGGTCCCCGGAAGGGGGTCGCGGCCCGCGGCACAATGGCCCGCCCGCCCCCGCCCCCCGCGCCGCTCACCTCATGGTGCCGGCGGCGCAGCGGCTTCCCCGGCAGCCGAGAGACGCGGGAGGCGCCGAGCCCAGGGGGTCTCTCCCCTGGGGACAGGGGCGAAGCTCGGAGACTGGAGACAAGTGTCCGGCTCCTCCTTCGGCGGCCAGGGGCTACACCATCTCCTCGCACAAAGCAGAGGCGCCGGCCCGGAGTATGAGGGGAGAGGGGGAGAGAGGCTGGGGAGGGGGCGGAGAGGCCGAGGCGCCGAGCGGGTTCCCCGGCGGCCGCCGCCTCCCACCTCCTTCTTTTCCTCCTCCTCCTCCTCCGGGGCTTCCTCGGCCGCCCTCGGAGGGGTGCCCGCCGGGGCCGCGCGCCGGCCGCCGCTCCACAGGCCCGCGCCCGCCGCCCGCCGCCCGCCGCCGAGGCCGTGTGCAACCGGCAGCTGCTGCAGCCGCGGGAGGAGAGTCGGGATCGCCGCGAGGAGCCCGGGAGGGGCGGGGCGCGCGGCGGAGCAACACGCAGGCGCCGCCCTCCCTCCTTCCCGGGCGAGGGGCGGCGCGGGGGGAGGGGCGGCGCGGGCCGGGCGCACTCCCCCGCCGGCCGCGGGCCCGCCGGACTGCGGAGCGCGGGAGGCGGCGCGGAAGCTCTTTGTTGCGGCCCCGCCCCGTCCCCTGCACCCCTCCCTGGGGTTCGGGCTGCCCCCCACCGCCAGCTCTCGCCCGTTGGCGGCGGGGTTCCTAGCCCGGGGTTGTCCTTGGCCGTCGGCCCCCTCCCCGTCGCCTCCCGCTCCCTGGAGGCCCCGGGGGAGCTCCCAGGCCTCTCCGGCGGCCGGGTGCGGAGACTGGGGCGCCGGGACCTCCCGTGCGCCGGCCCGCCGGCACCGGCGTGGGGAGCCGGGATGCGTGACTGGGCGCGGGGCCGGGCGGGGACTCCCGGGCTCGCGGCCGGCACCCTCGCGCGGGCTGGTCCGCAGCTCGCCCTGCTGCTATCTGAGGACCGGACGAGGGGGCGGGTGGCGCCCGTCAGCCCACTGCCGCCCCCGCTGCGCAGCTGCTCCGGGCGACTCCACCAGGGCTGGGGGGCGTGTGAATGTCAAGTGTGGTCATTGTTCTCGCGCTCCTTTTCTTCCCGAGGAATCCCAGCGTGCGGAGCAGTTTAACGAGCTGACGTGCTCACTAGGTACAGGGATGACTTCATCCCCAGACAGCGCGGCCGACCCGCGGGGAGCGCGGTCGCTGGGCGACGCGCGCGGAACCGCGTTGCCGCGGAGTGGAGGAAGGGACGCAGCCCGAGCAACCGCTTTCTAGCGTCATTGGCAGGAAGGGAATCCCGGGCGGGGGGCGGGGAGGGATATGAACGAATGATACGTTTTAAATTTTCCGTCATTCGCATGGTCTTGTAATCACCTCCTTTAAAAAAGTAGATATAAAATACAGGCGAGGCAAACTCATTTAAAGTCAGGGGAGGGGGGCATTTAGAAAGCCAGATGTATAGTTATGGGAGTTTTTCGGTATCCAAAAACAAGTCCAATATGCAAATAAAATTTTAAACTGGACAAATCACAGCCCTCTTTTAGGCCCGAGGAGGGCGATGTATTTTCTATATGAAAGATAACTAGAATGGAAAAGGTTTGTTGCTACAGAGTTCCCATTACTGGAGGATCTAATCCAAAATGGAGGACCTACCATGACTCCAAGAATCCATCCAGATGTTTTGGTGTTTTGTTTTAAGATGCAGGTAAAATTCAAATGATAGTTGTGAAGGTTGGGATAATGTACACTTCCACATGAAGAGGGAACAAGTTATAGTCATTCTTGGTCAATGCCTGATTTGTCTGTAGTGGAACTGTGTAGCCCACTTTTAACTATAAAAAGCTTCCTGGTTTCAGAGCCCAATACCGAGTTATTTTCTTTTTGGAACCTGCAGCCTCAGACCAACAACCTTGTAGAAGTAGTGACCTGAAGCTATGGCACAGGACCAGGGTGGCCTCAGGTAGTGAAAAGCACAATTCTGCTGCCCTAAACATGGTATACTTGAAGAACACTAATTTCCACCCACATATCTAATTACAGTTTACCATCACAGCCTTTTATTCAAAGATCTCCACGTACTATAAAGAAAACATCCTTGCCAGTCAAATGTCCTTGTTGCCATATTACACATAGAGACAAGGAAATACAGAGCTCAAGTAACTGGATCAGTTAGTGCAATAGGCATGATTAAAAATGGTGGCTACCAATAATGTCTTTTGCAGCAACTTGGATGGAACTGGAGGCCATAATGAAGTAATACAGGGATGGAAAACCAAATGCAGCATGTTGTCACTTATAAGTGGGAGCTAAGCTACAGGTACTCAGGGGCATACAGAGTGGTACAGTGAACTCAAAGAGGAAGGCAGGAGAGGGGTAAGGGAAGAAAAAGTACCTACGCAGTGCAATGTGCACTATTTGGTGATAGGTACATTAAAGCCCATACATCACCTCTATACAGTTCATCTCTGTAACCAAAAACCACTTGTAACCCTAAATCTATCAAAATAATAAATGTAAAAAATATTGTGGCTATGATGACATTCATTGTCTTACATAAGTTGCTCACTGTAGTTTAAAACACATGCACCTCAAGTATTATTTGCCAAATTAACCAAAGAACATTTGCTGTGGAGGCTTTTTTCTTGGAAAAAGTATTAAGATATTGAACCATCTTGGAAAATTAATTAATAAGATATATTCAACCACAAAAAAGTCACACCAATTTCCTTAGTCAATTCATACCGATACAGTAAATCCAACAGAGCTTATGTTTCAGGGAAATTTCTTATGAAGGGCCAAAAGGGGTGGAGATAGCCCTGTAATGACTCAAGCTATCTCCTGCCAGACACAAGAAACAAGGATAAAAATTCCATACAGATGACTCCATAACCTACTTCTCATATGTGAAAGTTAATCCATCCTGCACTAAATAAGTGATATATCACATCATCTTTATTCTAACGGCAAATGTTCCAATGGTATGGGCACCAAATTAAGCAATCCAAATGGAAAATGCTGTTCTTATTTTCTATGTTTATTAAAAATGTACCAGCCAAGAATTTTGGCTGCACACAACAATTTCCATCCTTTTGGATGACAGCCGGCATGCTCACAAGTTGGTCATACCATTGCCTTTGGATTTAGATATTGCAATGGGTGGCCTGACCTCCAAAGGTCATTCTGTGGAAGGGCAATTTGTTGGCTGTGAAAAAATGTTATTGCTTCTTGTTCATATTTGGTTTAACATTCAAAGAGAGCAAAAGGGAAACTTGAGGTAGGAAATCACAGACTAATTCTAATCACAAAGGAAACTTGATGGAATGTGTTACCATATAGAATAAAAGAATTTTAGAGATGGAAGGAATCTTAAGTCCAGCCCACTCAATTTTCAAAAAAGGATGTGAGGTCCAGAGAGGTTAAGTAACTTTCCCAAAGTCACACAGTCCCTTTGTGGTAGAAGCAGAATTTACACTCAGGATTCCCAATCCTTGGTCCATTGCTCCTTCCACCATATCATACTGCCTTCCTACCACATAAGTAAGAGTGGATTAAAGCAGTAACAGTTAAAAGCTGATTCTCTTCTCATAAACTCTAGTTAAAAATTAGATGAGGTTGTGGTGGTTTGGCTGAATGGTGACAATCATTTGAACTATTAGATTCAAAGCCCAAACCCAATGCCTAATCCATCATGTAGGCACCTAGATATTTGGAAGGTGAACAAATGAATGAATGAATGCTCTGATTTAAGATAAAGAGAAAACTATTCATCAAAAGAAATATACTCTCTTCTTAGCGCCAAGTAAATAGACATCAACTTTCTCTCACAGAAACTTTTCACCTAGCCCAATGTCACAGTAAGAGGCCTGCTCCAAACCCTGGGTGTACACAGCCATCGCAAATTGCTCTACATGTCTGTCAGCAATGTGTGCTCAGACAGAGGATGAAATAAAACATGCTTCTGTTGAAGATGAGTTTGCTGCAGGAGTGTTGTCAGTCTGGCTCTGAGGGTTCTCTCAGAACATGCCTTGTTTAAATTCGTCTGATAGCATCAGTGTAGGCTTGTCCTCCATTTATGGGCATGAGGAGGATGCATGACTAATGCTACTCAGCAGTCAGGAAATCAGTGTTCAGGATTGAAGGCACAGTCTCCACCATCACCCAAAAAAGGCTCTCCCTTGAAAATTAGAATTTATCTGGGGATGGATGAGGAAGAGAAAGTAGTTTAGAGGGAACTTGATTATATACTTTCTACTTGTACATAACAGTATTGTATTTTCATTTGCAGCAATTATTTCACAGTGTAGTTTTTGTCTCCCCAAGAATGGAAAAAAATATTATAGAACATGATATTCCAGTAGGATTCAAGATATTTTTATTAGTCATCTTTTAGCTTTAGCTGCCCATATATAATCTCGGCTCTAAAATATTATCAAGAGACATAGACATTCTATTTGCCTCTCTGCCATTTGCATTTTTCTTCCATTTGTCATTTTTCTCCCTTCCAAATTAGGATTTATTTAGTTAATTTCATTTCTTCCCCAGGGCCTCCTTCTTTTCTTAGCTTTACAGTGTTTAGATTTGGCAGAAGACTCCCATAGCCTGAGTGGCATGGGAGTAACATTAGTCAGTGGAGGCCATATTCTAGAAAATGCAATGCATTATTTTCACAAAATTCAGCCATGGCTGCCATTTAAAGAATATGGCAGGTGGGCTCCATTTCTAGATAACAATCAAATCATGGTGCTTTAGAAATTGGATTGAAAATAAGTATAGTCATAAGCTAATTCTGAACTCTTATCTCTTATTTTGTAAAATCTAGCTTGTATCTTAGGAAGAAAAAAAGACTAGTTGCCCTCTTTCTTGCATTGAATTGATTTACTTGTCCCATTTACTGTAATCAAACTTGAGAATACCAGTCAATTTTCATGTACATTATGATCAGGTGACAACTGATGTTGGAGTATTTCCTCAAAGGAGATCAGAAGAAAAGTTAATAAAGAAAAGATTATTTTATGGATAATTACAGTAAAGAAGAAAGATATTACCACTAGGATGTATCCTGAATAAGCTGTCTAAAATTAATTCACACTGCTTAACACCATCACTTTTGTAGTTTTTATCCCACCTTTCAGGTAAGTTTCAGAGCTCATTAAACATCCCAGTTATTTTTCTCTTTGAAACTGTTGCTAAGCTTGGTGACCTGCCTTGCCAAATTCTGGTTTGAGAAATTATCTTCAAATCTTCATTTTCTTAGGTTTAAAGTCAAAATTCAGTCTCTAGTCAAATCCTCCTAAAGTCAAAAGGAAAGCAGAAAATAATCAGGAAAATAATTTCCTTATATGTCAATAATTTCCCATATGTCATATGTCCTTATATAGTCCTAATACTTTCATTTGGCTTCCAAATATTCTAATAACCCTTAACCCATTCATCATTAGTACCAACTTATGATGAAGTAAAATATTGTACTTATTTTGTATATGAAAAAGTTGAATCCTTTGATCAAAGTAGCCAGAGGCTGAACTACATTTGGTAGCCAATGAATTGAACAGCAAATCAAAAATTAAAGCTATGCCAGTCCCCTCTTCTTAGGAATACCTGCTCTAGATGGACCCTGACACAGACAAGCTTTACGTTTGAGAAAAATAATATTCTTTGAGTCACAGGAATGTAAAAGATGACAATGGCCAAATGGTTGGCTGGTCAATAACGGTATTTACTAACCTGCTAACATACATTGACTCAGTTAATGCTCACAATATTCCTATGAGGTGGGTATGGTTATGGTTATCCTTAACCATACAGCTCATGAAATTGGGGCACAGAAAGGTTGAGAGACTTGCCCAAAATCACACAGCTAGTAAATGAGAAAGCCAGAAAGGCCAGTTCCACAGCCCACACTCTTAATCTGTGTCCTGAAGGATCTCTTCTAATTCACTTTACTTCCTCTAATTAAAAAAAAAGGGGGGGGGGCCTCAAGGTCCACTTAGAAAATAGAACTAGCACAGTTAAAAACAAAACAAACAAAATACTCTCAATCACTTAACTTCTCATTCTGCCATAAGAAACTGTAGAGGTAATCTATGTGGTAAATAATGACATGCCTATATCACAAACAATAAATAAACTCTTCCCTTAGGCAAAAGATTGGATCCCTAGTGCCTAGGCTTGTGAGTTGTGCAATGTAGTGGCTTAATAAATGAGTTAAATGAGTTTCCAAATTATGAGCTCCAAATTGATGTTAGGACCTTATTTCCAAAATAGTAATGCTACTGAGAAGTGGCCAGTCGTAATTCATTCATTCATCACTCCTTCAACTTACATATCCCAGGCCTACAACAAGTGGAGTTTTAATAGAGCTTATAGGGGTAGAGTTTCTTTTTTTTTTTTTTTTTGTTTGAATACAGGGTAATAAACAAAATGAAGCTTGTTTGTGTGTGTATGTGTGTATGTTGTGTATTTTTGGTTTTTTAAAATTACAAATAACTACACGTAATGTATATAATTTGATGAGTTTGGACAATATGCAGATAACATGGACGTAGCCCATGTGTACCTTTAAAGGTGTTTTGAGAGGTATCTACATTCTCTTTATTAGTATTCTAATTATGAATAGTATCAGAGAGACTAGCTAGGGAATACAGTACCCCTAAGGTGACCCTGTGCTATCTTTAGCTCGGGTTGTTTGCAAAGCAATTGAGCATAAAAGTATAAGTCTAAGCCGGGTGCGGTGGCTCAAGCCTGTAATCCTAGCTCTCTGGGAGGCCGAGCGGGCGGATTGCTCGAGGTCAGGAGTTCGAACAGAGCCTGAGCAAGAGCGAGACCCGTCTCTACTATAAATAGAAAGAAATTAATTGGCCAACTAATATAGAAAAAAAAAAAATTAGCCGGGCATGGTGCACATGCCTGTAGTCCCAGCTACTCGGGAGGCTGAGGCAGGAGATGGCTTGAGCCAGGAAGTTTGAGTTGCTGTGAGCTAGGCTGACGCCACGGCACTCACTCTAGCCGGGCAACAAAGTGAGACTCTGTCTCAAAAAAAAAAAAAAAAAAAAGTATAAGTCTAGGATGAGATTTACTAAAACCTTTGAAAAGAACTCATCTATTTCTTCATTTACATTCTTATGAAAGACTTTTTTAGGACTTAAGTACTCATTTAAAATTTATCACCAATGCATAAGGTTACAATATTCTAGAGAATAGATTCTGAATAGAAACCTACTATCCTAGCTTCCTATTCAGGTTTTCTTGTCTAACTCAGGTGGCATTTTATATCTGTCAAGCATCTCATAATTAGTTTTTCTTTAAATAACTCCTGTTTTGTGTGCTTTTTGTAATGTTCACAGAGCATCTCATTGTACTTGATTTTATTCAGTTTCTCTCACTTGGCAATATTTCCCTTCAAAAGTTCACAGTCTGGTCTCTTCCTTCGTATTTTTCATTTTATTTTCTCTCCTACTACTAATGAGATGGTGATTCTTGATTTGCTTTATTTGAGTTATTTATATCTTCAGGCCTCTGTTCAATATCAATTCTGGTTTGGCATTCTTTTCCTACTGAATGATGCCCAAATTAAGTTAAGAAGCAATTCCTAAGAAAGCTTGCCTGTGATTCTTCATGTTCTTCTGGCATCCCAAGCACTGGGCAGTCTGTTTAATTTTGAAAGTTGATGTAAATAGCTAAATTCATAGTTTATGTTAGGTTTGACTCAGGAAGTTCTTTCCAGAGTAATTCTGTTCTAAGACTAGATGGAGAAATAAAGAGTATGGAAGGAAGAATTAAAGCAGTCTAAGTGATGATTATAAATGCATAAAAGTGACATGGGCAATTTGATCTCTTGGGTAAGTGCTACTCATTTGGCATAGACCTATAGAATACAAGAATACGGTTTATGTTAACCAGCTCCTAACGATGGGGCTCCTAGTCAGAGAAGAATCAACAGAGTATGGCAGCAAGGGTCCCTGATGCTAACTTAACTACTCCCACCATTACCATCATCCCCATCAAACAAAAGCAGTGTACTGCTTTGCCCTTCTATCTGGGTCATTTTACTACAATTCTGGTTGCAAGTGACAGAAACCCAATTCCAAGTAGCTTAATGTTACTGTATATTTTAAGTATGCTCTTCAGGCTAGCTAGATCCAGGGACTCGAGCAATGTCACCATCTGCTTCTCTTAGCTCTGCTTATCTTTGCCTTTCTTTGCGTTTTGACCTATTCTCTCCTACTATATGTATTCCTAATATCACTTTCTACCAGCGCTATGATCCCAAAACTAGACAGTTGTTCCAACTGGTGAAGACTCTGATTGGCCCAGCTTGAGTCACATGGTCACCCTGAACCAATCACTGTGGCCAGTGTGAAGAGATTTTTCTAACTGTCCAGGACCAAGTTGTGGCTCAGGAGGACGTTCTATTACTGGAAGGGGTGGGGCATAAAATAATGCATGGGACAACCAAATCCAGGTAAACCCACTCCACGGCTAGGGAGAGTGGGTCTAACTAAATAAGCACAACGTTCTTGAGTGACGTAGGGGGAGTGGGTAAGGGAATGAGTTTTCTTCCGTGGTAGGAATCAGTTTACAAAGAACAGAAAGCAGAAACCTCAAACATAGCCGGCAGGCGCTTCCACAGATGCCCTCAGCCCCTTGGAAGTTGAGCTTGTGCTAGCAGCCTGCTCTCCTCAACAGGATGAAAGAGGGGACTAATAGAGGCTGCAGGCCCACAAAGCCCCTGGATCTGCCTCTCTGTTCTTCCTTCTCCTTACCCCTCCCTCTTTCCCTCAAGGTTCTTTGAGTAGTTTGGAATGTGGTTGGCCAGTACATTATTTTGTTTTTCTTTGGTCCCTGCCACGCTGATTCTGAGCTTGGCCATGTGATACAACAGCAAGCAAGACACGAGTGGAAACTTGTAAAGGGCTTGTGCATCAGGGCCTGCCCTTTCTTGCAGCTCTTTGGAGACCTGAGATAGCCATGTGAAGAAGCCTGGGCTGAATGACTAAAGAATGAGAGAGCTCATGGAGTAGCACCAAGTGTTAAAGATGAGGTCCTGAACCAACAGCCTGCCAAACCCGCAGATTACGTATGAGGCACTCTAGACCATCCAATCCCCGTTGAGCTGATCTGGGCCAAAATGACTGCCTAGTTAACCCACGGAATCATGAGAAATGATGGTTATTGTTTTAAGGCAACTAAAGCCTTGAAGTGACTTGTTATACAGCAAAGTTAACTGACACACCAATTTTCTTCTTTACGAACTTCCCATAAGTCTTTCAGTAGAGCAATGGCTACTGCACTGAGGGAGAAATTTGTGCTTGAAGCTTTTGCTCCAATTACAAGATGTTCACTTTTGCCCAGGCTCTCACATCCCGGGATCTGCTGGAGGATTCTCAGAGTTCATGAGCCTTCATATACCACAACTACTCACAACTAGTTAGTTGGTTGATATTCTTCAGCGTTCTTCCTGTAGAAGTGGGCAGGAAATCCAGGATGGGTAAGGATGGGCAGATTGATGGAAGGTAGAACCTCCTAGGGCACCAGATTACCTGCAGATAAGACAGGAGCCCTTGAAGCCATAAGCAAGAGCTGTAACTTGTATACCAGATGATCTGGATTCTTGTTTCCCTCTCTGCTTATTTTCCTTTTGTTATCTAGAAATCTTCAGCAAAGTCTTATTCAAATATTCCAAACTGCTCTCAGCTGGTACACAAAATATTAAAGGAAGAGTCTTTGTCTATGCTCAAATATATAGCAGGAACAGCACCCCTCTCAGGCTATTGGTTTGTTGGCAGAGGTAAATATCAGGAAGATTCCCTCTAATACACTTAGTAAGTTCCTTAGGAATAAACACCTAGGAATCAGCTCCTACCCAGGTGCACTTGTCAAAGTTCTTAGTGAGCGACCTTTGTCTGCGTGTCACGGCTAAGGTGGAAGGCATGAGTTGGGACAAAACCCATGCTTCTTCCCGATTTGGAAAAGACACTGAAGTCACCCCTCAGAAGAATTCAATGAGGCCATTTCTCTCAAATGAGGGGAAAAAGCAGATATTCCTGGAGGTCTCAGAACAATATTTTAGATTTTGGCCTCCAGACTTATTAGGCAGCAGTCCAGTGGAGTAACTGCAGTGAAGTTAGATTATATGAGATCCAAGAAGGCTGTGATGAGGGAACTGAGAGCTCAGGACACTTAGATCTCAATAGAAGCTGACATCTGGGTCAGGAAGAGGAAAGAAGGCTAATGGGAGGGGGAGGGAAACTCTTTACAAATACTTGGGGTGCAACAGTCTGGAAGGGGTCCTGGGAACCAACTATATTACATATCAGTATAAATCTGGCTTTGCTGAAGAACCCCTCAGTTTTTCCACTGGGGCCCCAACCCACTGTCTGCTGCTCTGTATTGTGATCTATACCAGAGGATAAGAGACCTATATTAATCACTCCTTTAAAAAAAAAAGGTTTCAATGGACAGAAAGCCAACTTGGACTAGGAGAATTCTTTCTCATGTAATGAAAGGCAGGAATGACCAGCATCTCAAACAAGTCATGACTCTTTCTCTGTTTTTCATTTTTTCCCTCTCTCTGAGTATTAGCTTCTTTCTCACAGACTGACTTCTTCACAAGGCTGTGACCACAGCTGCCAGCAGCTCCTGGCTCACCTCTTCCCTGGCCACCAGAGAATGTCAGGCTCTTTCCCAATAAATTATAGGTGGAGAAAACTGGAGAAAGGCACATTGACTTACTTGGGTCATGTGCCCATACCTGACCCAAACACCGGCCAAGGGCATGAAGTACTTTAAGTGCTCCATCCAGGGTCCTATGCCCAGATGAGCAGCTCCAAAAATTATGCCCCTGAAGGGAGGGATTATTCCCTGAAGTCACAAATAAAACAGTTCTAAATTCTTCTCTCTTCCTTACCAAGTTCTGCTGATTCCCAGTAAATCACTCATTTAAGGAATAAGATGGAAAAAAAAATAGAGAAAAGTCTAAATAATGGCATAATAACAAGTTCTGGGCTATGTCATTTTCTTTTTGCACTTGATCACCCTACACATTTTACTTTCTTTTTTCCTGGATATGTAATAAAAAATGCAAAAACAAGAATGGAAATACAAAAGAGGAAATATTTTTTAAAAATCAGCAGTATTAAAGATAACCCAATCATTGTATTAAGCCTACATACATAATTAAAATATAGATGCATTTATATGTATAAAAAATTTTTTTAATAAAACTTTTCAATCTGAGTATGGTGGCTCACACCTGTAATCCCAGCTACTTGGAGGCTGAGGTGGGTTGATGGCTTGAGGCCAAGAGTTCAAGACCAGTCTGGTCAACATAATGAGGTCCCCATGTCTAAAACAACAATAACAAAAAGAACCTTTTCAAATGGATATAAAGTGGTGTAAGAAGTCCTTAAAATAAATTATTTCCAATTCTAGTGGAGTTTCTTAATACCACATTAACATGTAGTTGAGTTGCTTTTTGCAGACGTGGAACTGGGGCTCTGTATTATATTGGCTACTGACACTGAATTTTGCTGTGTAAGTTTCTCCCTTCAATTGGCTGGAGGTAGTGAGAATCCTACATTTGTTTCTGTTTGTCTCTGGACTGCATTAAAACATCAGTTCATAGTTAAATAGAACAAAGGGAAAAGCCTGTAAAACCAGATTAACTACCATGTTTTTTGGTTTATTTCATTAATCATCTAAGTTAAATTTTTTTTTTTTGAGACAGACCCGCTCTGTTGCCCAGGCTAGAGTGCAGTGGTGTCATCATAGCTCACTGCAACCTCAAACTCCTGGGCTCAAGTGATTCTCCTCTCTCAACCTCCTGGGTACATGGAACTATAGGTGTGCACCACCACACCTGGCTAATTTTTCTATTTTTTTGTAGAAATGGTGTCTTGCTCTTGTTCAGACTGGTCTCAAACTCCTTGTCTCAAGCAATCCTCCTGTCTCGGCCCCCCAGAGTACTAGGATCACAGATGTGCCCAGCCTAAGTTCAATTCTTTTTAATGAAATTTATGGTGGTATAATTTACATGTAATAAAGTGTACACTAAGTGCACGTTATGGCTTTTGACAAATCCATATGCTCATGTGACCACCATCACAATCAAGTCATAGAACAAACTCACCACCCAAAAAATTCCTTATAGCCCTTTCTAGTCAATTTTCCCTTATCCTCAGCCCCAGGCAACCACTGGTCTGCTTTCTGTTATTATTGGTTAAATTTTGTATTTTTTTTTTGACACAGAGTCTCACTATGTTGCCTGGGCTAGAGTGCTGTGGCACCAGCCTAGCTCACAGCAACCTCAAACTCCTGGGCTCAAGCAATCCTCCTGCCTCAGCCTCCCAAGTAGCTGGGACTACAGGCATGTGCCACCATGCCCGGCTATTTTTTTCTATATAAATTTTTAGTTGTCCAGCTAATTTCTTTCTATTTTTAATAGAGATGGGGTCTCACTCTTGCTCAGGCTGGACTTGAACTCCTGAGCTCAAATGATCCACCTGCCTTGGCCTCCCAGAGTGCTAGGATTACAGGCGTGAGCCACCGCGCCCGGCCTGTTGCTTAAATTTGTCTTTTCAAAAAGTTTCATAGAAATGTGATCATATAGTAGGTACTCTCATGTGAGCTTCTTTCACTTAGTATAATGTATTTGTGATTCCTCCCTATCAGTAGATCATGCCTGCTGAGTAGTATTCCCTGCTGAGTAGTATTCCCTCATGTGGATATACCACAATTTGGTTTAATTTGTTGATCAATATATCTGTTGGATATTTGGGTTGTTTCCAGTATGGGGACTATTATGTATACAGCTGTTATGAACACTTATGTATAAGTCTCTGGACATATGTTTTCATTTCTTTTGCATAAACAATTAGGATTGGAATGGCTAGATCACATGCTAAGTGTATATTTAACTTTACAGAAAATTTCCAACCTGTTTCTCAAAACTTTACATTCCCACTAACAGTATATGTGTTTCCTATGCTCCATGTCCTTGCCAACACTTGGTATGGTCAGTCTTTTTAATTTTGGCCATTTTAGTGGATATGTAGTGGTATCTCATGGTGATTTTAATTTGCATTTCCCTGATGACTAATGGTGCTGAGCATCTTTTCATGTGCTTATTGGCTATCCATATGTCTTCTTTGTCCCTCATTATTGCCACTGTTCCACATTTAGGCTCTCATCATCTCCTGTCTAAAATGTAAATTTCTAATTCAACTCCAGCATAAACCAAGGTCTGATCATATCCTAGCTCTACTTATAAGCTTTTCTGGAGCACTACTTTCTCAGAATTAAGTTCATACTTCTTAGCATGTCATTCAAGGCTTTTACCAATTTAGCCACAAAATACTTTTTTTAATAAAAAAATATTGTATTTACTTAGAAGCATTCAGAATGTCAACAAAACAGGCTGCAAGTTTTTCTTTCTTTCTTTCTTTTTTTGCAATTACAGAGTGGTGTTCAGTTAATGGAACAATTACTTCATATAAGCTGCATCAGAGAAAACTGAAGATGAAAAAACTCCATCCCCATATATAACTAATTTGTGCTGTGTACCAACAAGAACCTGCTTTAAATTTCCATGCCAATTTACAACGCCCACACTGTACCAGGCAAGGTTAGTGGCTATTGAAAATACCACCAGGACGGGGCTAGCTAAAGACACATTAATGTGTTGGTAGTGTGTTAACTACACACAAAAAGACACTGTACGGTTTAAAAACAGATCTTACACAGCCTTACATTTCAACTGTTTTCTTTAAAAGGTGTGAGTTTTGTACAGAGGGCTAAAATGCCTTATAGACAACAAAAAACCCACTAGAACCAACTTATTAATCATCATCTTCATCTTTATCTTCTTTGTCTTCCTCCTCTTCCTTCTTTTTCTTGCTTTCCTCAGCCTTGACAACTCCCTTTTTTGCTGCATCAGGCTCTCCTTTAGCTCAGTATGCAGTGACATCCTTTTCGTATTTTTCCTTCAGCTCTGCAACCTTCTTTTCATAAGGCTGTCTGTCACCTGCTGCAGGGGCCTGCCACATCTCTCCCAGTTTCTTTGCAACATCACCAGTGGATAGGCTGGATATTCTCCCTTGATTTTGGGGTGATACTCAGAACAGAACAAGAAGAAGGCCAAAGGAGGCCTCTTAGGTACATTGGGATGCTCGAACTTCTTTTTTGTTTCCCTTTTAGGAGGGATATAGGTTTTCATTTCTCATATATAACGGGCCTGTGTGCCTTTGCCATATCTTCAAACGCTCCTTTCTCTGTAGCAGACATGGTCTTCCACCACTCTGAGGACTTCTTAGAAAACTCTGAGAACCGACCGAAGCATCTGGGTGCTGCTGCTGGTGCTCCTCCCGGCAGGTCTGCACAGAGTGCGCGTGATGGCATTTTGCCTCTCGGCTTCCCAGGGTCTCCTTTGCCCATGTTTAGTTATTTTTCCTCATCAAGGCACAGAGTCGCCCAGTGCCCATCCGGCTCTCACTTGCCCCAGCACTGTCTCTGGTGCTCAGTGGACGCCAATTCCTCCCCGTCTTTTCTCCCTGACCCCCAACCCCACACACTTGCACACACTTGCTGATGGCTTTTCCCCAATCCTGTCCCACAAGCTCCTGGGTTTGTGGCTTTCCTCCTGCTGTTCAGTCCACCTAGGTTGCCCTGTGCTCTTCTCGACATGACAAAATATTCACTCTTTTTTATAAAATAATAAACATATATATTTTTAGGCCAGATTATAAAGATGCAAAAATATTCACTCTTTAAGGCCCAATTCAAAGACCTCCTCTGTGTGAAGCCGTCCCGACTTCATCAGGCAGGCCTGACCGCTATCGCTGCTGTTTCAGAGCACCAGTCTGTGCAGCTACTAAGGTGCTCCCCACAGGGTGCTGTGGCAGCCGAGGGTGGGGCTGCTGGCTCTTTGCTGGAGCTCAACTCCTTAAAACAGCAACGGTGTCATACTCTTGTTTGCATTCTGAGGGCCTCATACTAACTCCTGCCTGGTAACACTGGTTGACTGAATGTGTAGATGGACAACTTAGTAAAAAAAAAGGAAAAATAATTGCCTTTAAGCAAGTTGTTTACCCTCTGTAGAACTCTGCTTCCTTATCTGTAAATAGCTGATTTATAATTTATTTATAATTTATTATTTATAATATCTTCCCAGTTCTAACGTTTTAAAATTTTTACATTTATATTTTGAAATCCAGTAAAATAGTATATTCGAACATATTTCAAAACTGAATGATGGGTCAAATGGTGCTGATTAGATAAAGCTGAATTATCACTGACATTTTGAGGGGCAGCTTCTTATTCCCTACAAAGTGATAAGATAAAAATAGTGGGACTCTTCTCAATTAACTTTGCGATAATAAAGAATTACACTGTTTTAGTCTAAATCTACAAGGCAGCAGCACAGCACATTCTCACATTTTCTTATACATTTATGCTTTTATATTTCTATATGTTGTGTTTTTCTTTTATAGTTTGGGGGAAGACCAAAGGAAGAAGAAGGCTAACACTTAGGAAACTATAGTCTACCATTTAGCTGTATAGTCACAATTGAAGCAATCTAGTAATTATTACTTAAATTTGTACCATTTAATATTTACAGTCTAAAAAAAGTTGTTTACTCAAGCAAATCAAGTTAAAAATATGTAATGAAGACATTTTTTCCATTTGGAAATATAACAAATATTATTTTAAATAATGCAAATTATATATCATACTTTTGACCTATAAATCCAGGAGTTTCTTTCTACATGATCATCCTGGATAAAGCTAGAAACGAAGGCAGTCTATGATACCTTCTTAACTTCTTTCCAGTGTTGTAGCATTTGTTAGCTGGCAAGAACCAGAGCCAAATGTACAACTTGGATTTCAGATTCACCAAGTGGTAAATCATTTGTAAGGCCCAAAATACACAAAGCTGCGGCAGTGACAATATCCTCCCCAAGTGCTTCAGAAGTATCCCAAGCACACTGCCGACATTTATTAATTACTCTATTAAAAAGACACACATGAAGGCCTGAGCCCCAAAGTCTGTCCATGCCAAAACATCATTAGGATTACAGTTCACTGTCATTTAGTTCTGAAGCAAAAGCTGCTCATGGAATTACAAAACTATTAATAATCTTCCAGGACTCCTTCATATATTTTAAGAGTTCTTGTCCAAATTATGGATTTTCTTCCTCCTCTGACAGTTTGAGTGCTGCATTGAATTGGCCTATTCTGTACATCTCTTTCCCATATGAATATCAAACAACATTCCTGCTCTTTAGGAAAAAACACCATACCAGGGATCTGAAGATGCTAAAGGGTTGTCTTTCACCAACTACAAAATGGGTTGTCACCCCCCCGCCAGTGCTAGACAAAGGAGGCGTCACCTGGCCATATGCTCACAGTGACTGGAGTGACCTGGAGCAGGCTTAGCCCATCGGGCAAAGCTCCATTCCCGCCGCCTTCTCCCCACGCAGGTGCCTCGGCTCCAGGCTCCCTCGGCCTGTTCCACACACATCCTCCCGCACCAGCCCGCCTCTCTGGGGGGCTGCAGCGAGCACCTGCGACCACAGCCACGCGTGACATGTCCCTCCAATCTTGGGAGCTTCCTAGGAGCAGCCTCCCACCCAGGCTGCGGAAGGGAATTCATGGACATGTTGAGATCACAAGCCGCACACTTACCACTCAACCGGCTCGTCAAAAGGGAGTCCCGCCCTGTGTCCTGCTCTCCCTTTGGGTCACAGATCATTCAATATGTAGAATTTTCTCCTCTTTTCTTTTCTTTTCTTTTTCTTTCTTTCTTTTTTTTTTTTTTTTTTTTTTTTTTTGCTAGAGTGTCTTGCTCTGTCGCCTGGGCTAGAGTGCTGTGGCGTCTCAGCCTAGCTCACAGCAACCTCAAACTCCTGGGCCCAAGCGATCCTTCTGCTTCAGCCTCCCGAGTAGCTGAGACTATAGGCATGTGCCACCATGCCCGGTTCATTTTTTTTCTATATATTGTTAGTTGGCCAATTAATTTATTTCTTTTTTTTTTAGTAGAGATGGGGTCTCGCTCTCGTTTGAACTCCTGACCTTGAGAGATCCTCCCACCTCGGCCTCCCAGAGTGCTAGGATTATAGGTGTGAGCCACCGCGCCCGGCCATACGTAAGATTTTAACAAGTGCTCAAGGATGACTTTTGGCTGGTCCCACTGCCATCACCAGAAACAGAGAGATATAACCCCATCTGGGGGTGGGTGACTTTCTCAGTCAAAGCAGTTTTGAAGCACGGGGTGGGGAAGGAAATGACCAGCCTTACCTCAAAATGTAAATCCCATCCTTCCAGTGGGGGGCGGGGAGGGGCGGCAAGGTGTGCTTCAGCAGGACTTATCAAGGCTTGGAAAGTTCAGGTCAAACCGACAAGCAGTTGGGTCCTGCTAGGATTCCCCAGCCAGCTTGTGGACAGCACCCCCGGGGGTGAGCGTTCTGGAGTCCTTAGCCCCTGCCTCGGTGCAGCTTTGTCCTTATTAGTTTTAAATTCTGAAGACACTTTTCTTTGGAAAACCATAAACAAAACTAAAAACACCTTCTAGAACAGAGGTAAAGGTTGAGGATGCTTCAGATGGAACAGTTTGGGCTAAATTCTATGCTTAGCAGTCACTGGACAAGTCAGCTACATGAGTCCTAGTTCCCAGGGATGAGAGGCTGAGATAACGTTACTTATTTCACATGAGATGACTTGTGGTAACAGCTTGCAAGTTACTGACATTTCACCCAATCCATAGTGCCATTCGATCTACCTGTCTCTTCTCTCAGGATAAAAAAACGCCAGGCTTAAAGAAAGAACATACACATTAAATTCAGAAGACCTGGTTTCCAGCTCCAATGCTGCCACTTCTTAGGTATGTAGCCTTAGCTATGTCACATGACTCTTCTGAAATTTAGTTTCCTCACATGTAAAATGTTTGTTAATACCTGCTTTAACCTCCCTTTGTGGTTAATTGTGAAAATCAAATCAAGTGACACAGCTTTTGTGTTTAAACTGATTTAAAAATGTTTACGTTGAATGTGTTAATGTACTGAAATTATCAACATTTTTACTTACAGAATATCTTAGGTCTAATTTGCCCAAAGTCTGATATAATGAACTGCCACCGTTTTTAAAATTCATGATGAATTTATAACATTTTGTGTTATGTATATTTTACCATAATTTTTTTTAAAGTAACATCTCCTAGCAGAAAGTTTAGGGACCCCTAGTGACACTTTTTTTCCCCCAAAGATCCAACTTAGGACCAGATTCAAGTTCCCTGACCAGAGTGTTAGAAATCAAAGACAAGTGCTTATTACTTGTCTAGAATATCTTATTTTGTTCCTCTTATTATAGGACTAGCTTAGCCAGTAAATTATATCTTATTTCTCATTCAACAATCAACAGGAATGTTAAGTGGATAAGTAGGATTTGGGCATATACTGAAAGTATAATTGCACTGGTAACTTAAACTCCAGCAAATATTCTTAACAATTCAGGAAACCGCAAGCTACTTTTCCCTGTAAAATGTCTCAGTTTTCAAAAAGCTCAGCGTCTTTGTACCCTTTCAGAAAAATAAGGTAGTATTATGGTACTTGACTGCATGTTCATCTATAAATTCATTTGTATTAAAAGCAAATAATATTGATGGAACCTCCAAAATTCTGTACTTTGAAATACCTGTATATGCTGGGCCACATAACAAGGAATGTAGACAAACACTTGACTTAATTATAATGTTTTGGTCCGCCACTCCTAACCTAGTTTGAAGGAGAGATTGCCTTGTTCAGTAGAATGACTTCTTTAACAATGAACCGTTCATTCACTTGTGATTGCCCCAGAGGAGAGAATTACCAGCTCTTCAAAATAGCCTTTTAAAGTAAGAAATTATCCAGTAAGAGCATGATGCTGTAAAAGAAATAAAATAAAATAAAATACAAATTTAAAAAATAAAATAAGAAATTAGCTTTTTGGGGGTGAGGAGGGCTGGAAACATGTAGGGGGTAGGAAACTCAATCTAGAGTAATTGGACTGGGCCACCTAGGACTTGGAAGCCAATTCCCAAACTCAATTTATCTGAATTCTAATCTGGTGACCCTATTCCTGATTTTAATGTAAAGAAATCCTCATCGCCTATAATCCTAGCACTCTGGGTGGCCGAGGCAGGCGGATTGCTCGAGGTCAGGAGTTCAAAACCAGCCTGAGCAAGAGCGAGACTCCATCTCTACTAAAAAAAAAAAGGAAAGAAATTAATTGGCCAACTAATATATATAGAAAAAATGAGCCGGGCATGGTGGCACATGCCTGTAGTCCCAGCTACCCAGGAGGCTGAGGCAGGAGGATCGCTTGAACCCAGGAGTGTGAGGTTGCTGTGAGCTAGGGTGACGCCACGGCACTCACTGTACCTTGGGCAACAAAGCAAGACACTGTCTCACAAAAAAAAAAAAAAAAAAAACCATATAAATGATCAAACATAGTTTTAATCAATCCTGTCTGGGGTAGGCTTTGGAGTTCACTCTACATAATACACTCACTATGTGCCAGGCCCTGCTTTAAGTACTTTACAATATGGGGCACAAATGTATCATTATAAGATTCGCTTTTTTTTTTTTTTTTTTGTGAGACAGTGTCTTGCTTTGTTGCCCAAGGTACAGTGAGTCCGTGGCGTCACCCTAGCTCACAGCAACCTCACACTCCTGGGTTCAAGCGATCCTCCTGCCTCAGCCTCCTGGGTAGCTGGACTACAGGCATGTGCCCACATGCCCGGCTCATTTTTTCTATATATATTAGTTGGCCAATTAATTTCTTTCCTTTTTTTTTTAGTAGAGAGGAGTCTTCCTCTTGCTCAGGCTGGTTTTGAACTCCTGACCTCGAGCAATCCGCCTGCCTCGCCCCCAGAGTGCTAGGATTATAGGCGATGAGGATTTCTTTACATTAAATCAGGAATAGGGTCACCAGATTAGAATTCAGATAAATTGAGTTTGGGAATTGGCTTCCAAGTCCTAGGTGCCAGTCCAATTACTCTAGATTGAGTTTCCTACCCCCTACATGTTTCCAGCCCTCCTCACCCCCAAAAAGCTATTTCTTATTTTATTTTTAAATTTGATTTTATTTATTTATTTCTTTTACAGCCATGCTCTCACTGGATAATTTCTTACTTTAAAAGGCTATTTGAGAGCTGGTAATTCTCTCCTCTGGGGCAATCACAAGTGAATGAACGTTCATTGTTAAAGAAGTCATTCTACTGAACAAGGCAATCTCTCCTTCAAACTAGGTTAGAGTGGCGGACCAAAACATTATAATTAATCAAGTGTTTGTCTACATTCCTTGTTATGTGGCCCAGCATATACAGGTATTTCAAAGTACAGAATTTTGGAGGTTCCATCAATATTATTTGCTTTTAATACAAATGAATTTATAGATGAACATGCAGTCAAGTACCATAATACTACCTTATTTTTCTGAAAGGGTACAAAGACGCTGAGCTTTTGAAAACTGAGACATTTTACAGGAAAAGTAGCTTGCGTTTCCTGAATTGTTAAGAATATTGCTGGAGTTTAAGTTACCAGTGCAATTATACTTTCAGTATATGCCAAATCCTACTTATCCACTTAACATTCCTGTTGATTGTTGAATGAGAAATAAGATATAATTTACTGGCTAAGCTAGTCCTATAATAAGAGAAAAAAATAAGATATTCTAGACAAGTAATAAGCACTTGTCTTTGATTTCTAACACTCTGGTCAGGGAACTTGAATCTGGTCTAAGTTGGATCTTTGGGGAAAAAAAGTGTCACTAGGGGTCCCTAAACTTTCTGCTAGGAGATGTTACTTTAAAAAAAATTATGGAAAATATACATAACACAAATGTTATAAATTCATCATGAATTTTAAAAACGGTGGCAGTTCATTATATCAGACTTTGGGCAAATTAGACCTAAGATATTCTGTAAGTAAAAATGTTGATAATTTCAGTACATTAACACATTCAACGTAAACATTTTTAAATCAGTTTAAACAAAAAGCTGTGTCACTTGATTTGATTTTCACAATTAACCACAAAGGAGGTTAAAGCAGGTATTAACAAACATTTTACATGTGAGGAACTAAATTTCAGAAGAGTCATGTGACATAGCTAAGGCTACATACTAAAAGTGGCAGCATTGGAGCTGAAACCAGGTCTTCTGAATTTAATTGTATGTTCTTTCTTTAAGCCTGGCGTTTATCCTGAGAGAAGAGACAGTATATCGAATGGCACTATGGATGGGTGAAATGTCAGTAACTTGCAAGCTGTTACCACAAAGTCATCTCATGTGAAATAAGTAACGTTATCTCAGCTCTCATCCCGGGAACTAGACTCATGTAGCTGACTTGTCCAGTGACTGCTAAGCATAGATTAGCCCAACTGTTCCATCTGAAGCATCCTCAACCTTTACCGTCTGTTCTAGAAGGTGTTTTTAGTTG